>BPLQ01005402.1:89889-327451 GCA_021605075.1 Caerostris darwini
TTATGACATGATTGTGATGACACTGATAGATTATGACATGATTGTGATGACACTGATAGATTATGACATGATTGTGATGACACTGATAGATTATGACATGATTGTGATGACACTGATTAGTCACGTTATTCAAGTATCGAATTCAATAACACAAATATCTATGAATGTTAATACTTAACATTTAGATTGTTTTAGGGGCAAATGATTAATCTATTAATTATACTAATAAAAACCAAATAGTTATTCAAATAAATATGCTGCCTTTATGAAGATTACATGTTTAAAATGTTTTGTTTATATGTTGAATGTAATTTAAAGGAAACTTTTAGCTATGTTTTAATTAGAGATTTCAGTGAATCACATTTGAATTACTGAAATATAAATACTAATATCTATAAATTATCATAGTTATTTTACTGTTAAAAGTAAAAAAAAAAAAAAAATGCACTTTACTAATGATAAAAATAGCTCTTTTCTATGAAGCGAGAGTATTAATATTTGATTTTATTCCAATAAATATTTGGTTATTCTAATTGAATTTCCGAGCTCAGTCTGTAAGAAAAGAAAAAAAAAAGTTTTTTAGATTTTATGGTAATGGCCATAGCTTCCTTGCAACAAAAAATATCTGCTCTTTAAATAGCTAAGTGAATGCAAGTGAATTATATAAAGTTAAAAATAACATCGTTTAATATTATGAATAACAACTTCCTTTGAAAAATCCATGCTATTAGTAAATGCGTAGTAAATAATCTCCTGATATCAATACATTGGACTTTTATCTAATGGATTATGAACAGCACTTCTGTATTGAATTTTGAATGTCAACCCTAATGCACATATCCTACAAGAAATATTGGAAAATAAATAAAAAATGAGGTCAGTTGCATGTCATATGAGCTGGAAAGGAAAGCCAAGCAGACATTTTTACAGACTTATATTTCAAATAATATTTCCTTTTAATATTTTATCAATTGGCTGGTCTATTGGTTGTTTATCCATTTAGCAGCGTTATCATATAACCAAGAAAGTTTTTTTTGTAGAAATATTAAAAAATCATTTTTCATTATTTTTTTTATTTATACACTCAGACCTTATTTTAAAATGGCTGTAAAAATTTTAATTTCTAAGCTCATTCAGACATAGAAAGGTGATACGATGTTTCAAAACGAATAATTTCGCCAAAACACTTTTTCTCTATATTTGCAAATGGCTACAAACTATTCTTAGAACTAAATTCTGATTTTTTACACTGAATATTTTATTTTTGATCGTTGATTGAGTTTCGTTTTCGAATATTTTTAGTATCTCCTGACTTTTCACGTTCTTCAGTACGGTAAACATTTCCGTTTGATTTTATGTTGTTCTTGCGTGGACATTTATATTGTGCGCATTTATAGTTATGTTTTTTTTTTCCTGAATAACATCTGACTCATTAAGTGGGATTCATAAATGACTTTTTACACTTGAACAATGAAATTTCGTGGAATAATAATTTTTAGTCTTTGATTACGAAAATTATTTTTTATTTTATTTCGTATCTTTAACATAAAATTAATTTAGTAAATTTATTTGTCACTAAAATTTAATATATTGCTTTATGAGGAGCCTAATAGCCGAGTTAGCTATTTGGGAGCCTAATAGCCGAGTGTCTAGCGTCGTGCCGAACGTCTTGGGCCTGGGGGCCAATGACTAGTGCTCGGTGTTACAGATTTCATGTTCGATTCCTGCTGATGCCATCAGTGTTTCTAGCGGTTCGAAATCCACTTTAAACAATAGTCCCCCGCCTAATATGACTGTAGTGTGTTTGGCGTAAAGTTGACAAACCTATCTGTAAAAAAGAAAACTATCTGTCTCGAAATCTGCCAGTAGACAGAGGGCCTTTCCCGCCAACGGGCTGTTGCACCAATGAAGGAGAAGAGGTTTTTTTTCATTCGTATGAAGTTCATTTTTTAATTTTATTAAGATGATGTTATCGATTACTATTTAACAAAAGTAAATATTATATTAGAAAACTGTTTAAAACATTATATTTGAATATTATTCCGTTATACATATTATTTATTACATAACTGTATTATATAAACAGTTTAAAACATGTTTGATTTTTTTTTTCAATAGTTCGATTTTAAATATATCAATTTTCTGTTCAAGCATGAAATTTAAATTACTATTTTGTACTACAATGCAGGTAAAAACAAATTCGGGGTTAACAGGAATCACCCGGGACTTTCAACCATTGCAACCCTATTTTATCAACACAATTTAGAAAAACTTGCTTGCCTGCATGCTTATCGTTTTCGCTTCCCACAAAGCCTTTGATTCAATGCTACTCACAAGATTAGAACCAAACTTCATTAGTTTAAAAGCGTCGTCTTTCTTTATATAATTAAATCCTAAATATTTTTATATTAATCAGAACTTTAAATGAAGATGAGATGTTAAGATATGTTAGAATTAATCTTTTTTATGTATGAATTAAGTATGATGTTTATTTATGTTTTTAACTCAAATTTATTTAGTTCCAATTTATAATACTAATGAAATATTTGTATTTATTATTTGTTATTTCATTGTTTACCTTTATGAAAGTTAAAAGGAACAAGTAACATAAAAAAAAAATAATAAAAATAAAGTAAATTCCTACTTTTTTTTCACTATATCGCAGAAAGTCCTTTATAAATAATTTTCATTCATTTTTTTAAAGTTTATCTGGCGCCATCTATTGGTAGAAATATGCTACTTAAATCTAAAAAAAACTAAAATTAATTAATAAATTTAATTACGGAATTAATATTTGAAAAAACTGTATTAACATCAAGTGTCATCCACTACAAGTTAAAAAAATGTATTTGAACTTGAGTGGATGAAGAAAAAGTATTTTAGGAACGATTGAAAATTTGAACAAGATATATATAGGGAGAGTGCGATCTAATAGAAGGATTTGAAATAATATAACCTATAGAATTTTTGATACTATTTTTAAAACAGAACCTTGCACAAACATTCCTTTTTATCTCTATGATTGTAGAGGTTTATACCCAATTATTGAAACATTATATCTGAAAATTATTTTTAAATGGTTCGATTTTAAATATATAAACTCTCAGTTTAAGTATGGAATTTAAATTACTGTTGCTAAAAATTATGAGTTTCAATTATGTTTATACAAAATGCATGTATGTTAAAAAGTATATATTATATATTTACAAAAATAGCAATACAAAAATAACAACTAATACAAAAATAATAAATAAAATAAAAATGACGTATATATTTGACTCAAAATGTCCTTGTCCGTTTTATAATTACCTAATTTTGGAAGGTACATGGGATGCACCATGGATTACTATTAAAATTTATTGTTTTTAAAATTATTTGACACAAATTGTCAAAGAAATGTCCTTGTACGTTTTATACATAGAGGATGCACCATGAATAATTTTTAAACTATACAGTTCTACAGGTTATCTTTTAAAGAATTCTTTATTTATTTTAGAATTTTATACTTCAAAGATGGCATTAAATTTTGAAATCAGTTATAAAATAAATCAAGGGGATTATTGATTTTAATTCAACCATGTTATTATTCAAATCTGTGATTATCTATATACTATACATCTAGTTAGACAATAAAATAAATAAAAATATACAAAGATCACAAGCAAAGAGATCTATAACATTCATCAATGTCAAACGCCTCGCATCGTTTGTGAATTTGTAAGAATGTTACTGAAAGCTGGATCAACTTGTCTGCCATCAAATTCTGTAGGGAATAGCGAAGAATATCTGGAATAAGACTTTAATCTCCCTAAGACTTAGCGCCAGTCCCGCGAAACTCTTTGAAATAGACAGAAAGTGAGTTTTATCTCCGAGACAGATATTTTCTCATTCCTTTTCGTGGTGTGCTTGTATTTTTTTAAATACCAAACACAGAGAATAGGCTTAGCTGACTGATGTCACTGAGCATGAATGAGATATTTTTCTTAAAAGCTTTCTCCAATAGTATAGGGAAATTGTTAAACCATTATGGGACAAACTCTTTTCCAGTTTTAAAAAAACAATTTTTGTTCTTACAAAAGTATAATCAAGGAAACAAAAATGAAAATAGACATGTTTATATTTGTGCCAGTTACAAAATGTTGCGATTTCGCAAGGAGGATTCCAAAAGGATTACTTTTCTCATAAAACTATTAAAGTTTTGCTATCTAAAAATATACATCAAACTTTTAAAACTATTGTTTTGTTCATTAATATTTTTACTGTTACTGGCATCCATTAAAGTGAAGAAAAAATTAAAAAAAAAATGTCTTAAAAAGCCCTTAATCTTCTTATGAATAAGAAGATTAAGGGCTATAATAGAGGCAAAAAATATTTTTTTTCTTGTAATCAGGGAAGATTCCACATAGTAGCAAAATATATTTTAAAATATTAAAAAAAATAAAAGATGTATGTAATGTTGTGTTTGTCCAACAGTTGCGTAAATGGGTTAATTTACAAATAATTTAGTAAGTTTATCATTGCTGGTCATCACTTCAGATAAAATTATGTAAAATACGAAATTACTTGTAGACACAATAAAAAAACTGTGGACCTGAATGGCCGAGTGTCTAGCGCTCTGGCACTCGGTGCCACAGGTTTCGGGTTCGAATCCCGGCGGTGCCATGGATGTTTGTAGTGGTTCGGAATCCACTTTAAGCCGTAGGTCCCGGTCTTCTATGACTGTAAGAGCGTCACGGAGCAAAAGTCAGGCTTCTACCTACGGGTGCTCCATCACAACAGAAGCTGCTTCCTTCCCCTTCAATCATGAGTCCATATGGGCTCGTGGGCTTGGCCAGCCAAGTGGGATAAGAAACAACAACAAAACATAAAAAAACTGTAACTGTATCATGAAATATTTGTTAAAAAGTAAATACAAATATAACATTGAAAGAGTATATGTTTTATAAAATTTACAAAAGTAAACTGATTTTCCCACACACAATTTCAAATGAATCAGAGTCAAAACTTTATTATAATTGCAAATCGCCTTTAATTTTATAAATTAAAACTAAATTGTATATTTATAAGCCTTCTTTTAAATTTAAAATATGTAAATCAATTTCAGTAAGTTTCTGATTTCGTTTGTTGATCTGCGAATAAGATAAACTTGTTGAATACTTTAAACTAAACACAGTTTTGGATGATTAATATTATTTTAAGATTGACTCAACTGTATCACAAAATTATTTAAGATGATATATTTGAGATATATATATCATTGAGATAATCGCACTCAACCCTTTCAAATTTCTGCTATGCTCAAAACCAGAGATCCTTAAACTATGGCCTTGGAACCAAGATCACCAAGCGAGCACCAGGATCTCGCGAGTTCAGCAAAACGACAGTGATTTAGACGCGTATAGCATGCAGCTTGTCACGCCATATATCAGCTGCGAACCCCAAGAAGAACTTATGCTTGATAAACGACATGTTGGAGTTGTTTTCGTCCATACATCTTACCGATCAAATATCGTGCCAACGAGTGTTTGCATTATCCCTCAAATAAAGTGTAATTACAGTTCGCCAAAATATATTACTTTTCTACCATATTATTCAAGAACCCATTTGTCCAGGAATTTAGAAATAACTTCTTAAAAAATGCAAGCTTATTTGTGTATTACAGAAGAATGTACGAAACAATTAGTTTATTATCTATAGTCGTTGCCAACATCGAAAGTTGCATTCGGGAAACATATCTGTTATACCATCCAATAGGTTGCATAATGTTAGAAATATCGTAGTAATCCATTTGACAATGGTATTTTTAAATGACGAATGTCATATTCAAAATTAGTTGGCCGTCAACCTGCCTGTCACATTATCCCAGGTCATTCTTATGTTTCGTGATAGCGCCATCTGATGATAATGGATTGAAACTTTGTTTAGAAATACTTTTTTCAATTTAAAAATAATCTTTTTGGTTATCATTAGTTTCCAAAATATGGATTTTTAAATTTTATCCTTTCTATTCGATCATTACATGCATTTCTTTTACTTGTATACCTATAAAATGTTTTATAATAACTGCCTTTTTCTTTGCTGATCAATTTTTTAAAGTTGTACTGAAATTTAATATTCCTAGTTGGAGAACCTGTGAATGAAATGGAAGAATTTAATAAATTTATATAACTAGGGACACCAAAAGCATTAATCCCACAAATAATAGTCTTTTGAGGGACACCAGAGTTCATGTAGTTATTGGTTTGTCGCTCTACGATCAATATTTGCACAGTTAGGCTAATTAGTCTGGGAGGTACAGTTTAATGTGGATTCCAAACCACTAAAGAACATCCTTGCTGCAAGATTCGAACCTGAAATCTGTGGTACCAAAGGCCAAAACTGTAGTTAATACGAGACGCTCTATCATAATCAGATAACCTATTAATTTTTGCATTTCAATTTTTCCCAATTTTTGATATTAGTGGAAATCGAAATGTGTATTCCCTCGGTTGCTTCACGCTTTTACGAAGCCATCATTGATGCAAGCCTGATTGCCGATTCGCTAGCTCTCTGGCTCTCGGTGCCACAGTTTTCGGGTTCAAGTCCTGGCTGTGCATGGATATTTGTAGCGGTTTGTAATCTACTTTAAGCCGTAGCTCCCTGTCTAATATATTAGTAGAACTTTGCGGGGGTAGTGTTACTCCCGTCGGTAGCATATCTTCAAGCTACACGTGTCCCTTGGGTAGTGCCAATTGAGTTAACGTCGAGAGATAACTTGCAGCCTTTGCTTATGGCATAGAAAGGTAATAAGTATTTAGTAACGTTAACTAAATACGTCTATATTTTCCAGCTGCATTAGAAAAATTTATGCAAATGTATTAAATTAATTTTCCATAAGTGAAAAAAAAAAAAATCAATGCATAGATCATGCATCAATATTTTTGCAGGATCTATGCATTGGTTATTTTTGAATCTATATTTAATATCACTATTTTAATAGTACTGAAAAATTAATTCTAATGTTAAAAGTTCATCCTAAAATATTTTTAATTAAAAGAATTGATTAAAATAATTAAAATAAATGATCCGATTTGAATGGGAACATTGATTTTAATTCAAATATTAATTCAATTATTTTTTTAATTAAAATATTAATTAAATTATTTTTTTAATTAAAAAATTAATTCAATTATTTTTTAAATTTAAATTGGAACATTTATTTTATGTTCAAATTTGAGTTAAAATAAGTTTTCCAAAATGGAAGATCATAAATTCGAACTTCATGGGAAAACAATTTTTTTTTTTATAACTATAGGGTTTGGTGAACACCCTCCTAAAATAGTGATGCTTTCCGTGATATAAAATATCCTTATTCCTTTCTTGTCACGATTTGTCTCACTTGTGCGCTGATTTATCGCGCGCTGGTACCTTGGGTGCAAGTTTCCCGAAATTTCCCCACTTGTGTTTCGATAACTTTCCAATAAACTTTCCCTTTCAGTTGATATCTACCATCTGAAGTTCTAAAGATGGTATCATCACTCATTCCTCCTCGGGAAAGATGATTTTCGAGTAAAACTTTTCATTTATTCATTTATTTTCGGTGATGAATGATTTTAATGCCGTCACAGGAAACAGGAATGCGATTCTGTTTCAGTTATAAATCTCAAATTGGATTGTTGCTGTTCAGGGGGGAATTGTTATTTTACGGTTATCTTTTTCCTATAATAGCGTTCCTAGGAGATATAAATTTAATTACAAAAGAATATTTTTTATATAATTTTTGAGGATTGCGATAAATGTAGCTCTTTTCGATCGTTATATACACGTATTAAGTAAATTGTGCATAAGCATGCTCAAGTTTTATTAAAAATTTCTTGCAAATTTCAATATTAATTATTTACTTTAAAGTATAAATTTATCATACGCGTTTCTAAATTATGTCCTTTAATCCATTTATATATTGAGTTTTACTTACATTTAGAAACACGCAGACACACGCACATGCATATATATATATATATATACATATATATAATGTTATTTACAATAATGTAGTAGTAACGCTATATACAATGTAAATATATACATAATTATGTTAAAATTCATATCATCAAATGAATGTCGTATTGTGATGTAAACAGATACATACATCATATGCAGCATTATCATCAGTGGCGCAACAGCCTCATGGTGGGCAAAGACCGTCTGCCTACTAGTAGATTTCGAGACATGAGATGTTTTCTTTTTATGGGGTAGAGTTGTCAGCCCTACGCCCAACGCTCTACAGTCATACGACTTCTCGACTTACAATTTAAAGTGAATTCCGAACCACTACAAACATCCATCCGTCGGATCTAGAACCCGAAACTTGTGGTACCGAGTTCAGGCTTCATATATTATATTATAACGCACTTATTAATTTTTTACACAAAGATAGTCAAATATTATACGAGACTTATCTTTAGTGTTTGGTATAATCTTTTATACGCTTCCTATCTATTCATATAAACTATAACAAATTAATAAAATGAAAAAAAAGTAGTTATTAATATCTTATTCGATTCACAATTTCTGTAGTAATACATTGAAGATATGCAACTGATTATGAGAAATTTAGATCTTTCAAGGAAAATATAGATTTTTGTAATTATAATGTCACTTAAATTATTAAGTTTTTTTTTTTAAGCATTATAAACATTAACTATGATTAAAATTATTACTCTGATTTTCCAGTTGAGCTATCATAATTGAGAAAAAATTAGCAACCATTTATTTTATATATAATTATATCAAGAATAAAGATGTTAATGCATCAATTAATTGGTATTATAATTTTATTATATCTATATATTAATAATATACTTACACATTAGAAATATAAATTCATATTATTAATATTAAATTGCAATTTATATATTACTCAAAGTATTTTAAATATTATTGAACCAATTTGAAATAATATTAAAAAAAGTGGACAAATTTTAATGCTCCATCAAATAAATGTGGCGGTTAAATCATCTGATTCCCACATTTTTAAGGAGAGGCAAACAAGGGAGAGGGTGCGAAAAGAAATCGTCTGTAAAGGGTGTAAAGAATTTTGGTGTGTGAAGGAAACTAATTTCGTTAAAAGTCTGTACTCATTGTAGAGTCATTAAGTCAAATTAATTAAAATTAATTTTTAAACATTTTATGAGGGCAGGCCTTGCGAGTAGTTATAAGGCACAAATCTTTAAATCTTGTATTGGCGTTTAATTAAATCCAATTGGAAAGGAAATACTTTAGGCACAATCGTATATAACATTCCTTTTGAATTTTGTTTCGCAATGATTTTAAAATTTATAATATCAAATGAATGTCTTGGGCCTCATGGCCGTTGACTAGCAATCGGTGACATAGGTTTCGGGTACGAGTCCCGGTGGGGTCATAGATGTTTGTAGTAGTTCGAAATTTACTTAAACTGTGGGTACCGCTCTAATATGACGGTATATTGTTGGACGTAGACTGATAAACCATACACTGTAAAAAGAAAAATATCTTTTGTCTCGAAATCTGCCAGTAGGCAGACGCCCACCACGGTGCTGCTGTGCCACTGAGGATGATAAATATACTTAAATTAACAGGGAAAAAATTGGAAATGTAGCCTGCTACAGATTCATCAAGATCCATGATTACTTAGAGTCACTTGTATAGAATAAGATTGGCTGATATAGATGTCTGTCCTACCCTGTCTGAAATATCTCCTGTCTCGAAATCTGCAGGTAAGCAGACCGCCTTGGCCCACTATGGGGCTGTTACGACAATGTAGAAGAAGAAATGAATGTCTGATAACAGTAAACTGATTTGTTTGCCCAAAGCAACCTATGGAAAACAGACAAGATAGCAAGTGTTACAGGAAAAAAAAAGGATAAATAAGCCTTTCTCCTTTCAAAAAAAGTATTTAGGTGACAAAGTGAAAATAGCTTTTTTTGTAGAGACGTTTCCGATTTCCTTACATTTGGAGTTTCTTTCACGCTGTCCATTTGTATTCCAAGATGCAAAGCTTTTGCACAAAAGAATACAAATAGATCTCAAATATTCCTCCATTTGTGGCTCTCCCTGGGCGACCCCTGAAAATGCGGCATGTTTGCGAAATCTTGTTTGCCTACTAAAATACTTGTATATATTTTTTTCAAAGAAAAACAAAAACATATGTAAGTAACGTACATTTTATTTGAGTTTTCTGATTTTTAAACTGGTTCCGAAATCTTTTAATCAAAATAAAAATTTTTGGAATGCTCTATATTTTGTTTTGAAATATTTTATAAAGTGATGGAGGTTTTTTTTCGAATCTGTTAATATAATTTGACAAACATTTTAACATGTTTCCTTTAAACCTTTGTTGGAGACCTTGTGGCAAAGTGGCTAGCGCTCTGGTTTCTGGTATCCGAGGCTTTAGGTCAGGATCCTGTGGGTGGCATGGATTGAGTGTTTAGAATCCATTTTAAATTATATAGGCCATGGTCTGTTTAGCCTTCGTGTGCACAAGATCGCCGTAGAGCAATCAATCAAACCTTTGGGTGAAATTCAAGTAGAAATACATTATAACAATTAGTAGTTACAAATTATTCTGCAAGTAGATTCATAAGAAAATGTTATCGATGAAACTTCAATATTTATTCGGGATGGTGTTTGTAATATCAAGAATTAGATGCTGTAACCGTGATACCATCTACCGTGTTTCCACCTGTAACCGTGTTTCCTAATACGGTACCAGAGGCTTCCGGTTCGAATCGTGGCGACGGCATGGATGTTTGTTGGTGGTTCGCAACCCACTTTAAACTGTAGGTCCCGATATGTTTAGCCCTCGTGTGCCCAAGGTGACCGTAGAGCGACAAACCAAACCAAACCTACGCACTGCAAATGCGCCCCTTGCGCTATTACTGTGAAAAGTTCAGTTGGCATAAATTCTCTCGTCGGAGAGAACGCACAGCTCAACTGGCCCTGAATTACAATCTCTCATCTCGAGAACTAGAAGTGGAATGCTTCCACTCATCTTATAGTGTATATTGCTATATATGCTACATATGTGTTAAATAGTGTTTATAAGTTATTGCGGTGTTAATGTCCTATTTAAGTGCTTATCAAAATAAATGTGTTATTGGACTTGGAACTTGAGTTGATCACACCCAATTGAAGCTGCAAAAACAAACGACGACACATATACTACAATGCTTAAATTACTTCCTGTACATTTTTATATTTGACTGCAATGTAATAAAAACTTCAGAACAGAAAGGATTTTTAATAATGCAAATTTACGTATTGAATATTATCAAATAATGGTCAAAATATCGCATTTTTTAAATTGCTATTAAAATTATTAGCAGTACTTGAAGCTAGCTTCTATTGTACTGTTATTTTTCAAGTGTGAGTGTTAATTAGTAAAAAAAACTAATTTATGTTACTTTAATTACTAATTTTTTCATTCAAAATTTTTGACATTAAACAAATATTAAAAATACAATTTTTTTTGTAATATTGTGGAGTAAGGAAAAATTCGATATGCAGAAAATGCTAGCATTATTGTGTCGTCATCTAGAGGATAAAATCAACTAACACCGAATCCATATAAAAAAAAATACGAAAGCGAAAGCTCGATTGGTACCGGATTATAGAATACGCCGGACTGTCGAATGCCGAAATCAATAGAGCTTACTATATTTATGATGCATATAGTTTTCCTTGAAATAGAAATTAGAAAAAATTTCAATTGGAAATAGAAAAATTTTCAAATTTTTCTTCATTTTAAATACTTAATTTGAAATATAATTAGAGACATAATAAGATTAATTAGTTTAATTACGTATTTAATTATTTAATTTAATCTAATTATTAGTTAGCGTATAAACAAAAGTAAATTAGATAAAGTTAATTAATCACATGACTATGCCTAATTAGTGTATTTTTAGAACGGAAGCATTTTGCATTGTTATATAAACCGTCTAATATTTTTCTCTGTTTATAGAGAAATTGCTAATTTAATTATTTGAGGCTATATTAAGAAGACAAAATAATTATATAATTATAAATATTTATGTTACATGAAATCTATTAAAGTTTGTTTATGTATATAATATATAAATTATAGTTTTATGCAAATCTGCTAACAAGTAGTTTTTTGTTTTAATGATAAGATTATGTTTATTTAATTAAAAAATGTTTTTACTTATTCTAAAAACCATGTAAGACTCAAATGTTTAAGGATCTGAATTAAATTTATTGTTTCTTACAATTATGTTTGTTATATCTAAATGTTATACAGGGTAATTATAATTAAAAGTCCCATTTTCAAAATGCTTTAAAAAAAAAAAAGAACCACAATGAGTTCAAATTCAAATTGAAGATGCTCAAAGGGGGAAACAGTACGGTATGAAAAAAATGTTCCAAAGTGTATCAATAAATGGCGGTGTAAGCGGCATAAAGAAAGTGAATTTGAAGGCCAATGATATTTTGAATCGAAATTAAATTTATTTGGCATGAGTTTCACGTTAAACCAACTGTAGTGTTCAATGTCCTTGATTGTTTCTGATTTTGACGGAAAAAGTGACTTCCAAGTTATTCAATAGTTGAGACGCTGTTAATGGAAAGCCCATTTACCACAGCATGGTTCAAATTGGATGGAAACAAGTAGTATTAAAAAAAATTATAGTCAATTAATACTTTTTTTCACTATATTGCAGAAAGTCCTTTATAAATTTTCATTCATTTTTTTAAGTTAGAAAAATTGAAATTTTCTTCTAACATCTAGCGCCATCTATTGTTAGATATATGCAACTTAAATCTAAAGGAAATAAAATTAATTAATTAATTCATTTAATTTAATTAATTAATTAATATTTGAAAATATTGTATTAAAATCAAGTGTCATCCACTACAAGTTTAAAAAATGTATTTGATCTTGAGTGGGTGAATAAAAAGTATTTTATTAACGATTGAAAATTTGAACAAGATATATATATAGGGAGAGTAGGAATTGAATAATCGGTGGAACTTTTTTTGGACGCCATACAGTTTCCCCCTTCTTTAATTATAATCACGATGTGTATCCAATTTCATGAAATTTAATAAATATCAACAACATTCAGTTCCAAAAGTATGCCAATTATTAATTATTTTCTACATGTATAGCTAATTAAGGAAATTATTCATTGTATATAATAATTTGAAGGATAACTTTTTCCTCCAGTAAATTTATTTCATCTTGAAATACTTATTTATTTAATTACAGTCATTTAGGATTAATAAATATATTTTCAAGGAAAAAATACTTAACCAAGAAAAATAAGAAAAAAACCTATTAAAATGATTGTAAGCTCACTTTCCACAACTTCTTTCGTATGCAATTTCTCAAGGTTAAATAAGAAGAAAACATGAGTAACAAGCAATTAAATTATTCGAGCGTTAATAAAACATTTGTTGTTTTATCCAAGATAAAAATGTAAGGAAATTTCTTTTATTCAACTCTGTATCAACAAACAAAACACAATAGAATTAATCAACATGTACAATTTTGCTGATAATAAATAAATTCTCTTTTTAATCAGTAGCATCAATATATTAAAAAGCATAAATACAATTCTTTCTGAGTCTGAGTTGCTTTTGAAAAAGTTCTTTGATTTAATTAAAAGAAATCAAACTCAACAACATACGTCGTGTTTTCTATCTTTGATTTAATTATTAAAAAGGAATAAACATATTTTTATTTTATTGTTTTTATTCATTTACTTTTATATTCTTTTTATTGACTTAGCCCGAGTTTGTAAAAAAGCTTACATTTTATTTATAAAGAACTGCTGTCAATGTTAAAAATTGTAAATTAAATTAAGCGATTATTTAAATTATGAAATCATAATTTAATCTTAAAGATGGATAAGTTATGTAATTTCATAATTGAATTGGAATTGGAACATATTTTTTAATAATTGTTTTATTTTTTGTCTTTTAAGATTTGAGACATTTTTTTTTATTATTGTACTCCATTTACTATTAAAACAGCAACGAACCATCAACTATTTATAATTAAAAGTCGTTCTTGTTTTAGTTGATGTTTTTAGGATAAATTTTGTTTAGAATAAAAATGTTAAATCCGGTTTTTATATACTTTATTAAATTACGCATCTTAATTTGGAATTGCCTTAAATGTAGTATTCATATAAAAAAAATTATTTGTATTATATTCAAGATGTAGTTTCAAAAATATTTACATTTAAATTATCCATAGTCATTTTTTTCGTCATAATAAATAACTGTATTTATTAGCATTCACATATTAAAGAATTACCTCTAAATTCTAAATTGTGTTCATAATAATGATAAATATAAATGAAATTAAGTGCTAAAATATTGTGTTTAGTAATTGGTTTTTGCTTTATTTATTTTTTTCTTTTATTATTTAAAGTGAAGATACCATGATTTGCATTTTAAAGATTTTACTCATAGAATTAATAGAATAATACATTTCAACTACAGTTTCATTATGATAATGTAACCATGTTTTCCTCCTTAGTACTACAAAGAGCGTCCCCTTTGCGTTCAGGTGAAATAGTCAGTACGCCTCTAGACACTCATCTGGGAAGAAATACAGGACAACCACACACTCCTGTTGAGAAACGTTTTTTTCACAGTCTCATGTATCTAAAGGAAATATATTTAGCGCAAACTTGCGTATTAGTTGGCTTATAGACTCTAACCCAGATAAAAAGTATATTTCGTGTACCCTGCGCGTATCCAAGTTTCAGATGTTCTTCAGTTCATTACTTACTTAAAGGCAATTCATCTATCTCATTAAAATGTGTATATAAATATAGAATATTTTCTTACAATAATATTCTTACCAAAATACATTGCTCGACATCCCTCCTGATATATAAAGCTCTTAAAATTCCAATACCATACATATCGAAACTTACTGTAGTGTTTCTATAAGAATTAAATGATGTATAATACCATTGATTTGTTATTTGTTTATTGAACGACAATTAAATGAAGAACATCTTAATTTTAAACGCTATTAAGTATGATATGATTACTAATAACAATATAATCATCTCATACTTAATAACGTTTAAAATTAAATTCAAATCATTTTCGTTACCAACTTAATGGCATTTCATCTACCTCAATAAACTGTGTATATAAATATAGAGCACTTTCTTACAATAACATTCATACCAAAACACGTCCCTTGACATCCCTCTGAGATATATTTTCCACTCTGCAACAGTATCGAACCGGGAACTTATTTACCTCCACTAATCTGTATTCTGTAACGGAAAGTGACAGCGCCTCATGAAATTTCATGAGAATTCAACTTTCTATTTACTCTGCGCCTGGATGTAGTGAGGAGCGTTGTTTATGTGTTAATTCCGTCTCCTGTCTCCGTTCTGAGTTGCCCTTCTGATACGGAGTCAAATTTCTTGGACAGCTTATTTAATGAAACTGGCGAAAAACATCAGTAAGAAAAACAAATCACGAGTTATTCTGTTAAAAGTAAGGACACATTTGCTTTAGGAGCGCTGACGGAAGTACGTACACACAAATGTTTGTTTTAAGATTTTTGAAGCTATGAACATGTGAAATCTGTTGGAAAAAGTATTAAAATAATCCTATAATTATTGAAACAAATGACCACCTGTGCGTCAGTAGTGATAAATTGCTTCTGTTTTCAAATGACGGTAATAACTTTGATAAAATTAATAACTAATTCAATTAATTATTCGTACTTGTTCTAACCTTTTTATCTGCAAGATTTTTCTAACTACTTAAGTAAATGCTTATTTTATATACATTTGATGCTAAGTTTACTAAAAATTTGTAGTTATGAAGTTATAGTCCTTTTTCTTTTTCATATTTTAAAGCGTATTTTTTGGTATGACATGAATATTTGCAAAATATAATTTTTTTAATAGTTTATATCATAAAAAAATATTTTGTCCAAACAATTCTATTTCTAGTAATGTAAAAAAAAATTCTAAATAAATCTCATTTTGCTTCAAGTGGGCAATTAATTTAATACATATGTTAAATTCTTACATATAATACTTAATTAATGCTTAAATTAATGAACATATAATACATTCTTCTCAAAGCACTATAGTTTTTAGTCTACTTTATATGTTTTATTATTGTATATCAATGATTCTGGTGATAAAATATCAGTGATAAATAATATGACGACTACGAATTTGTCTTGCTAAGTCTTTTTTATTCCTCTTTATAATAGTTATCTTAGTTAAGTTTAAAGTCTTATTACAATTATTTATGTATTTTTTAACATATTTCAATTGATATATATGTTATACATAAACGTTTATGTCTATGGTAAATAAATAATTTTTCGTACTTATTTCTTGTAGTTACTTGAATAATAAAATGATTGAAACATCTTTTTTTAAGTATTTTTTAGAATAAATTCTTATTATTCCACTTAACATTCATTTTTTAAAATCAATTTTCCAAGTTTCTGTTTATTTATCAAAATTCAAATCCCCAAAGAGATTAGAGGGATTCTTCAACCGAGACTCATTATTTCATTGATAAAGAATCTCAATCCAAGTTTATCTCAGTATTTATTGCAATCTCAGCTTTCATTTTTTTTATATATTTATAAAAGAAAATAAACTTTTTTATTCGATAAAATACTTTCTGAAGTCTTATTTGAAGAAACACATTCAAATCGTGACTATCTACTTCCAAACAGAACACTGAGGAATTTCTTCCAACTATCTTTATTAAAAAGAAAATATTCTAAAGGTAAATGTTTGAACATTTGAAAGAAGTAAAACTTCAATTTCTTTTCCATTTCCAAAAAAAGATTTTATAAGAATTTCAGAAATTAAAATATTCCCTTTAGATACTTTCAACTGTCAAAATAATTCCATTATTTACGAAATAAAATTGAGCACTTGAATCTATAATTTTAGAATTGTTTTCTTTTAATAAAATTATATTTCACCAAGATTTCTTTTCTATATAACTGTTGAACACTTTTGTTTTTACAGCAGAAAAAATAAAAGAGGGTTGAAAAATGTACGAGATCAGAAAAGAAAAAGCAAAGGTTAAAAGCCAAATCATGTTCAGTTGAAAGTAATATGTTTCTTTGATGTGTGGAAATAAGAGTCAAACGCAGGTTTAACGGATCAACCATTGAACCAAATCGAAAGCCCAATGTTAGAACAGCTTATGATAATCACCTACCACGGCAGTCAATTGCCTTTATTGTTTTGTATTCATAATTGATGGTGTTTAATTCTTATTTTTATCATTTATATATATAAGCAATTGCAGGAATGGCACACTGGTGAATGCCATGGGTCACATGTACTCCATGTAATTTGGGCGGAAAGATAAATCGAATATTACTGAATGCACACATACAAACACACACAATGCATATATAATTATAATATATAATATATAATAATAATATGTAATTAATAATATATATATATAATATATATTATAATTATATTAAGATATTTAAAACTAAAATATGAAATAAACAATATGTGGGAAATGCCATTGATTTAATAAAATATATTAATAAATAAGCAATAAAATATATTTTCTTATTTTAAAATTTATAGTTAAATTTATATAGCATCCGGTTTCTTGTTTTAACTTTCATATATAAAAGCAATTGCATGAATGTACTCATGTCAGACTCATGAATGCTATGGACCACATATATATATATATATGTGTGTTTATATATTTATGTTATAATAAAATACGAAATAATTTGCGTGCAATTGTGAAATTCTTTCATTTAATAAAAAATTAATATTTAGTTCAATTTTGTAGTAACTAACGACAGAAGTAAACAGCCCCATAGATTTTATTTAACTTTTTTTTATTATATTTATAACAAAGCTTTGCCTACAAAATAGTATTGCTCCAAACATGCTTGTGCATGATATATTTTATCTAGCAACAACGACACTGTTTTGGATGAAAATTTAAAATAGTGGACGTTTCGGGCAATAAATATCACAGATAAAAATAAACCGCTTAAGCAAAGATCCTATATCTTGTCTAGAATTTTATTGATGTTAAGGCGTGCAGTAAAATATGCCTTCTTATATTAAAATGAGCAATGAAAGAATAAATTTATACAGGATCGGGTTCCCTATTTTAATCTCTCATTAAAAGATGAAATCCCCCAAAAAAAATAGTAAATAAATATTATATTTTTAAACAAGAATTAGGAATCGGTCAAAATATTTCCAATTCTTCAATCGTATTTTTTTATACCGATTTCTGATAATTTTCAGTAATTTTATGTACTATAATTTTCACTAATGGATTTGGTAGAATTTGTGAAATAGGTTCAATGACTCTTACTTGACTTAATACTGTGCCCAAAACTGTAAAACCAATTTTCAATATAAATTTCCCGGATATATGGAATTTTATTTTTTTTTTATTTTATAGATTGTTGGCACTGTCCTTGACATCTGTGTGAATTTTGACGTCAAAATATTCGTTCGTGTTTTAGTTGCGCTTCGCTTTGTGAGACGCTAAAAGTGATTCCAGAGATTTTTGAAATCTTTGAATTAATTGACTAAGAAGTTGCGTTAAATTGTGTTTGCGGAAACGTATAGAATGTTGCAGAAGGCATTCGGAGAGCATTCCTATATCGGAAAGAAATGTTTAGAAGCGGTATAAACAGTTCCAAGAAGGCAAAGAACGCGTTGAAGACGAAGAGCCCTCTGGTCGACCATCCACCTTAACCGACGAACTCACATCCAAAAAATTAAAGATTTGATGCTTGCAAACCGTCGATTTACAATTCGAGATCTTGCTGATGATGTTGGAGTTTCAAAAGGATCTATCAATTCCATTTTTGGCCTCAAACGCGGGAAATCTCGATTGGTACCGAAAACACTGAATGCGCCAGCACACACTGCATTGATTCTTCTTGTCGTTTTCAAAAAAACTGAAATTCGTATCGTTCCACAACCACCGTATTCACACCGTGAAACTTCTGGCTATTCTCTTAATTCAAAAGATCACTCTAAAGACATTGTTTTGAGTCAATTGAAGAGATTCAACGTGAATTGCCGCGCTTTGAAGGCCATCTCTACCGATGACTTTTTAGCATGCATTGATGATTGGAAAAAAAGTTGACATAAGTGCATTGTGTCCGGATGGGATTACTTTGAAGGCGATGAAATAAATTTTTAAGAATAAATAATTTTTGAGAAGAATAAAAATTGGTCTTATTTTTTAGGCACAGTTGTATATAGCTATAAAAACAGTTTTTCATAAAATACTTTATGCAACTTTAATGATGTGCCATTCACGCTAAATTAAAAACATTCTTGTATTCTAAATTTGGGTATAAAAATACATATATCCTATAAAACTTAAAGTACTAAATTAATAGATAACAAAGTATTGCAGAACAACTTGAAGCTAAACTAAAGAAAATTTACATTTTAATAACAAAGATGCTATATTTATAGTAAATAAAATATTCTTTTTCTTAAAGGAAAGAATAACTTCTATATGACCTTCTTACATTGTTGTTCCAAGATAGATTTTTATGAGCCATAAAAACATTAAATTTATCTAAGCAGTAAAATAATTAAACCTCATTTATTATAATATTTTAATAGTAAAAATATTGTTTATTATTTAATTTTAAAAAAACGTGAGAGAGATTGAAGATAACCATTATATATCTATTACAAATACAAAATAAATAGTGGAACCTGTTCTCCTTTAAAAGAAAACATTAATATGTAGAAATAAAATAATTCTATTTTTATTTTCGAATTTCAACATATAAGAAATGCGCACAATAATTTGTAGAACACTTATTAAAAATTTCTCTGAACCCTATAATTAAGCGAAACACAATTTCAGTATTTTTTTTTTCATAATAAAAAAAGTTTTTAATATTTATAATGTAAAGAAACCTTATAGAAAGCCTGATTCGTAGTTCAGGGACAAGCACAACTGATAAGCATTAGGCCGGAGGTACAATCCACTGGCGGCATTGTTGTAAGCACTGTTTCAAAAAAAAAGAGGAAACTAAATGGCATTTGTGATGTTTAGCATATTGCCTCGTGAGTCGAAATACATGGTGGGATTTTTTCCGTGTTTTCTTTCATACGATACACAAATGGGGGTAGTTCCTGGAAGACAATGCCCTCCTTCTTCAGCGACATGGAGCTGAAGTCAGACTTTTACCTACGGGTTCTCTATAACAACAACAGAAGCTGGTACCATATTTCCTCCTTCCATACAACAACAACAACAACAACAACCTTATAGAAATTAAAAACTATTTTGCACTCTAGAATACTTATTAATTTTTTAAAGAGTATTCATATTTTGTCCGACCATTAGAAACATTTTTCAGAAATACCACGTTGAAAAACTATAATCTATAAATGCTTTAATTTTTAACTTGCACTTACTTTTAAAAGCGACGCATTTCGATGGATGATGTTATTACAAATTTGCTTTTTTTAAAACTGTTGTGAAAGTAGCGAAACAAAAATGCTTAGATTTAAAATAATTATCAAATATTTTATGAAAAATTAAATAAACCACAAAAATGCATCTGATTGTCGTTAAAACATTTGTGCTAATATTATCATTGTAAAAAAATATTTCTGTAATGCATGAAAATATATTAAACCAAATCAATTTTCATAGTTCAAATAGCAAAAAAAGTTTCAAAGATTCCATTTCCTGAACTTTTGGAGAAAATCTTTCTAGCTGTCGAAACTTCTTAAAATGCATTTAATAAGAAATATTTGATGTGAAATACATTCAAGAAATTTATGAATTATGCAGCAGTGTGGGGAATAGCTTCAGATTTCTACCAAAATGTTTCATTTTGAATTCTTGCCGAAACGATTTGCTGCTTTTAGTTAAATGCGTTCTACTCAAAAAGAATGGGAATTCAAATTTGTTTCAATGATTCAGTTTACTAATAAAAGAAACTTTTGTTTTTTCATTTTTTTAAAGTTGAAAACAATATAATATCATTTAAAAATCATGCATATTGATCGTATTGGGTTGTTTCTCTTTAATGCTATAGAAAGAATGTATGGGAAAAAAAAGTTTGTGTTTGTTTCTTTCAAAATAGAAATTAGGTTTTTTTTTACTGTAGAAACTTACTTGATTTGAAAATGAAAGTGTAATTTTATTAAAATCATAAAATATTAGAAATGATAGGAGATGATACTTTTTATTTATAATTCGGTTTATCGCTCTACGGTCATTTAGTGCACTCTTGGGGCTAATTAAAACGGGACCTATAACTTAACGTGGATTCTGAGTCCCTACCAAACTTCCATGCCACAACCAGGATTCGAACCTGAGACTTGTGGTAGCAATGCCAGAGCACTAGCCAATTGGTAATCGTAGCCCTTTTTGTTTCTAGATCAAATAGAATTGTATTATCTAACAAGCCTTAAAAAATTCGTTTATATGGCCTGCAATTAATTGTTATATTTTCAGGGTCAAATTTTATTTATTTTTTTAATTTTTTATTAACTTATTTGTTTGTATTTATTGTATTTCTTAAGATTTCTTATGGTCTTAAAAATTTTCTTGGACCTCGGGCTCCACTTTTGTGTGACATGAAAGGTCGACCCAATAGGAGATGATACTAGATTTTTAATTCTTTCACGGGAAATGGTACCCACATTTGGGTATCGTATGAATGAAAACCAGGAAATCATCCATCTTGTTTCCTTTTTTTTAATGCTAAACCCACACACAAACTGTTGTAGTCTGTCATAATTGTGACAGCATGTGTGCACGTCTAACAACTAGACTTATGTAGAACTAGGTACTCCTTACAGAAAGTAATGCCAGCAGAAAACACCTATAGATTATTTGTCTGAATGCACTTCTACGCACTTGCACAGGCTTTCAGTTCGAATACTGGCTGTGGCATGAATATTTCGGAATCCACGTTAAACGGTAGGTCTCGATCTAATTAGAATAAAGTGTGCACAAAATGACTGTAAAGCGTCAAACGAAACCTGCACATTTGTGGTGCCAGTAACAATAGGGTTATATGACAGAATTTAAAAATATTTGCAATCAGAAAAAAAAATAAGAATACGAACTTAATTTATATTCTTTTTAATAATTTAAGTAGCTTATGTTGCTTAACGTAGTAACTACTGCCTATGCTTGATTTCACCAAGATATCTCTAAGTTTGCAGAAGCAAATTATTTTATTTATTAAATATTTATAAATTTTTGTAGCAATAGTTTATTTTAATTTCAATTTAAATTAAAATACTTTATAGAAATCAATATAGTATTTCTCATTAAAAAAATCGCATTATAAAATTATCACAACTGATAAGTTTAAAATTCCAAACTATTTAAATAATTATTTTTGATTATTTAAAGACATTTCGAAAATTCGTGGTTTATTTTTTGCCTAAATTATTCACATACATTTCTTTATTATTAATCATTATTTATAATTTAATTATTTAATTATATTTATTAATACAAATTAATGATTATAGCTGCTATAAACTAGATAAATATTTTCAATTTTTAAAGTTGAATAAAACTCTTTAAACTTAAAATAAAACTAACTTTAACTTATTTGGTAATATTTAGTCTTAGTAATATTTAACTATTACTAAGACTTTAATGCATTAAATAAAATTCTATAATATTTTATTTATTATTCATTAATTTATAAAAGCTCTTACGTTTGTCACAAAAATGTCAAAGTTTTCACTATATTAATTTTTAATAGTTTTATGAATTTTTTAACCACTGCAATAGTCACTATATATCAATATTTTAATAAAAATATGTATATAATGTAAACGTCTCTTTGTTATAATAGTGACAATTTGTTTCAACCTCCACTAACTGCACGTAGTTTTCACTGCAACGCTTATTATCAGTTCGATTCGAATTAAATTTACATTTTTAGATACATAACACTTAGATAAACATGAAAACGAAGTTCATAATTTACAAATGTATTATAGAATAAGTGTTCTCTTTCGAAATTATACTCTAAAATTTTAATGATTAAAAAAATCATCTTTTTTTCATCTTTCATACTCCTTGCTAATTAATTTTGGTAAAGCACGCAATTATTTTTCCCTGTCGCATGATATTTAATTTTCAGTAAATGTTTTTTCTCTCAATATATCAGTGAAACCCTAATGAAGTGTATGATAAACACATAATCACAATATTAGTTATCATAAGTGTCACTGATTATTTATTTTTTTAAACCGTAGCGTTTTCCCAACCTACTTGATTGGAATAGGTGACCTTTCCCTTTCAAGACTCAATACTCACTTTCTCTTTCTAGACATGCTCAATACTCACAGAAAGCAATTATTGAAAGAAAAATTATAATATTTTTATCGATAAAAATTGCTGGTCTAATGTTTAAAATGAATTTATTAAATATTATTAAAAATAAAAATTAATTATTGAAAATTTTATTAAAATTATTTTGTAAGTATTAAAAAATTATTAAAATTATTTTGTAATTATTAAAAATTTTATTAAAGTTATTTTGTAATTAATTCTTTTTAATTATTAAAATTTTATTTTTGTAATTATTACGAATTTTATTCATTTTTTTAAAAAATTATTTTAATTAAAAAATTTTATTAAAAATTCATTAATTAAATAAATTATATTTAAAAATTAATGTAATGAAAATAATATAATATTTAATTTTTTTTTCTTATATTTTTATTACTGGAAAAATTGACAAACAAAAAAAGTTCATCAATTTTTCAACAGCATCACTTTAACAAACAAGTAAATGTACATTAAATATACTTTTAAATCAGTTGTTATAAATGAATTTATTTTAGTGTACGATAATCCTACCACAAACAAACCTTGACTAAACCTAACTCTAAAGAATTAAGAAGAGTGTAGATAACCTAAAAGTCCCTTCCCAAACATTGTTGAAGAGAACCTTTTACATGCGAAAGACACCATGCAAAGAAACGACCCTATTGATGTCATTGATCCCCGATATCAGATAGTACTCTTTTTCAGCAGCTGATTGTACAAACTAATGAACGATCACCTTGATATTAAAGATATCAGCACGTTAATGCCCGCCTCATTGAAGCACCCGGAGAAGAATGCCCCCTAACAGATCGTTTTCGTTCAGTTCATCGACTATGATATCTAATAAGGATGAATTATTGAACCGAGAATCTATTCATCGATCGCCAAAACCCAGTACTTTTCCTAGGTATCAGTGAGTAGTATTTCCTCAAACACTCACTGGCCCTCTATTATTATTATTGTTGTTGTTGTAGTTTCTCTATGTTCATTAAACGTGCTCCAGTTCTGCAGCTTTGTATCCTTTTGACCCATATCATCACGTATGTATCTCATTTGTTCACGTCGCAGTGATCAAGAGCAGACGTCAGGACTATTTGCATAATTCAAATCTCTGCGTGTGTGTTCTCTGTTGAATTCTCGCATTCTGTCTCTCCCTCTCTGTCTACCACCCACGCGCATCCCCCACCCCCAACTTATGAGAGACTTTGGCATTTGCAACTATCGGTATGCGGGTAATTTCGAGATTCTTCCATCGGGCCACGCAAATTGTCTTCTTATTGTGATTTGGAGAGTTTGTGAGGTATGCATAAATGATCCAATGGGGAAGAACGGAATAAAAGTAATTGGACTTGTTTGCAATATGTGTACTATGCTGAGTTTCAGAACCTGCATTTAGCGATCTTGTAGGACTGGTATATAAAGTATATTTAATAAAATGCTGGGATGTAGTCTATACATTTTATTTGTTTATAAATTGTTATTTTGTTATTTATTATAAGTAGGCAAAAGATATATAAAATATGTCATTGTTTAAATAATTCTTTTTTAAATTAATGCAAAATTTTTCATTTCTGTGTTTGAAAATTTTATATTTTACTTTCCGTTATAAAACTTTCGCATAGAATACACTGAGAAAAAATTAACATATCTGAAAAAAATTATTATTAATTATAATATTAAAAATTCAATTGATCTAAAACCTAGTTTAGAAAATTTTAAGAAATATTAAAAAATATTGGTCATTTTTTATTTTTGTCATATAAGAATGAAAGAAAATTGCGATTACAAAAAGCTTATTCTAAAGTCTATTTCATTCTAACATTTTAAAATTATCTAAAGAGGGTTATTAAATTTTATAAATATTTTTCATGGCATTTTAATTTAATGTTATCTTTTATGTAGATCACAATAGTTGAATCAATAAGCTTCTTCTTAGAAGTGGCGTAAATTTAAATGCTTGAAATTTAAATAATTAGAAACAAATAACTAAACAAATAAAAAATAAACAAATTGGAATGTGGGTACAGGCAATAAAGTATCCACATACAATCGTTTTAAAAGTATCTAACAGGGATTATTTAGTTTTCTAAATTTTTTCGCAGCATTTTAGTTGAATATCTTCCATGTGAATCACAATAATTTAATCAATAAGCTTTGTTCAAAAGCTTTAATCAATAAGCTTTGTTCTTCTTTAAAATGATATAAATACTGTGTTTTAAATTTTAATAAGAAATAGCAGAATGAAATAAAAAAAGGGATATAGATACATGAAATAAAGTACTTCATCCCAATTACATTAAAAAAAAGAAATATTTTACATGGATATGAAAAAATTGAAAATTGTTATCTTTTTTTTAAATAAAGTAAATAAATTTTCAATTGGAAAGAACACAGCCAGAGAATACTGATAAATGATATAAAAAAGGCAAATTTGAAATACTTTTTGACTAATCCAACAACTTTTATTTTGGAATTTATGCTTTATTTAAGTCTATAAGTATTCTTTTCTCATTTTATGATTGATTTAAAGATTGATTTTCTTTGATTTTTTTCATTTTTTTTTCAATTTTTTTTTATTTTTTACAAGTTTAAATAAAAATAATACATTCCGATGAATATTATAATTATTATACATGGCAAATATTTATAATTATTTATAGTATTTTTTAAAAAAAAACCTCTCTCACATTAATAAATATATCTTCAGAAAACCATGCGCATGTTAAATTAATACACTATGAAAAATATAAAGCCTTTTCAAACTATTTATTATAATACACTTCAATTATTTAAAACCTGCCATCTTTGAAGATCCAAAAACGCAACAAGAATATTTCATAAAGTGTATCCAAATTCTTATAACCAATTCCCATAAAAAAAAAACTTATTTGATTAAAAAGAATACATAAACAAAAACAAAAATGAACACTTTCTTAACAAAATTTACATTTTCCTTAATTATTTACTGCCTTCTAGTGATGAATTTTCATATAGAGTGATTGGGGAAAATTTTCCCCAATACGTTCCCTCGTTCCCGAAAATCTTTGTTGTAATTTAATTTTCTCCTTCGATGTCTTATGTAAGACTTCGAAACTTCGATAACTTTTATGTACTATGAAGTAAATTGAAATATGTTTACCTCATATTCACATATTTCAGCCAACAAATAACCATCTTCTGCGTTCAGATTGATGACGAAGAGTTCATAAGATCAAGTGTCTATAAAATGTTTTGAAAATTTAATTAAAATTAGGTACAAAAATTTACTTTTTTTCTTACGGCGACAGTAATGCGCTGCGAAATAGTGGATTGCAGTAATAATGAATGGGTTTTTAACATGACAGTCGTTCAGATAATTCGGAAAAATCTGTGGAATAAGCAAGTTCTATTATGTCATATTTCAGATAAAGAAATACAACAACAACAACAACAAAATTATTTACAGAAAATTTACGTTTTATTATTATTACAGGGGACTTTGAATAAATGGAATGGGGGAAAGAATCTTAAGGACAACAGAGGAGTATACAGACAATTTTACAGTAATTGAGAGAGAGATGGTGGGCTTGATGGCTGAGCAACTAGGACTCTTACGCTAAGTGTCACATAATCGGGCATTGATGTTTGTACTGGTTAGGAATCTACTTTAAACCGTAGTTCCAGATATAATATGACTGCAGAGTGTTGAGCGTAGAGCTGACAGCCTACCTTGTAAAAAAAAAAAAAAAAAAAAAAAAAAAACCATCTCATGTCTCGTAACACTTATTCTAGTAGGCATAAGTGTTTCGAGACATAGAAGGGGTGATAGGGGTGTTGCGCCAATGAAGAAGAAAAAGAGAGAGGAACGATATAAATGATTAAGCATCTCTGTATGACATATTTTGAAACATAACATCAGGTTATAAAATATGAGATTCTGTATTATTTGAAATCCAAAAAGTAAGTCTTTTAAAGAAGAGCATCTTTATTGTTTGCACATTATATAAATGTGCAGTTTAGATTATTTTCAAATGTATTGTTTACTTTTTTTTGTATAAATTATTAAACCTTAGCAAATAGGGAATGCATGCAGACAAATAATTTAAAACATTATTAAAATTAATACATTTATCTTATATATAAATTACACTGAAATACTCTTGAAAGTACAGAAGACAATTTTTTAAATATTTAAACAAAAACTATGATTTGTGTCTTATAAAATAAATATTAAAGTTACATATTGATGGTTAAATATTGTAAAGCTATTGTATTGAAATTACTTTAAATATTTATTGCTTCCTTCATTTGTACCATGCACGTTAAACATTTGAAAATAAACCCAAAATAAGTAAAAATGCAACATGCTTATAAATTCATAAGCATACTTGTAAGGTAAAAATAAAATAATATTATTAACGAATGTTTTAAAATATATTCAATTTCATTCATCATTCTAAAGCCAAGTGAGTTCACTAACACTGAAAATTATTTAGTTAAAGTCTAAGAAAAGCATTATCTTCCTTTTGTCGTAATTAAATTTTTTCATTTCAAATGTGATTTGACATAAACCAAAACATGTTTACCTAATACACAGGGACACATATTTTCGGGGGCAAATAACCACATTTCTGCGGCCAGGTTAATGACGAAGAGTTATCAAGATCAAAGGCATTCGTGAGGCCGAAAAGATTTTCGCTTGCTCCCAGCATCATTTAATACCCTGGGAAATGGTAGGGTCGTAGTAGGAAGAATGAATGGAGCTTAATCAGGGCAGGCATGGGATGCTGTGAAAAGTTTTGCAGGATCAGCGACATTCGCCGATTATTTTCTTTCCTTATATAGATGAAGAAAAGGGGGAGAAAAAAGAATTAAAACTTAGTGAAGTTGAAGGTTTAGGTTGGTGATTGAATTGTAGACATAGAATGGTAGGGCAGAAAGAATGATTAGAATAGTTGTAAAATGTAGTGATACAAATTTTACAGTAATTGAGAAAGGTAATAAAAAATGATTAAATGACGCTGTCTGAAATATTTCGAGAGAAAAATTGTTGGAGTTATATAAAATTTAAAAACATTTTTTTCTTTTATTTGAAATATAGAGGAGTAGATGCCGTTCTTCTTTTGGTGATCTACAATATGTATTTGGAATTTTTTATATTTTTTATAAAAGACTTAATTTTAATACAAATTATAAAAGAATCTTTATTTTCTTTATAAAACTGTTTGATTAATATTTCTTTTATAAGTGGTGCATATAAATATTAAACCATGCATACACAATTTAACTATATCATTGAAATTGACATATAAATTGTTGAAGTATATTAATATTGAACAAAGCAATTTTTTTATTTTGTATTTATTTTTTTAGGACGCAAACATTTTAAAATTATATTCTTAAAAAAACCCTCTTGAAATAAATTTAAAGATTAAAATCGTAGAAATCTATGCCATAAAATTATTTTAAATTATTATATTGATTTCACTGAAATTATTTTTGGAAATAAATATACCTTTATAACATTTCTAGAAAAACTAAGATTTGTCTCCCATAAAATGAATATTAAAAAAAAGTTACTTTAAATTTGTATTACTTCCTTTATTTATCCCATGCATATTAAATATTTGAAATAACCCCCGAAATAAATAAACATGCACCATGCTTCCAAATTCTTATAAATTCATGAGCATACTTGTAAGGTAAAAATAAAATATTATAACGAATGTTTAAAAAAAATATTCATTTTCATTCATTATTCTAAAACCAAGTGAGTTCACCAGCAATGTGCCTGGAATTTTTGTTCAGTTAATGTCTAAGAATAACATAATCTTCCTTTTGTTGTTATAATTAAATTTTTTTCATTTCAAATGTTATTCGGCATAAACCAAAACATGTTTACCTAATACACAGAGACGCATATCTCGGCCAACAAATAACCACACTTCTTCGGCCAGGTTAATGACGAAGGGTTATCAAGATCAAAGGCATTCGTGAGGCCGAAGGGATTTTCGCTTGCTCCCAGCGTCATTTAATACCTAGGGAAATGGTAGGGTCGTAGTAAGAATGAATGGAGCTTAATCATGGTTTGCATGGGATGCTGTGAAATGTTTTGCTGGATCAGTGACATTCGATGGTTTTCTTTCCTTATATAAATGAAGAAAAGGAGAGAAAAAAGAATTGAAAACTACGTGAAAATTAGGGTTTGACTGGTGATTGAATTGTAGACATAGAAAGCACTGCAGACGCAAAATGGTAGGGCAGAAAGGAGGATAAGAACAACTTTTAAATGTAGTGATAAAAATTTTACAGTAATTGAGAAAGGTAATAAAAAATGATTAAATGACGATGTCAATATTTCGAGAGGAAATTAGTTGGAGTAATTTAAAATTATGTTTTATTTTAAATATAGAGGTATGCATACTATTCTTGTTTTGGTGATCTACAATACATGTATTTGGGATTTTTATTATTTTTTATAAAAAAAAATAATTGTAATACAAATTATAAAAGAATATTTTTTCATAAAGCTGTTTGTTTAATATTTATTTAACATCAATCACGCATAAAATATTAAATTATGCATGCAATTTAATTACATCATTGAAATTGACGTATAAATTGTTGAAGTATATTAATATTAAACAAAGCTATTTTTAATTTTATTTTTTAGGATACAAAATTTCTGAAATTATATATTTAAAAAATCCCTTTTAAAATAGATTTAAAGTTTAAAATCGTAAACATCTATGACATTAAATTATTATAAATTACTATATTAATTTCACTGAAATTACTTTTGGAAATAAATATATCTTTATAACATTTCTACAAAAATAAGATTTGCCTCCAATAAAATGAATATTAAAAAGGAAGTTACATTAAATGTTTATTACTTCCTTTATTTATAGCATACATGTGAAATATTTGAAAATAAACCCTAAAATAAGTAAAAGTACACCATGTCTCCAAATTCTTATACGTTCATAAGCGTACTAAAATAAAAACAAAATAATATTATAATGAATGTTTTAAAATATATTCAATTTCATTCATTAATCTAAAGCAAAGTGAGTTCCAACAATGAAAAACTGTTTTTAGTTAAAAGTCTAAGAATAGCATTATCTTCCTGTTTGTTTAATTAAATTTTTTAATTGCAAATGCTATTTGACGTAAACCAAAACATGTTTGCCTAATACACAAGGGACACATATTTCAGCCAACTAATAACCACACATCTGCGGTCAGGTTAATGACAAGAGTTATCAAGATCAAAGGCATTTGTAATGCCGAAGAGATTTTCGTTTGCTCCCAGCGTCATTTAATAGCTTAGGAAATGGTATGTCGTAGTAGGAAGAATGAATGGAGCTTAATCATGGCTGGCATGGGGTGTTGTGAAAAGTTTTGCTCTGTCAGCAACGTTCGCTACTTTTCTTTCCTTGTATAGATGGAGAAAAGGGGAGAAAAAAGAGTTAAAAATTAGTGAAGTTTAAGGTTTGGTTGGTGATTGAATTGTAGACATAGAAAGCATTGTGGACACAAAATGGAGGGGCAGAAAGAATGATGAGAAGAGCTGTAAAAAGTAGTGATAAAAAATCTACAGTAATTGAGAAAGGCAATAAAAAATGATTAAATGACGCTGTCTAAAATATTTCGAGAGAAAATTAGTTGGAGTCATGTGAGATTTGGTTTTATTTCAAATGTAGAGGTGTAGATGGTGTTTTTGTTTTGGTGATCTACAATAAATATGAAATTTTTAATATTTTACAAATAACGTATAATACAAATTATAATTTTTTTTTAAAAATATTCGATTAATAATTATTTAAATGCAGTCAGACTTAAAATATTAAATTATTCATGCACAGTATTATTGCATTATTAAAAATGACATATAAATTTTTGATTTATATTAATATTGAACAAATTTTTTTTTTTTTTTTATTAAAGTTTTATTTTATATTACAAAATTATTTTAAATTATTTGCTTAAAAATCATTCTACAGAGAGATTTAAAAATTAAATCACAAAACTTTGTAAAATAAAATTATTTTAAATTTGAAAATTTTATATAATTAAAAATATTTAATATATGAAAATAAACGTAAAGTATTAATTATTATATCACTGTTTCCCTTATTTATATTTTAGATAAAATATAGTATAAATAATAATATATAAAATAAAATAATATAAATATAATAAAATAACATAAATATAATAAAATAACATAAATATAATAAAATATAAATATAATATATATAATAATATAAATGTTTTTGGAAGAAATTCAGATATTTAATTATTTTTTTATTCTGCTATTAAGTAAGAATAAGTGTTTTTTTATTTCGTCTAAAAGTTAACTGAAGCCGGCAAAACATTTATTTGGAACTCAAATGGGTGGTTCGTGTGATAGATTGGCATATTACTCAAATACCAAGAGAATTCAGCCAACACGCGCACCATGGAACAAATTCAGACGTACATTATTTGACATTGTTTAAAAGAACTTAACGTTTCTTGGATTTTGACATGAATTATTTATTTCTGACATTGGTTAGAATTAAATTATTCGTGACCAGACTAATAAACCACAAAAAGCAGCCAAGATTTATATTTTTGTATTGTAAAAAGTAGACCACTGTCGAGATTTTGTTATACTAAAACTTTTGAAATTATTTTGTCTACAAGACAGATAAAATTCAAAATAAAGTAGTTTATTCATTTCTAATAATTTATAGAAAATTTATTGTTTTAATTTTTTTTATACTAACTCAAATAAAAAATACCACTTTATTTTCTGTAATAAATTCATTTATTTGTCGAGATCAGACAAAACTCTCGGCCAGAAAACAATTTAATATAAAATGCTCTATAATAAAACTATTTTCTGAAAAGGGGAAAGTAGGTGAAAATTTCTACTACAATGATTAAATCATTCATGAATGGACTTTTAGAAAAGTAGAACGTCAGATATTTTTCATAAGAACCAGACTCGGAAAAAAAATGACTCCACGGTCGTAAGTCATTGAATGGCAGGATGAAAAAGTGACCTCACCTTTATATGGATAAAAAGAAACGAAAAGTGATAGTCAAGATTAAAATATTTGGGAAATAATTTTACACAGAATGATAAATAATATAATATGAACTATGTATATGTCTATGCATATTTATACATCCATTAAAAGTCTTGAAAAAACATTTTTTTTCGTCATTCTTAGTATATCAAACTAAAATTCGTTAATGAGGTTTAAAATAACCAGAAATAAACTTTAAGAAACATTAGTGTAAACCATCACTGTAGAGTTATTAACAAGTGGAAGGAAGTGAATTTTTAATACGCTTTTATTAGTTTCACCTGTATGTTTGTTTGTAACTGATTCTTTGGGCTCGATTTTGCTCTACTTTAAGAGATCAGATTTAATTTAAACGTTGTAGACTTATCAAGGAATGACGACACTAAAATATTTTGATAAGTTTATTATCTCATCATAATTAGGATCGCCAGGATGAGTGATTTTATTTTAACTTATGTAAAGCAGTTTAACCCATGTAGATTGACAGTACCTAAGACATTCAAACATATGTGGGACCTTGGCACAACGGATAACGTGCCTGACTACGGGTCAGGATATTCCCTGTTCGAATCCTGGCTGGCTCGACATATTCGCATTTAGCATTTGTTTTACTCACAGTTAAATTATTGTAAAAACTATAGTTCCAGTCTTCCGTACCAGGGCCTCATTTAAATATTATAGTTCAAAAACACTAAAAAACTCGCTCTTAGAGTTAATCAAACTGAAAAATAAAAAATAATTGTAAACGTAAGAATAAAATTACTGACGAGAAAATTAATGTCACTGTTCTAAAGGCGTGGGGTGCTTTGTATGACGTTTTTAAACTAACTCTGCATTTCGGAATGAAACTAGTGAAGAATTATAACAATTTATATCGAGCACCTCAAGCGTTTAGAACAGTGACATTAATTTTCTTGTCAGTAATTTTATTCTAATTTTAACAATTATTTTTTACTTTTAAGTTTGATTAATTTTAAAAGCTTTTTTTTAAATTTTTTTTAAACTATAATTTTTTTTTTAAATTTCTAAACAAATCTTCTCTATTACTGTGATTCCAACATTTAATTTCGACACATTTTTTTTTAAATACGAAATTTATTATATTAAATTTAATCATCTACTTTCAATATTAAATTTGTATTATAATATTTATGACATCGGGCAATCTTTGATAGCCTAAATATTTATGCATTGTTTTGTCTATAAGTTTGTTTCCTCTCACCTTTGACCTTTGTTTGAATTAGTGTCTGAATGGAAAAGTCTATTATGAGAAATTGTCACATTAAGGAATAATAGTTCATGAGAATTTTTTTCATCATGTATTAAAATTTTAGCAAGCGTAAACCGTCTTAAAAAATATGAGAAATTCGGAAAAATGTTCAGAATTTTCTCTTTGTCTCTTTCATTTATCTCCAACTCGCAGAAATAAATAAGCCTTGAAAGTGCCTTTTCAAGACCTGCCAGTCATTCTCTTTTATTTATAAAATTCTGATTCTTTCGTCTTCAGTCTATTTCAGTCAGTGAAAATTATTTTTTATTTTGTGGATTTACAGAGATCACATCATAAATGTTTTTCATTTCTGTATTTTTAAACTAAAAAAATTTTAAGAACTTTTATGTATTCCTTATATTTACGGAATTATTTTGTCAACTTGTTAGTCATAGTATATTTCGATATCAATAATGGAGATTTATACTAATATGATTGATATATTAACGAGATAGTAACTTAATCTAAAAAAAAAAAACTCTCATTGCAGTTTTTGTGTCGTAATACAAACCTGTGTGACAAGAAATATACTATGAATCAACTTAACTACTATGTCCAAAAAGTAAGATCAATTTTGAATTTAAAATTCCCGGCGATTATGGAATTTCAATTTTTTTTTTTTTTTTTACGTTGCTGGCACTATCTTTGACATCTGTGTGAAATTTGACATCAAAATATTCATTAGTGTTTGAGTTACGATTGGCTTTGTGAGACGCTAACTCTGATTCCGGCAATTTTTGAAATGTCTGAATTAATTGAGCAAAGAACTTGCATTACATTTTGTTTGCGGAAACATATAGAATGTTGCAGAAGGCATTCGGTGAGGATTCCTATATTAGAAAGAAATGTTTAGAAGTGGTACAAACAGTACAAAGTAGGCAGAGAACACATTGAACAGACCTCTGTTCGATCATCAACCTTAACCGACGAAGATCACTTCCAAAAATTAAAGATTTGGTACATGCAAACCGTCGATTTACAATTAGAGAAATTGCTGCTGCTGTTGGAATTCCAAAAGGATCGGTCAATTCCACTTTGGGCCTCGGTCAATTCCACATTCTCGATTGGTACTGAAAACACTCAATGCGCCATCTCACAGTATATTGATTCTTCGTGAATTTTTCGCCCAAAGTGAAACCCATATCGTTTCACAACCACCGTATTCACATCGTGCGACTTCTGGCTAGTCCCTAAACTCAAAATACCACTCCAGGGACACCGTTTTGAATCGACCGAAGAGATTCAAAGTAAATTGGAGCGCGCTTTCAAGGTCATCCCTGCTGACGACTTTTTAGAATGCATTGAGGATTGGAAAAAAAGTTGGCATAAATGCATTGTGTCCGGCATTTGAAGCATTTGGAGGCGATGAAATAAATTTAGAGGAAAAAATTAAGAATTTTTTTTTTTTTTTATAATTGGTCTTACTTTTTGGGCACAGTAGTATCAAAGTTTTATTCCATCTGATAACTAAAAATATCTTCCCTCTACTTGAACAGTGTTGGTGCTTGTTATTTTTTAGCGGAGAAGGATAGTAAGTTACATTTCTAAGCTAAGGAACCTGTTTAGAAATCCGAAAATAATGCCACACCGAAATCCTCTTTGCATATACAGGATATTGTTACAATATATCCTATTGACGTACAAGATCTCACGCTCTGTCAATTGCAGCATTTCGTGCTTTTAAAGTAAACTGAACTGATAGCGAGCTTGCATAGTGAACGTCTGAGTGCATGCACAAAAGAATTCCATGAATAAAATATATTCCACGAATCAAAAGATTTTTTTTTTGTGTGTGTGTGTGTGCTGCACTGTGTTTGTGCGTGTTTATTTTGGATACCACAAAATTTCACATGCTTCCTTCGAGCCAGAGAGAACAATTGATTTTATAACTTAGCAATTCTTGGTATGTGAACAACAGTAGCTGATGATTTCGTGTTTGGCGAGATGTTTGCCGTTGATGAGTAAAAGTTTAGAATAGGTACTAAGTTTGTGAGTACAGAGATTGAGATAAGCGCAATTTTCCTGCACAAATTTCTTCTGATTTTCCATTTTGAGTATCTCGGTTAACGTTAAAGCGAAAAATATGATGAGTTAAAAGTCGTAGCTTAAGAATTAGGTTTAATGGTCTCGGAGGGTTCCAAAATTGACCATTTAAGGGGTATAATTAAAAAATGGATTAATTATTAGAGATTAAATGATATATTATTAGATTTTAAATGATATTGAATTGGCGAAAAATATTGTTATAGTGTTTCAAGAAGAGAAAATAAAACTTAAAAGTGAAGAAATGCAAAACTAGAGGAAATTAATGAAAAAAAAAAAAAGTTTGGAGAAAATTAAGCTTGCACAATTGGAAAAAAGGTTAGCTAATACTCGAAAAGAGTAATTTCAAAATATTGAGCTTTTAAAAGGAAATTCAGATATGGATTGTATATTTAATCTGGATAACTTTATTAAAAGTACCAAAATGTTATATATTTCTGTACCATTCAGAGTTGAGTCATTTAGCCTTTTTTACAGTCTTTAGAAAAGCATCTTAAAAAAGAAAATGTATTGAATTACCAAGTAAAAAATGTACCGAGTTAAGATAACTTAAACTTCCTCGGTGACAAAACAAAATATATAATGATTTATGTGTCTGAAGAAGACTAGTGCCATTATGATAAATTAAAAACTATTGTACTAAAAGAGTCTCAATCAATACTAAAGGAATGTCTGGATGACTTCTGTGGGACAAAAATGAATGTTCTTCAAAAGGTAATCTACAATTTGCGTCAAGGCTGAGTATCAGTTGAGTAAAGTAAGTGATTTTAAGTCATTATGTGAGTTAATTGTTTCGGATAAAATTTTTTAATTTATTGGATCATAAATTGATGACTAATATTGGAGTCAAGCAAGGTGTGTTTTAATCCTCAACATTTGCGACGTGATTGCGATATTTATTTGTCTTTGAGGGATCAGGACAAATCTAATTAAGCCGAATCTAATTTGTCCAGATGATATGCTGGAATTCAGGGTAAGCGATTTGAAGGAAACATATCGTTGAATTTACGTTTAAAAAACATTTTCGAATGTATTTCTACACGAAGTAATAACAATATTAAGTGCTTTTTATGTAAGATTAATACAAGCCATATTTTACACACAATTAAAAAAAACCTGTCTGTTTACGACAAAGTCAAAGCTGTTAAAAAAGAATAGAATGTGCTTAAAATGTTTCTTACCGGACTGCAGTGATAACAATGCTGGACTAAGAATTGTTTGTGGAAAGCGATATAATAAATAGTTTCATTATCAAAGAGAGTAGAAAGATGTTGCTAATAGTGAACAAAAAAAAAATGTAGATATTGCAGAATTTTTTCTTAAGCATCAGATGGAGGGTGAAAATTGTGATACTTTTAATCCTACTAGAATGCCCCATTTATGTAATTTAATAGTCGACACTGGTTTGGTGAGAAACAAAACAAAAAAAGTTTAGTTACACTTCATGTTTTTGTTAAAGATAAATATTCCAAATGGCAGGAAGTGCAGTGTCATTTAGATATCGGAAGCCTAACATGTTTAATAAGCAGTTAGTATGTAAATTGTTTACAACTTAAAACCAATAATGTAAAATCTTTCATTTCTTGTTTAAATGATTCGCCAGTGCTTAATGGGTGCATTAGTATGACAATTACTATTGAAAATAAATGTTAGTAGTCATAAAAATTGTCGATCTTGTACCGAATATAGCGATAGACATAAGTATTGAGGTTTATGATTTGGTTTCATTAGAGGATGTTAGTTGCAGAAGTGTTTTATGAATTTTTGATGCAGGGACAAATATATTTACAAAATTCTCAACTACTCTTCTAAAATACCGTATTTGGTTATGAAGCTAGTGGCAGTGTGTGGATTAAACGAATGAAGTTAAAATTTGTCATCTAATCCGGAAAAAATTTTAGAATAAAAAAGTTTAGCATATTTTTGGGAGATAGCGAATGTAGTTATCGAGATAACAAAAAATAAAGCATATTATCATATGTCATGCATAATTTGTGCGTGGACAAATGAGTAAGAAAAGTATGTAGTTGCAATGCCTCTCAAGGATGACCCTTCTTCTTTAAGGTAATCTAAGGATGTTAGTCTTAAAATATTGAATTCACTGTGTACTCGCTTGTCTAGAGTTGCAGAATATCTCTCATTTTATAAAATTTTTTGGACTATTATCGAAGAATATGTAGCATGAAAGAAGTTGAAGAGGACAAGGAACCTGATGTGACATACTACGCAACACACCAAAGAATGTATAGATCTGAAAATAGTACTACAAATTTAAGGGTGCCCTTAAATTATTCTACATTGACTGTTGATGGTATGTCACTTGACTCGTTATAGTAAAATGATGGAGTCATACAATACGATTTTGTTTCGATAATTACAGGATATCGAAAGCATTATTATGCTATGAAGGCAGCATTCAGAAAATCTCACGGAAGGATAATGCCAATGATCCATCGAAGATGTTTGAACTGAAGATAGCTACGTTTTGCATTGTCAGTGTGGCATATCTTATTTTTTTCCAATGACAGATTATGTACAGTTACAGCAAAAAAAAAAATAATGAAAAAAAACATACAACATACAACAACAAAATAATACAACAAAACATGCTGAAACAGAGTTCATTAATCCAACAATAATGCCAAGTTGCAGATCTTTTAGCCACTAAAAAGTGTTACCAGGTGCACCACGAGGAAGTAGATCTTCTGCGTACCCATATCTTGTTATAAAAAACTGAAACAATTGTCGACGGATGAAGAGAGCCGTTTTCCTAGATATTCTCCTATATTCCGTAAAAACCTTTACAATGGAGGTCTTATTATGTAGTGCATCAACTTTGGAAGAGACCAAAGAGTTGCACCACAAAGTTTATGGCGATTTTGCAGAAAGCTTTTTTGTTTCATAAATAATGTGCTAACCATCCAGAACTTTAACCAACCTCGAAAGGAAACTACAGCTTCTCAAATGCAGATGAGACCAAACCTTTAGGAATGCCACTGAACCTATAAAGAGATAAGTTTCTTTGGTAAAGGTGGAACCTATCACGCTTCTTTTCGTGTAACTACTGATATCTACTATTGCAAGAATTTCCAATCCACTCAAACTTCTTGGTCCTATAATAACTAAGGCCAATATTTTTATGCTGAGACTGGATCCTCTTAAAATTCATTGGAGTAAGCCGCTACCAACTGAGAAGAATGAAGAAAGCCATCAGTTTTTATTACACTGGATAATGTAGGAAAAATTGGTACTGCAAGAAAATTCTCAATAGAGGGAACTGCGTTGGTTGAAATTCGTGGGGAAATTTAAAACTTCCCCTGGTTAGACCTTGTAGAGACCATAAAACTCTACAGATCCCAAAATAGGAAATATTTTCATTTTAATTCGAGATGGTGGGAAAAAAGGATGCAAACCACCAACTGCCTTAATTGAGAATGCTTGTTTCATATTATTGTGGTAAAATATGGAGGCAGAGTATCAAACATTCATTTTGAGTAATACTGAATCTGCTACTACCTTTGTTGTTCAAAATCACTTTAGATTAATATCACTAGCAATGGAAAAACACAAGTGATCTCTTAATAAAGCTTCCACCATACTAGAAGTTTTCATAGTCCAGTTGCTGAATGATTATTATTATTATTATTATTATAATATATTTGCTGTATAAATCTTTTAAATTGAAAATCTTTCAATTTTCTCAAAATAAGTCAATCTTTCTATAATACGCTTACTTTAGATTTCAAAATGTTTTACACCCTCACCATCAATGTAAAAAATGCATAGCATTTTATAAATGCGAGAAATACCGATCTACTTGTTAGATTTTTTACAGCATTTTGACACGAATTTTAAATTTGCATGTAAAGAAGATAATAATGAAATCAACTGAATTGAAAAATGTAATATACATATTTTTTTTCCAGATAATGTACATGAAAAGCGAAGAGTATTTTAATTATCTACCTGACCATTAAAACTCAAGTTGCTTTTTTAAAACCTTTAGTTCAGGATAAAATATAGATAAATTAATTCATATAATAGTTTTGTCATTATTCAGACGCGACAATAAAAAATGAAACCATAATCAATTAAATAATACATTCTTATAATTATAATCTACAATCCAAAATTCGTTTCTAAAATTTAAAGAAAATAATTGCAATACTTATACCAATGTTACTTTAAATAAAATTTAATTGCCTTGCATATTAAATAGCCTCGTTATAACAACTGAATTAAAGTATAGCGGAAGTTTTCGCTTTTCAATATGTAAAAATATTTGCATAAAAACTAATTTTATATAGTTCTGATACTTTATATGAGATATTGAAAAAATCAACATATGAGAAATTATGGTCTCAGTATAATTTTTGGAATTTACCATTTTACTCTCGAATGTCCTTAACTTTAATAATTAATTTTAATATTAAAAATTTTAAATTTTAAATTCAATAAATGGAATCTTTTTGATTTGCAATAAACGAATGACTTTTATCACTTACATTTAAAACTTAATAATGACTGAGAGTACTTACATTTGTATTTACTAAATATTAATTAAGCATTATCTGTTTTTTTCTTAATTTATTGATCCTTGCGGATTTTGCTTAAGAAAATATAAATTTTATATCTCTAGATTGTCATTACTTCCATTTAAAGTTAATTAGTTTTCAAGCATAATAAATATTATCTAACAAAGTCTCCATTCATACATTAGCAGCATTTACAAAATTAAGTATGAATAAGGTATTTTTATTGATCCTTCTGATAAAAACAGACTTATTTTCAAAATGGTATTATTCCAACTAAGTATTATTTTATACCCCCATCTACTAAAATATGACTAATTAATTAATAATGACTGAGAATGATCCTGATAACTTAATAATGACTGAGAGTGCTTACATTTATATATACTAAATAATAATTAAGCATTATCTGTTTATTTTTTTCTTAATTTATTGATCCTTGCTGATTTTATTTATAAAAATATAAATTTTATATATCTAGGTTGTCATTACTTCCATTTAAAGTTAATTAAGTTTTAAGCATATTAAATATTCTCTAACAAAGCCTCCATTGATGCAGGAGCAACATTTACTAAATGAAATATAAATGAGGTATTTGTATTGATTCTTCTGATAAAAACATTGAGATTATTATCAACATGGTATTATTCCACCTAAGTATTATTTTATACCACCATCTACTAAAATAGCACTAATGCCACCATTTCGAATTCCATTACATCTGTGTCTTAAACCTGGGGATCTCGAACAGAATTCCGAACCTTCATTAACCTGGATTCAAAATTGCCATGTTAACTGACCCTGGAGAATACTCCCCATGGCAATAAGTTGTTCATTTATTATGTTGCGATAATACATACCCTGTTCCATTGATAGGGCGTAGGAAACCAAGCAATGGGAGAACCAACACACTTGAAATATTCATAAATTCTGTAAGAATGGACATCACGTTTGGTGTGGTTAGCAAGTACTATCTTTACTTTTGCAGGCTACCGCCATAAAGAGTCTCTTTTTTTTCATGTTATCTTTCTTTACTTTTTTTCCTCAATGGAGAATCAGTAACATTTGTGGTTAAGGCAATAATCCAGCGGAACGACTAGTGGATGGAGATGCAGCAACAAGCCGGGGAGAAACCGGCTTACAGAAAACATTCTTAAAACGTGTGGGAAATAACTTAACTCAAGAAAACCTATAGATCGAACAGTAGAAGTTGAGCTTCGGTTTGAGTACAGTGTGTTGTTGAAAAAGAAACTTTGAAAGGTTGGAATTAAGAGTGGTATTTGAAATGTCAGATTTCAGGAAATATATATAGAAATGTATCGCTATATTAACGTTTGCTGAAATATATCGGTTTTGATGTTTTTAATGCTTTATATAAAAGCGATTTTAGAAAGAATACAATAAAAATTAAACATTTCATTGCAGAAAACAACTGTAAATGTATACATAGGTTGTTTTATAGTTTATTATTTTATAAGAGTTAAATAAATATTATAATATATATTATTAAATAATATAATATAGAACTTTATAAGAATGTTTAATGGAATGTTTGTAAGGTTATTACATATTTGTAATAACGGTATTAATTATCGTTATTACAAATATGTAATAACCTTATAATATTTTTAAAATTTTGTGTGACAAAATTAATTTTTAATGATATTCCAATACTTGAAAAGCATTTAATTAAATAAATTTAAATGCATCTTTTACATACACTTTAAAATTTGCATTCATCTGTTTATCTTTAACTGACCAGATATCCTTTAAGTACTTAACTTGGTGTAAATTAGCAAGTGCATTCCAAAGGGATTATTATCTTTCTCTAGGGGTCTCTTCTGGATGGAAGGTTGATACAAACTCACTGGCAACTTTGGAAATTTGAATATCGTCGCTTTCAAATGTTAGATATTTTGACTTAAAATATTCACTTAAATCATTCCCAGGGTTTCACAAAGAGAAACCTACTGCCCTGCACCCACATTGCGGCAATTTTGAACAGACACACCGGCATTCGTTGAGCTAGCGGTTCATATTTCTTTCTTCCTTTTCCCCCCTTTCCGAGGGAAAATAAATTGAATATATATATATAAATAAAGTTAGCCGTTCAACGTTTGGAATTTTGTATTTATTAAAATGATAACGTAGCCAGGGTGGCACATATGCTACACAGCATAACTTAATGTGCATGATATAGAGTCTGATATAATTAGTCCTCAATTTAGATTGAATACCGCCAAGCATGGCATTTTAGAAGTTTTCACCTTCCTCTCCAAGATCACTTTAATGACATTCCTGTCTACATATTTTATTAGGCTTACCGCGGTATAGACAAGAGTTAGAATTCTCACTCGGTTCTTCAACCTATAAACACAAATATTATGTATACTTAGGTTATTAATTGTCAATCACTAATATTATACAAAATAAAATTATTATTTTTCACTGAAATTCCTATCTTTATAATTACATTTTTTTAATCCACAAAACAATGTTATTTAATTGATTCGAACCATATTTACGAATTAATATCCATTATATAACTTATTTTTGTAATATACATAGAATCACGGATTTCATTGAATCTTAAGTCAGTGATCGCATAAATTATAGTTAAATGCCATGCATTCTGACCTTCTACGTCATAGACAAATACGCTTATTTAGCCAAATAATCCCCGCAAAGATTCTGAATTTCAGATGACGATTAATTGTTAAATCTACAGTAAAATAGTTCTGGAATTATAATTACTTCTATCGTGAATCGTTGACATTTCGCTAAATGGATGGGTGAAACCAAATTCTAACTATCACAAAAACAATTATTGCTAGAATGATGATTGATGTATGTTTAAGTATGCTAATTTAAGCCATTTATAAGAATAATTTGGATTACTTATGCAATTTATTCGCAATTCACAAAAATATATTTAAAAGAAACTGGAATAGAAATTGGGAAAAAATGCAGTAAAATAAAAAAGGTAAATGAAAAAATATATTGAAGGACATGTCGAAATATATTATTTCCATTACGATATGCCAATTTTATGTATCATGGGATATTTATTATTTGAATTTTGACATCTCGTTTTTAAATATTTTCAATCTAATTCTTTTATGGAAATAATATTAAAATATAAACATAAAACTTTTTTAAATGATTTTTATAATTTTAACATATCTATAACTTTTTTTCTCAGTCTATGATGATTTTTTTAAATCCGAAATAATTCACAATCGGTAACATTTTCATTGTAAACCAATAGAAGATTTTTTTTTTTAATAATTTAAATTTTTAACAATTAATTCTTTTATTTTGTTGAAATAAATTAAAGTCTGAAGTTGAAAACTACTCATAAGACTCTAAATCCCATGCAAATGGAAATTTTTTATTTTTCATGCAATTTTGATTCATTGCCAACAGAGCAGGATTTCCATCTTGTTCATTGCAAGCCTTTGTCATGGATATAAACTTAGTATACGAAACAAAAATAAATAATTAAAAAACAAATGTTACATCGCAGTTGGCGTAGGTAAAAACTGTAATTTATTGTTGAAGAAATATCATTTTTAATCAATATATACATCTTCTTCATTAGCGCAACAGTCCCATGTTGGTCCAAAGCCGTCTGCCTTCTATCAAATTTCGAAATAGGAGATGTTTTCTTTTTACGGGGTATGGTTTTCAGACCTATGTTTAACGCTCTATAGTCACATTAGGCAGGGAGCTCCCTTTTAAAGTGGATTCAAAACCCTCTACAATCATCCAAACTCGAACCTGCGCTCCGTATATCAGAGGGCTAGTCACTCAGCCATCAAGCCCCACTCAATATATATGCAGACATGAAATTGGAAAAGTTATCATATTTGTAGAGTGAAAAATGATAACTGTATTTTTATATAACATTTAAAAAAATGAAGTAATTACGTCAGTAACTTGATATGAAACTGGAGCAATCTGGTTATTAGTACATTAATCCTAACATAACAATCTTAGTTTGAAACACAACAAGATAACTGAACTGAAAAATATGTTTCTTGGAAAATATTATAAATCTATAGACCAGAACGACTCATCATTGATACGAGATAGTGTGGAGGATGCTAATCCATATGCTCTATATTTGTGGCGTTCATTTTATATTAGAAATCCAACCACTTTAATTCATTGGCAAACTTTTTCTTCGTAATTATGACTTACTAATGCAATTTGATATAATATTAAGTTTTTTTAAATGAATTATATCAATTAATTTTTTATAAAAAAATCAATTAACATATTAAGTTATATTTTCATTCCATTAACTCAAAATTATAGTTATATTCGTTCCAATATGGCTCTCTAAAATACTGTATAAATTATTGATGTATTAATTAATCTAACGCATGTTAAAGATAATTTTACGTAATATTTCGCTACCATCTCAAATTCACGCCACCCGTATATGTTCTGTAGTAGTTAATGAAATCGATCTCATTATCTAAAAGTCAATGTTAAATTCGAAGTTACCCGAAGTCTTTCCCAGGACAAAATACTGCTATAACGATTACAGAAAGCTGTCGCAATATCCTTCTGCAGAGTACTGTCTCTTGAATAAATGAACACATGCGGAAAATCGACAGAATATTCTTATAAGGATGTGCTTATAGCATAAATCTGATATCCGTGAAACAAGTCCGATATCATTTATTATGAAATCAAACTGGAAATCAATGGTTTGTGAAGAATATGTGTTTCAATCTTTGGCTTGTAGAAATATGAGTGATTTATCTTCCAGTATATGGAGTTTTATTTATTGACATAATATTATGTAAACAGTTTCGAATTATAATTTTTTTAAATTTTGAATAACTAATAAATATTGATGAATTTCTAAACACAGCACTTATAATCATGACATATTTGTTTTAAATATTTTTGTTCTTAATATATATAATAATATAATATATATAATAAGGTTTAATAATATTTATATGTATTTAAATATTTGTATAATTTAGTAAAAATAACAAGCTTTAAATAATTTATTTATTTAATGTTTTGATTTTTAAATTGGAATATAAATAATTTGGTTTTGAAAATAATCCTTCTGTAAGGAAAAATTTTTTGAGAGGGAAAAAAGTTGCTGCAAAATTAACTGGTTGATGTGGCATTGCATTGTATGCATTTATAGCAAGTGCGCAAAAGAAAAGAAAGTTCTTATCGTGATACCCCACATCACACTTCAATCAGCACACATATCGTACACATCACCTCTTCAACAATATGTCCACATAATACGTTTCTTCTTATAATGATGTTTGTCACTGATTAAAGCAATTATATTTAAAATAGGGGAAGACACTGATTAAAAAACAGAACGGAATATAATATACTACATGAAGCTGGTTTAGTGTTCAGGAAAGCATTAAAACACTAGATAGTCATATTTAACTAAATGGATTCTGTAAAAACATCTTTGTCTTAATGACTAAATCACTGAAAACAGAACACCACTGAAAAACGTGTCCTAAATTAAAACAGAGAGGAATATAATATACTACAAGAAGACTTTGATCATTTCCAATAAATATTTACATGAAATCCACCAAGGGCAACCAGAAAAGCAGTTGTACACTTAGATAGTCATATTTAACCTAATGGATTCTTTGTATTAATCCTTACAAAGTGTAAATTGAGCAATCTGTAACGCTGGACAATAAACCGCGTGATTTTCAGCTATATTAACACATTTTGGCTCTATTTGGAGTTGACAAAATCCACTTTCCAAAATGGTACTTCAGTTATTAATCCCTATTTCAGGTTCTAGGCTAGGTGAAAAAAAATATAACACGGAAATTTTCATGCATATCGAGACTTGCGAACATATGGTCTAATGATCGGCATGCCTTACTGCATACAAAAATTGTACGGCTACTAGACACCTCAGTGATTTATGTGGACATGTTAAAGCTATACATAATCAGTTCCAACGCCATTTTAATATATAAAATTTAATTAAGTTTCGAATGTTACTAAAAATTCTTACTATAATAATTAAATGTTATTTGAAATACAGTTTTGTATTATTATTGATTTCTGTCTAATTTTCTTTATGTTACATTACATTTAACAAATTTGCTTAAATTCTATTTTGAATTCACTATCAATTTATGTCATACATCCTAATAAATTGTTTTAAATAGGATATTTTGTATAATTTGAGATTTTTTAACATTGATCAGTCTCACGTAGAACAAATGCTCATTCTGGGAGAAGGACATCAATCGATGAGTGATGAAGGAAGGGCTTTTAAGGGTAATTACTTCTATGTGCTTATCGTATCAGAAAAAAAAGGGGACATTGTCATTAGGCAGCCTAACTCTCGATTTGACGCCTTTGTAAACGCTATCATAATCTTCATCAAGTCTTGTTTTGAAAGCTGTGAATGAAATTATTTCCCTCACCCCAAATGAAATCGGATCTAAACGTTCTTGTGTGTTATCTCTAAATTTATCATTGATTGTAACAGGACGGATATAGGAGGCGTGTAAAGTGCAGCATTATATCTCCGCAGATTATTACAAGTATTTTCAATGGGGTGATGATCAGGAAAGGTACAATAATAGTTGCATCTCCTGACGAAAATAGTTCAACAACTAAACATATTATATTCTAATAGTATCGTCTAGTAGGATGAAGGAGTAACGAACTGTACCTATGCAAGTACAAACAATTAGCTCACGAATGTAATATATATGTTAGGGAAGTCATCCAAGTAGCTTATTGCCCACCATATATATTGGATTCCTTAAATATGCGTCACGGATATTACTAATGGATACCTGTCTCCACCAGTCCACTAATATTTTTGAGTCACATTCCAAATAGAATATGGACTCATCACAAAGAAGTACAGACCTCCATGGAACTTCCATTTGTATGTGTACATGTCCAATTAAACATTTCATTTCGATAGGAAGTGTATGGAAAATACACAATAATGGACATCTTGCATGCAACCTTTCTTCGTCGCCTGTATACTGCAGATCTGCTTTCCAGCGGCTGCCATCTGGCGTAATCGGTGTGGAATGTTCTGACTTCTTGCTGTTATCTGCAAATAGCGAAGACGTGTGACATTTGTAGCTATGGATCTATCTCAAGATTTGGATCTATTTTCAAGAAATTGGCTCTTTTCATAGAAATGCATTCTGCAGTCTATGAGTGCAGAAGAGTAATTGTTATAGCGTAAACTCTATCTATTCATCCAACTGCTGTTTATCATAATTCTTCACATAAATTGACTCAGCAACGACAACTCAGATGACTCTGAGTACTAATATCTAAATCATTTTTATTTCGAAATTGCATCAAGCAGTGTTTTCTAACAGAAACTTCTAACGCTTTTAAATTATTTTCGCCATTTAATAAAACGGTATGGAGCTCAATTCGTAATCCAGATGTTACATGCACAGTTTACAGGATGACACAAATTCAAATCCACCAACACCATCTGTTGCAGTCCCCGATTTCAGAAATGAGTGACGGCGAAAGTGTTATAAATATCTCTCCTCAAGGCATGCTATCTGGTGGAAAACTTTCGGCTTTTTTTGAAAAGACACGCAAATGACAAACACTTGGCCTAACTTCATAATTCGTCGTTGGGCTGTTCAAAAAAATTTCAACTGTAGGATCACCGATAAAAAGAAAATAAAATGGTTCCGGTTGCCTTCCACAGAAGGTATTTTTTGAAATTTCCCAGCTCTGTTTTAGGGTATCTAACCAGATTTGCGTGTACTAAAAATGCTCAACACTTTAAACAATCAAATCCGATTATCAATTATCTATAACAATCACCACAGAGTATATCTGAAACTTGAAATCTTTTACAGATACCTCACTTTTCAAAAACGATTTTAAAAATAGCAAATCATATTTTCTTGACAAAATTATTCCCATCTGCCAAGAATGAGTTACCATATAATTAAATCCATATTTGCCAAATGATTTAGAGTTCAACAAATGTCATAGATGCTATGACTAAGCAATTTATTTTCAAAAGTTTCGACAAAATTTAGATCGTAGTGTATTGTATTGATTGTTGAGTAATTAGTTAGAAACGGTGTAATATAATATTCCAGGAAATATCTAAAAGAACTAAGTGCATTCTAAATATATAGATGTCATTTAAAAAAGGAATAAGCCATCCATCATTTGTTAAAATTTATTATGACATTTACTCAGTTTATACGATCAGTTGCTTTGTTAAGTGAATATGAGCATTCAACACAAATAAAACATTCATATGTCATCAATCAAACTCTAACAAATAACATGTGACAGGAAATGGGTTTCTCTATATATAATTACTATTTCGCATTTGCCTTTAAAACTCGCATAGCCTTTTTTTTCAAATATTTGTTGGTTTTGTAGTGTCAATCTAAATAGCTTTTCAATATTGGAAACTTTTAAGCGTTTACTTACAATATGTAATTACACATTTTCACATAAGATCATTGCAACCATTGATTGTTCTTCTTTATGAAGTTACATATTTTGTTTTGTAACGTGCAAGTTGGGCAACTAAGTAGTAACTGGGTGTGATTGGACTGATACACTTGAGGCACATGTTGGAGAAATCAAAGTTTTATTGGTACACGTACAAACACCACACAAATAAAATTAAATATGTACAATATTTAACACATTTAGAGGCATACAATACTTAACACATTTAGAGACATACAACATTTTACATATTTAGAGACATACAGCATTTTACAAATTTAGAGACATACAATATTTTACACATTTAAATACATATAATTATAGATTCGTGAAATGATTCTCCTTCTAAACCTAAAATCCGATACTCATGTACATGCAGTGTGCGCAAAAGATATTTCCTCTCAGGGTGAGAGTCTATAAGGCAATAATAGACAAGATTGTGCTAAATGTATTTCCTCTTTGTGTGAGAGGCTCCGTTTCTCAGTGAGAGCGCAGGACTTCCTCTAGGGTGAGAGTCACGAGGTTTGCTGACCATTTCTCCTGAATGACACACGAGGTGCTCTTGCGTAGGAGTAATCACGGTTACAGTTTAAAATTAAAAATTTCTATTTTTTATATTTATAGAACAATTTTGAAAGTGTAGCAATTTTAACAATAGCTGCAAGTTATTTAATTTTGAATTCTCGTCGATTCGTATGTTTTTAGACAAATGATGATAAATATAATTAAGGATAATTTTTGATTAGAACTCGATTTCCTTTCACTAAAATATTAAAAATAATGAAATTCGTCTTCAAATTCATTAAATGTTTCTTAATAAATTAATTGACAAAATATTATCATGAATATTGTGACAGTTCGTCGGCTACCTTTTTTTGTTACACCTTTTAAAATCTCAAATTTCGAATGTGTCACTCTTAGATTGTTGAATGTAGTACAATGCAGACGAAACTGGCTTTGGAGGAATTGACAAACTGTATCAGTTTAGATTGAGAGCTTTTAGGCAAAAACGAGATGTTGTTTACAATTTCTCAATCATCATAGGGGTAATTGTTATCGGGTTAATGTAAGATGAAAAAAAAAAAAAAAAAAGAATATAATAATTTTTAATGAAATGATAATAAAGTTAATAAAATTTGACTATTAAAAATAAATTGACATTTGGGTGATTCTTTTTCAATTCCTTCTATTGGCTCACAATCTCCCTATATATATATATCTTGTTCAAATTTTCAATCGCTCATAAAATACTTTTTATTCATCCACTCGAGTTCAAATACATTTTTTGAACTTGTAGTGGATGACATTTGAGGTTAATACAGTTTTTTAAAATATTAATTCAGTAATTAAATTGAATTAATTAACTTTTAGTTTTTTTTTAGATTTAAGTTGCATCTACCAATAGATGGCCCAGATAAACTTTAAAAAAATGAATGAAAATTATTTATAAAGGACTTTCTGCAATATAGTGAAAAAAAATATGAATTGACTTATATTTTTTTTATATTAATTGTTTTATTTTTATTTTCATTTAGCGTTTACTTAAGAAACGGTAAAACATGAAACTTATAAAATTCGTTAATATTTTCCCTTTCTGACCTTATGCAAACATCTTATGAAAATACACATTTAAATTTGAAGCTTTTTTTTTTATATAATATTTGTCTTGAAACCAAAAGAATAACATAAAAATTTTTTATTAATATTCCAATGTAAAAACACTGTTTAACCTTTGTGCTTATTTCCCAGAAAGGCTGGAGGCAAAACCTGTTCAGTCTATCCTTAAACTTTTGGGAATGCTTTATTGATATTCTGATAAAACTGATCAAACTATCGATATTCAAAAGAGCTCATTTACTCGAAGTCATTCATAACATCCATATTGACATGCATGTTTTTATTTTTAATATCCAATTTCACAAGAAAATTGAGAAAAATAAAAGCTTTTATTATTACTTTTTTCGTTTTACTTCAAAATTGTGAAAATGTTAATTACAACTTTGTTTACTTGTAAACAAAATATATATTTACCTTTAAAGAACATTGGAAAAAGTTTTGCCATTAAAATTTAGATGGAATTTACTGATAAGGTTACCCAGAATCACTTTTTCAGTCATTGGAATTCTTATAAAAATGCAATACGTAAAGTAACAAAAAATTGTTTAGTAAAATATTTTTTATTCTTTTCTTACAAGAAACTTTTTATTGTAACATCATGTGTCGTAATATCCAATTTAATGAATAGTTCTTAGCATAAAAATAAAATTTTTTGATGTATTAATTTCAATTATAAAGCTAAGATATTTTTTGTAATTTTTAAAGTATTTGTATACCGTAACTCGGATGTTATTAATACACTTTTATTAGTTTCTCCTGTATGTTTGTTTGTTTGTAACTGACTCTTTGGGCTCGATTTTGTACTACTTTAAGCGAATAGATTTAATTTAAACGTTGTAGACTTATCAAGGACCGACGACAATAAAATATTTTGATAAGTTTCTTATCTCATCATGATTAAAATCGCCAGGATTAGTGATTTTATTTTAATTTATAAAGCAGTTTAACCCATGTAAAATGAAAGTACCTAAGACATTCAAACCTAATGTGGAACAATGGCACAACGGATAACGCTACTGACCACGAATCAGGAGATTCTCTGTTCGAATCCTTGCTGGCTAGACATATTCGCATTTAGCCTTTGTTTTACTCACAATTAAATTACTGTAAGAACTATAGTTCCAGTCCTCCGTACCGAGACCTCATTTAAATATTATAGTTTAAAAATACTAAAAACATGCTTTTAGAGTTAATCAAACTAAAAAGTAAAAAATAATTGTTAACATTAGAATAAAATTACTGATGAGAAAATTAATGCCACTGTTCTAAATGCGTGGGGTGCTCGATATCAATCGTTATAATTTTTCTCTAGTTTCATTTCGAAATGCAGAGTTAGTTTAAAAATGTCATACAAAGCATCCCACGCTTTTAGAACAGTGACATTAATTTTATTTATTCTTATGTTAACAATTATTTTTTACTTTTTAGTTTGATTAATTCTAAAAGTATGTTTTTTAGTTTTTTTTTTTTTTTTAAACTATAATTTTTATATTGTACTTAATGATTGATCTTAATTATTAAGATGAAAAAAAATTGTAATAACATGAGTACAGTTTTTGATATTTAAACTGTAACCCTAACTTACCTCTTATTATGCATTGAATATTCACTAATAATTTCTTTTACATCACAAGCCACTTTGTAGCCGTAAATCTTTGTTCTATACTTTCTAAGTTTTACAAAACAGATTACATATTTTAGATCCGTAATTTCCTGTTCTTTTATTCGTGGAAATATAACTTAAAAATTATTATGAAAATGTCAGCGACATTTAAAGCGACTAATTTATTACTAAAAACAGTGAAGTGCTTGTGAGGAGATCATTTTTAAATATTCTCCATTAACTTTAAATCGTTTTAACAACAGCTTTATTCTGACCATACAGTCGCTTGAGACAATTTTTATCTGTTTCACTTTAACTATTCTTACAGTCATTTGGTTTTCAGTTTCTTTAAATAGCACAGCAGCCAATAAAGAAAAAAATCCCCTGAATTTCTCATCGATTTTAAAATGAAGTAACGGTACTTACATATTGAAAATATCGTTTTTCGTCCAATTGCTTTGCTATCCTTTTGAGTAATTTGTTTTTCAAAATTTATTTTTTATTTATTTTTATGTTTTAAAGTATATTGCACATTCGAGCATAAACATTTCCATATTTTGACGATCGCATTTTGGGATTTTATGTTTTCATATAGAAACAAATATGCAAATTTTTAAACAAATGTCAAATTCTGTTAATGTTTAAATTATTGATCGATAGTTATAATTTCTTTGATTACATAAATTTTAACAAAGCACTATAGAATGATCATCTACAAAAATAAATTGTTTAGCTGCTTTATTTCATAAAAAACCCAGGAAAAGACATTAATTAGATAAGTTTTATTAATTATTTATATTGTAGCATAAGTTAATTTCCTTTGAACTATTTTCAGAAATACCGCTTTTGTGAAGACACAAAGATATTTACCAAATTTATCATGGATGGCCCATTTTTTGCCCTGTATATTAAATATATTAATATATTGTAATATATTACTAGTATTTCTTACAATAAATAAATATTTTTAAGCTAACTTCCTGCAGGAAAAATCTTTTTTAATCAATATTTTTCAAAAATTACATTTTGTGATTGTGCAATAGCAAACTTTTAAATATTTTTAATGACAAAATCTATAAAATTTCGATCTTTTATACATTAATATCTACAAGGTAAAACCAATAAATGGTAATTTAATTATTCATAAGTCTTTATTTTATAAATATTACATAATATCAGGTTGTTCAAAAATAGATGACGTGTTTTGTAATTTAGATTGTCGGAGATGTTTTCGTAATATATCAATAAGGATGAAATAATATTTTTAAAAAAAATTACACTTAATGCAATTTCCGATATATTAATGTGAAATTTGTAGTTTAAAATCTGTATTTTCTTTAGAAATTTCATTAAAAAATCTTATCTTTCATTAAATTAATTCATAGCTTATTTTTTTTTTTTTACACTAAAGTCTTGAAAATCGATATTGTCTTTTGTGTTATAAAACCTTTCAAGACTTCCAAAGATTTTAGATAAATATAAAATACCTTCTTTAAACTGTGCATCTCTATCTAGTAAAACAGCAATTTAGTAAGAATATCTCCTAAAAAGTCATGTGGAAGACTTAATGCTATAAAGTCTACAAGAAACTCTCTTTATGGATTATGTTTACTTTTTCTTTTATATTTGTACACTGAAGTGACAAAAGTCATGGGATATCAATATGCAAATTTTCAGATGGCAGTAGCATCGCGTAAAACAGGTATAAATGCGCAGTGCTTTAGCAGAGCTTTCATTTCTGTTCAAGTTATTCATGTGAAGAGGTTTTGACGTGATGATGACCGCACGACGGGAATTAACAGACTTTGAACGCTGAATGTTAGTTGGAGCTAGACGCATGGGTCATGCCATTTCGGAAATCGTTAGGGAATTCAACATTCCCAGATCCACTGTGTCAAGAGTGTGCCGAGATTATGAAATTTCAGGCATAACATCCCACCATGGACAGCGCAGTGGTCGACCGCCTGCACTTAACGACCGAGACCGGCGACGTCTGCAAAGAGTCGTAAATTCTAACAGACAAGCAACACTGCGTCAAATAACCGCAGAAATCAATGTGGGACGTACAAGGGGCTTGTCTGTTAGAACTGTGCGGAGCAATTTGGCTTTCTTGGGCTATTCCAGCAGAAAACCGACTCGAGTGCCTTTACTGACAGAACGACATCGCTTGCAGCGATTCTCGTGGGCACGTGAGCATATCGATTGGTCCCTAGATGAATGGAAAACCGTGGCCTGGTCCGATGAGTCACGATTTCAGTTGGTAAGAGCTGATGGTAGGATTCGAGTGTGGCGCAGACCCCACGAAGCCATGGACCCAAACTGTCAGCAAGGCACTGTTCAAGCTGGTGGTGGCTCCGTAATGGTGTGGGCTGTTTTTTCATGGCATGGACTTGGTCCTCTGGTGCGACTGGACCGAACATTGACTGGAAATGCTTATGTTCAGCTACTTGGAGATCACTTGCAGCCATTCATGGACTTCATGTACCCAAACAACGATGGGATTTTTATGGATGACAATGCGCCATGTCACCGGGCCACAACTGTTCGCGATTGGTTTGAAGAACATTCTAGACAATTCCAACGAATGATCTGGCCACCTAGATCGCCCGACATGAATCCCATCGAGCATTTATGGGACATCATCGAGAGGTCTGTTCGTGGCCAAAATCCTGCACCATCAACGCTTTCACAATTATGGACGTTTATCGAGACAGCATGGCTCAATATTCCTGCAGAAGACTTCCAACGACTTGTTGAGTCCATGTCACGTCGAGTTGCTGCACTTCGCCGGGCGAAAGGAGGGCCGACACGATATTAAGAGGTCACTTCAGTCTTTTGTCACTTCAGTGTATATTTTCTGTGTTTCTCATATGTTGTACTATTTGATTATATGTATTGAGATTCGAATCGACTTCCTAGTTGATGAGCTTGTTAGGCTATAAATTCTATCTAACGAACATTATCAAATTGCAATACATCATTAACACCACGCCTCCAAATTGAACACACTCTCTTCTTTTGATAATAATACGGCATATTCTTATCTTATTCTGTATAATATTATGTATTAATTCTAGTATAAATTTCCTAAACATTATATTGGGAAATCTGTTTAAAATATTAATACTTAAACTGTTATAAAGAATGTAAAATATAGAATTATCTTTTATCGAAAGAAATAAATCTAAATAATCTATAAATAAATTCTATCTGAAGAACTTCATATAATTACAATGGATTGTTATTACCACACCTACAAAGGGAATAAAATCTATTTTTGGATACTAATAGGACACATTCTTTTCTTATTCTATGTAATATTATGTAATAATTCTAATATAAAATTCCTAAACATATGTGTATGGAAATCTGTTTAAAATATTAACACTTATGCTGCTCTATAGAATGTCAAAGAGAAAAAGTAATTCTATCTAAGAAAATAAATCTAAAAAAAAATTACAAATATATTCTATCTAAAGAACATCATCAAATTACAATACATATTTGCTGCCACACTTCCAAAGTAAACGTGATCTATTCTTTTGTTAATAATATGATATATTCTAAATAATATTATGCAATAATTTTAGTATAAAATTCCTTAAAACACATATTGGAAAATATGTTTAAAATATTAACACTTATGCTGCTATAAAGAATGTAAAATAAAAAAAAGTAATTCTATCTAAAGAAATAAATCTAAAAAAATCCATAAATAAATTCTATCTAAAGACCATAAAACTGCCATGCATTGTTATTATCACACCTCCAAAGTGAACATGATCTTTTCTTTTTCATAATAATGCTAGTATATTCTTATGTTATTCTTTGTAATGTTATGTACTAATTCTAGTATACAATTCTTAAACATATATATATGTAACTATGTTCAAAATATTAATACTTATGCTGTTATAAAGACTGTAAAAGAGAAATGTAACTTAATATAGATAAGAATAATAATTTAATATAAATATTAACCGTGGAAAAAAATATATTTCGCTTTTTAAAATATACAAAAATTAAAGATATACAATTTTACAAAGCAAGAGGAAACTTTTTTTTTTTCCTTTTTCCTTTTTTTTCAAAATTGTACAAGTTTTCTTATACAACAATTCCTACAAGAGTAAAAAAAAAAAATAAATAAATAAAAACCCGCATAAAATATTAATCATAAAGACATTTTTATGAAATGAAAATAGTAAAAACTTATTTAAAACATCAATTCATGATTTTATAAAAAAAATAATTTTTTTATTCTCATGTCTATATAATTTTAAATACATTCAATCTACTTAAATATGCACTTTCTTAGTTCAGTAACTTAAAACATTTTTTTTTTAAATTATAAATATTGTAATAGTCTTTATATTCATCCTTTTCAGTCTATTCATTTCCAACAAAAAAAAATCTTACTTTTTAAGTTGCTCATCAACGTTTTAAGTAGTCCTTAAAATATTCAATTTTTCTTTTTTTTTTTATTATGACTTTTATATTATTCGATTTAATTATTATTTTTATAGAAATATACTACTGAATAATATTTTAAAATTTACCATACATCTTGTCTTTGACGGAATAAAGAAAAAAAATATTTTTAAGCTAGATAAAACAGCTTTTCAGATAAAATTTTAAGAAGATTATTTCCATTCGCAAAAATGTCAACCCATTTTTAATCTTCGGTGTCTGATATATCTTTTATTTGAAATTCTCTTCAAAAGGAAATATTTTCTGTTAGATATGCTTATTTTTTTTTCTATTCGATATAATGACTTTCTCTTTCGAAACCATTATACATTATAATGATGTGGATTTTAAAAAGGAATTGACTTTTATGAGTATTTTTAATTCTGCTTTCATTTTGCCTTTATAATTGTACGAAATGGAGGCTGCGATGACAATGTCTATCCAAGACTTGTCATAGATATAAATTAGCAAGGAAAGATTATGTGCAATGCTTATTTATATTAAATCATTTTATTCTGAAATGTAAAATCTGGTATGTAGCATCTATTTGTTATAACAAAAAATATTTTTTTTAAATGTATTTAGCATGAAATTTATATCAAATGTAAGTTGTCAAATATTTTGAAAAAAGGTTAAAAGTTCAGTTGTATCATTTAAAATTTTGAAAATAGGTTCAAATCTGAGTTATATCGTTTGAAATTTTAAAAATAGGTTAAAAACTCAGTCGTATCATTTAAAATTTTTGAAAATAGGTTCAGAACTCAGTTTAGTATCATTTAAAATTTTGAAAACAGATTAAGAACTCAGTTGTATCATTTAAAACTTTGAAAACAGGCTAAAAAAATCAGTGGTATCATTTATTGACTTCATTACACTAAAATAAATAAAAAATTATTCTTCTGGTGTAAAATAAAATTTATGATAGTTACTCAATGCATTAAAAATATACTAAACATTCATTTTTTAGAACTGCTGTTACATGCATAAAAATGTAATATTTTTTGATAATAAATAATGAAAAAGTGAAGAATCAAATTGCTCAAAGATATCTTATGTTTTATAAGCAATAAAAAAAACTCTTCTATTTGTTTTTGAAAGAAATATTTATTTTAGAAACTGATTTCGAAAATAGAAACTTTCCAAAAAGATTTAAAAAAAAAAAAAAAAAAATTTCATTTTTGCCATAACGATTAGTGTCTGTTTGGAAACATCAAAAACAGAACCAATTTTATGTAATTTCATTCAATAAAACATCCCATAAAGTTGGTTTTTATTGTATATGTGTGTGTGGGATAATCAAGTTCTTTCTCGATAGCAGCGTTCTTTGTTAAAAAATACTCATAAATAATAAAAAATTTTAGGAGGAGTATAGATAAAAAATGTTTAATGTATTATTTATATCATACATAAATCCCGACTAAAGTGTTTTATTGTTAAATCTTGTAGACTCAACATTTTTTTGTTCAAGTTATGTTTTTTGTTTTTTATTTAAATCAAAATATGTTTTAATAAAAATCTGTTTTTTATAAAGACTAAAATTCTAAATTGGAGTACATATGCATTGTAAATAGGACTCAAATTATTTCTATATAGATGTCTAAACGTAAAATGAATCTTAAACATTAAACATAAATGTTAAAAAATAATTAATGTTGGATTAGAATTTTTGTTTAAAAATTAATTTTTTTAGATTTATATAAGCAATGGATTTATTGAATGTATATAAAGCGTATCGTACGTCTTGCAAATTATTTCTATTGACCCTGGAAATAGTTATGTTGACAGTTTTTGTTATCAAGCAATAATAATAATTTAACGATTTTTACTACCATATGTCTTGGACCAGTTCGATTGATAGCTTGTGGATTTCAGAAAAGGGAGAACATATTTCCAAATCAGAAATTGAAAGCTTCTATGTCTAAGCCTAATAGATAACATTAAATAATCTTTTCTTCTGAATCCCAAACTACTGAGCTTCTTCTGAATCATAAGTTTCTGTATCTATAAATTCCTTTTGCGGAAAGTCCTTCCAGTTGACTTCAGGAAGAAGGTGGGAGGGAGCAAGCCTCCAAATGACATTCTTGAAGATATTCATCTAAAATTGTTGTAGCAAAATGTGTGTTTCGCCCCATAACAGGCTTCCCGTAGTACACACTAGATGGCGTTAAATTTACTATATATATCTCGTCCTATTGATAAATAATTTACGTATGAAGTATTTTTAAACAACCATAAATATAATATTACTTTGATTTTAAGAACATTTTTAATATAATAAATATTTAGTTATCTGACATAAGTCTTATCATCATCGGCGCAATAGCCCCACGGTGGGCCAAAGCCGTCTTCCTATTGGCAGATTTCTGACATGAGATGTCTTCGTTTTTACGGTTTAGAGTTGTAATCTCTATGCCCAACTCCCTACAGTTATATTAAACCGGGTCCTACGGATTCCGAATCACTACAAACATCCTTGGCATTGCTGGAACACAAATCCTAGAAATGTGGTACCGACAGCCAGAACACTATTCAAATGGCCATGAGCATCGTCGCTTGCTTAGAGGCCTGATGACCAACTGGTTAGCTCCATGGCCTTTGGTCGCAAAGGCTCCAGGTTCGAATTCTGGCGGTGGCATTGGATGTTTGTTAGTGATTCGGAATTGGTCTGTTTTGCACAAGATGACTATAGAGCAACAAATCAAAACAAACTTCGCTTGCATAGATATCAATAATACATGTTTTTATTTAAACTTAATTACATTTGTTCTTATTTTAACCCATATTTTTTAAATAAATATTATAATATTTTTATTAATTAAATGAATATAATGAATTATTTTATTGAAATAAAAATATTCCTTTAATTTTTTACTAAACGTGATTATTGATTTATTATACACTTTAGTTTTTTGTATCGATGTATTACTCCAAATTTATAAATAATTTTAAAAACCGTTTTAATTCTTGCGTGTTTTAATATCTTTCTTGGAAGCATCTACTTAGAAACCGTTTTATTATTTATCTGTTTCTTAGAAGCCTCGTACACAGATTTAAAACTTGCGATAAGAGCTCTGAGTTTCTTTTAAGAAATCGTTAAATAATACCGAACTTTAAAGCACAGCCTTTTTTATATTCTAGTTCTATTATCAACCCAAAATCATTCCTTTTGATGTATCGATACTGCTATTGTGAACTTTATCCGCCACGTGAAAAAACCCCATGCATATTTCAATCAATATTTAAAATATTTTTCATGGGTTTTCTTTTCTGCTATCCTTTGTACCTTCCTTCCCTCTTTTATAACGTTGGAGGCTCGCAGTCATCATCTCAGTCGAGCGATGTCTATGACTGTTTCTGTACTTTCACAAATGTATCGAAAAAGCCTGATGACCGAATGTGTAGCGTTCGGTGAGACAGGTTTCGGGTTCGAGTCTCAGTTGTGCCATTGATGTTTGTAATGGTTCGGAATATACTTCAATTTTTGATATTCTTGTATTGCTCCAAATTTATGAATAATTTTAAAAACCATTTTAATCCTTGTTTGCTTTTGGTATCTTTCTTGGAAGCATCTACTCAGAAACAGTTTTATTATTAATCTGTTTCTTAGAAGCTTCGTATAAAAATAATATAATAAATAAATTGAATAATAACAATAATATAATAAGTAAATAAAATAATAGTAATAATATAATAAATAACATAATAAATGAGTAATACAAGTATAATCTTTTAATTACACTTGGTGTGATACTTACTTCTTCATAATTACTAAACATAAATTGCGATATGGATTATGAATAATTAAAAAACTAATCCTTGTGTGATTTTTGTATCTTTCTTGGAAGCATCTACTCAGAAACAGTATTATTTATTTATTTGTTCCTTAGAAGCTTCGAAGATTTGAAACTTGCTATAAGAGTTTCTTTTAAGAAATTGTTAAATAATATCAACCTTAAAGTTACGGCCTTTTTTTTATTCCAGTTTCTATTATCAAACGAAAATCATTCCTTTTGATGTATCAATACAGCTGTTGTGAACTTTATCCGCACACGTGAAAAAAATAGCCCATGCATATTTCAATCAATATTTAAAATATTTTTGATGGGTTTTCTTTTCTGCTGTCGTACCTGAAGTCGTTGTCGGGAGCAGAGGAGGGAAAAAAACAAGAAAAAAAATCCCTACGCTCTGATTCTAGAGTCACGTTCCCTCTTTTATAACCTTGGAGGCTCGCAGTCATCTCAGTCGAGCGATGTCTATAATAGTATTTTCGAAAATTCCGACCTCTTTCTGTACTCCAATTTTGACTTGGAAAAGAAGAAGAAAAATAAAATAAAAACAGACAAATAATTTTTTTTTTTTTTTTTTTTTTTTTGCTTTTTATCTGGAAATATATTGTAAGAAAGTTTCCGAATATAAGGTAAAGTTTTTGTGCATAAATATATTATTCATTTCCCGCAAATGTAGGGAAGTTGGGTCACTGTAAATTTTATGTAAGGCAGTGCGGAGGGATTTTTTTTTTTTAATAGTTTTCGTGGTTATAGTGTTTTACTGTGTACTGTTTACCTAATTTTCCTAAACTTTCTTGGAAATTATATATTTTATAAAATGTAGTCTGATTTTAAAATGTTTCTTTTGTAATTATATACATATAGAAAATTGGCCTGTTTTCCATTATTTATAATAAAACACTCGGCCTGACGTCAGAGTGAAGCGTTTGGAGGCATAAGTTTCTAGTTCGAATCCTGGCGGTGCCATGAATGTTTCTAGTGGTTCAGAATCCACTTTAAACTGTAGGTACCGGTCTGTTTAGCCCTCGGGTGCACAAGATGGCCGAAGAGCGACAAACCAAAACAAACCATATTTGTTTAATAAATATAGTAGAATTTTCAATTGCTAATTAACTACCATAAACCTACCTTTAATTTTTAATTACACATGATTATTGAATTATTATATATTTCAGTTTTTGATATTGATGTGCTGCTCCACATTTATGATTTTTAAAAATCGTTTTAATGTGTGCTTATTGGTAACTTTCTTGGAAGCATCTGCTCAGAAACATTTTCATTATTTATCCGTTTGTTAGAAGCTCCGTATACACATTTCGATTTTGCGATAAGAGTTATTAGTTTTATTTAAGAAATGGTTAAATAATATCAGCCTTTAAGGCACGGCCTTTTTTATATTCTAGTTCTATTATCAACCAAAAATCATTCCTCTTGATCTATCGATACTGCTATTGTGAACTTTATCCGCACACGTGAAAAAAAACCATGCATATTTCAATCAATATTTAAAATATTTTTCATGGGTTTTCTTTTCAGCCATCGTACCTTCCTTTGAAGTCGTTGTCGAGGGAAAAAAATAAGAGAAAAAATCCCCACCCTCTGATTATAGAGTCACGTTCCCTCTTTTATGACCTCGGAGGCTCGCAGTCATCTCAGTAGAGCGATGTCTATGATAGTATTTTCGAAAATTCAGACCTCTTTCTGTACTTCAATTTTGACTTGGAAAAGAAGGAAAAATAAATAATACAGACAAAGAATATTTTTTTTCTTTCTTTCTATATGAAAATATATCGAAGAAAGTTCCCTAATTGAAGGTAAAGTTTTTCTGCATAAATATATTATTCATTTCCCGGAAAGTTCGGTCAATCTAAATTTTATGTAAGGTAGTACAGATAATTTTTTTGTTTAGGTTTTTTTTTCTAATAGTTTTCTTGGTTATAGTGTTTTACTATGTAATATTTGTATTTTTTAATTTTTCTGAACCTCGTTGGAAATTAAAAATTTTAGAAAATTTGTTATGATTTTAAAATATTTCTCTTATGATTACATTCATAAAGATAATCTGCATTTTTTGCATTAATCTTAATAATACAAGGTTCCTGATGGCCGTGTGACTAGCGATCGGAAGCACATGTTTCGGATTCGAGTCCCAATAGTGCCATGGATGTTTGTAGTGGTTCGGAATCCGCTTTAAACATCACCATCATTTACCCTTATTTTAACCTATATTTATTTAATAAATATTATAATATTTTTAATGCTGACTATGTCAGCAATTAATTATAATTTTATTTAAATAAAACATGCCCTTAATTTTTTAATTACACTTCATTATCGATTTATTATATGCTTCAGCTTTTGATAATAATACATTACTCCAAATTTATGAATAATATAAAAAACCGTTTTGATTCTTGGGTGCTTTTTTGTATCTTTCTTGGAAGCATGTACTCAAAAACTATTTTTTTATCTGTCTCTTAGAAGCTTCGTATATAAATAATATAATAAAATAAATAATTATAATAATAATATAATAAACAAAAATAATAATATAAATAATAATAATAAAATAAATAAATAGTATAACAAATGAATAATCCAAGTGTAAACAAAAAATTACGCTTGGATTTGATATTTATTGATTCTTATTAAATAAAGTTTTTGATATTCATGTATTGCTCCCAATTTATGAATAATTTTAAAAACCGTTTTAGTTCTTGTGTCCTTTTTGTATCTTTCTTGGAAGCATCTACTCAGAAACAGTTTTATTATTTATCTGTTTCTTAGAAGCTCCGTATACAGATTTGAATCTTGAGATAAGAGTTTCTTTTAAGAAATGGTTAAATAATATCAGCCTTTAAGGCACGGCCTTTTTTTATTTTCCAGTTCTATTATCAACCGAAAATCATTCCTTTTGATGCATCGATACGGTTATTGTGAACTTTATCCGCCCACGTGAAAAACCCCCATGCATATTTCAATGAATATTTAAAACATTTTTCATGGGTTTTCTTTTCTGCTATCATACCTTCCTTCGACGCCGTTGTCGGGAGCAGAGGAGGAAAAAAGACAAGAAAAAAAAATCCCCACGCTCTGATTCTAGAGTCACGTTCCCTCTTTTATAACCCCGGAGGCTCGCAGTCATCTCAGTCGAGCGATGTCTATGATAATATTTTCGAAATTCAGACCTCTTTCTGTACTTCAACTTTGACTGTTTTTCCCCATCTTTTCCAAGTCAAAGAAACTTTTTTTTCTGCTTTTTATCTGGAAATATATCGAAGAAATTTCCCGAACTGAAGGTAAAGTTTTTGTGCATAATTATAGTATTCATTTCCCGCAAATGTGGGGAAGTTGGGTCACTGTAAATTTTATGTAAGGTAGTGCTGAGAAAATTTGTTTTTGTTTTTGTAATAGTGTTCGTAGTTATAGTGTTTTATTGTGTAATGTTTTTTTTTTTTTATAATTTTTCTAAACCTCCTTTGAAATTATGTATTTTACAAAGTTTGTTCTGATATTGCGAAGGTTTTTTTCTATAATTATATTCATAAAAAAAATATGCATCTTTTGCATTATTTATAATAAAACGCTGAGCCTGATGGCCGAGTGACTAGCGTTCGGTAACACAGGACTTGAGTTCGAGTCCCAATGGTACCATGGATATTTGTAGTGGTTCGGAATCCACTTTAACCACCTCCACCATTTGTTCTTATTTTAGCCCATATTTGTTTAATAAATATTGCAATATATTGCTGATTATGTCAGCAATTAATTATAATTTTATTCAAATAAAATCTACCTTGAATTTTTTTAATTACTCTTGATTATTGATTTATTATATACTTCAGGTTTTGGTATGGATGCATTGTTTCAAATTTATAAATAATTTAAAAAAACCGTTTTTATTCTTGAATGCTTTCTGGTATCTTTCTTGAAAGTATTTATTCAGAAACTTCTATGTTATTTATGTGTTTCTTAGAAACTTCGTATGTAAATAATAAAATATATACATGTAAAAATAATAATAATATAATAAATAAATAAATAACATAATGAATGACTCAAATCCAAGTGTAATTAAAAAAATATACTTGGATTTGATACTTACTAAACTTAAGGTTTTGATATTGATGTATTGCTCCAAATTTATGAATATTTTTAAAAAACGCTTTAATCCTTGTGTACTTTTTGTATCTTTCTTAGAAGCATCTACTCAGAAACAGTTTTATTATTTATCTGTTTCTTAGAAGCTTCGTATACAGATTTGAAACATGCGATAAGAATTCTGAGTTTCTTTTAAGAAACCGTTAAATAATATCACCGTTTAAGGCACGGCCTTTTTTATATTCCAGTTCTAATATCAACCAAAAATCATTCCTCTTGATCTATCGATACTGCTATTGTGAACTTTATCCGCGCACGTGAAAAAAACCCATGCAAATTTCAATCAATATTTAAAATTTTTCATGGGTTTTCTTTTCTGCTGTCGTACCTTCCTTTGAAGTCGTTCTCGGAGGGCAAAGGAGGGAAAAAAAGAAAAAAAATCCCTTCGCTCTGATTCTAGAGTCACGTTCCCTCTTTTATAACTTTGGAGGCTCGCAGTCATCTCAGTCGAGCGATGTCTATGATAGTATTTTCAAAAATTCAGACCTGTTTCTGTACTTCAACTTTGACTTCAGAAAGAAGAAGTAAAAAAAAAATAAAAACAACAAATAATTTTTTTTTTTTTTTTTTTTTTTTTGCTTTTTATCTGGAAATATATCGAAGAAAGTTCCCGAATTGAAGGTAAAGCTTTTGTGCATAAATATATTATTCATTTCCCTTCAAAAGGAAGTTGGGTCACTGTAAATTTTATGTAAGGTAGTGCAGTGGAAATTTTTTGTTTTTGTTATAGTTTTCGTGGTTATAGTGTTTTATCGGGTAATGTTTTTTTAAAAACCTCATTGGAACTTATATATATTTTAAAAAAAAAAATTATGATTTTAAAATATGTTTCTTCTGTAAATATATACATATAGAAAATATGCATATTTTTTTTTTTGCATTAGTTATAATAAAACACAGGAAGTGTCTACCGTTTGATGACTCAAGGTTCGAGTCCTGATGGTGCCATGGATAATTGCAGCGGTTCGGAATCAACTTTAAACCATAGGTCCCAGGCTTATTTGATTGCAGAGAGTTCGGCGTGCAGCTGACAAACCTACCCCGTAAAAAGAAAATACCTAGTGTCTAAAATCGGCCGGCTAGCAGAGGGCTTTGGCCAACCATGGGACAGTTTTGCCGATGATGATGAAAATAAAACACACATTGATTTTAATACGTGTGGAATGTTTATAAATATTATGATATTAATAAAAAAATATTAATTCTTAATTTAACTTAAAAACTCTGTATATCTATACATATGTACTTAATCATTCCTTATATTGATATGAATCCTGTTAAAATATGTCAATTTTAACTATTTTCTTTCCATTATCTAAAGAATTTTTCTAATAATAAACCGTATTATATGACAAAACAATTAATGGAACACACACATTTTATTCATTTTGCTTGATCCGTGAAAAATATTGAATGAAAAATAATTGTACAATTTCACAATTATATTATCATTAAAAAGATTCTTAAGTTAAATTAAGTAATATAATCTATTTAATGACAGGTGTAACGTGTGTAAATATAATCAATATGTAGTAAAGTAACTAGATTTGATGTGTATTATTTAGATTTTTTTTTTTTCATTGGCACAACAGCCCCATGGTAGGCCAAGGCCGTCTGCCTACTGATAGATTTTCAGACAGGAAATATTCTTATTTTTACGTGGTAAGGTTGTCATCTCTACGTCCTACAGTCGTATTAGACCAGGACATACAGTTTAAAGTGGATTCCAAACTACTGTAGACATCCATTGCACCGCCAGGACTTGAACTCAAAACTTTGTTATACCGAGCGCCAGAGCGCTAGTCACGCAGCCATGTCCCTGTTGTTTAGTCAATCTATATTAATATAATAATACATACATATTTTATTGATTTTGATTTACATAATATGCATAATATTAATGGAAATACTTTCAATAGAGATAAACTAAACAAAATATGCAATTACATAGACAGAAAGGAATACCACTGATAAATAATGCTTTCATTTTCCACATGTTTTAAAAAGTCCTAAAAAGATAAGTCATAGTAATTTCGCAAAACGATTCTTGTTTGAATGGGAAAATACTTTTTAATTTTTACATTAATTTAATTTCAAATAAAGAAGAATGCGATGAAAATGGAGTAGCAAAATTTGTTTTCTCTTTATTTCGCTATTTTACAAAAATAAAAATAAAGAACAATATCAAAGTCTTTTTTTTTTAACAATAACCTGCACAATAGTTTTTTTTGTCTTTGAATTGTCATAAACTAAATAATGAATAAAACTTAAAAATCACGCTATTCTTTATATAAAAAAAATGGCAGCTTTTCATGTATTGTTGTAATACTTTTGGGAAATACAATGTTAAAAGCACACAAAAACTATTTCTATTTACATTTCATATCTATGTTTTCTTATACTCTTGATGATATCTTCATAGATTATCTGCACATAAAAAGAGCAGAAAATATTTGCTAATTTTGTAATTAATCAAGTATGTGAAAAACTTGAGTCTTACACTAAAATTACTAATTTTTTATGATAGAAACCCCAACAAATCTTTCATACATTTATATTCTACAATCTAGGAACAGATAGAGGAGAACCCCCTAAGGATTTATATATTGTTATTTGGGAATACTGCACTAAATTCCGCATTGATGCTTTACGGAATCGTGGAAGGCATGTATGGATAACTTCGAGAATAAATGTTAACTGCGGTGTTAGCGAGGAGCTCAAAACGAAGACAAGGCATATTTTGCATTATTTATTACAGCAAATCGGTGTAGAACTCTTGATTTACAATTCTGATGACAGTGGAAGCAATTCATGTTTTATTCTTTCATCAAAAATGCAAATAAAATCCAGGAAGTGATTCGGGCATTTTCAAAAGGAGCGTTCTAGTGGCATTCTGTTTTCAACAATGTTGGGGAATTCTAATGAAGTCAGGCATTTTAATACGGTTTTATCAATTCGAAAAACATTCGCTTTAATATTTTTATTAGAATATGCATATTAGTGTAAAATGCATTTCATACGAAGAGAAAAATAATAATTAAATATCACCTACAACTACCTTAGGTATCACGTACAAGAGATTTTTAATATTATTATATATTTTCCTACATACACTAAATATTTATCTCCACAATGCATTAAAATTATTTTTATGGGTCTACTAAACGTTATTTTTAAAGTCACCCATTCTGCAGGAAGTAGGTGTTGCTTCATTGCACCAGGATCATAAATGACAAATATGTGACAAAATAAATGGCATTTGGTGTTATGAAAAATCCATTTACAGACTATCCCATAAGAAGAAAAGCAACACATCAAAATTAGATTAATGAAAAACAATACATCAATTAGCGTTGAAAAAATTTAATAAAAATCAATATGTGTGAGCAAAAAAATCGCTAATCTGTATTTATTTATTATAATATTTTTAAGGATTAATTATTAAATAATTAACTTACAAAATTGTATTACAAATGCTTTTAAATATTAATTTAATGTTGTTATATATTGTTTAATTGCTAAATTTGAACATATTTTACCGAAAAACTTGCTTATTATCCAAATTGTATACTCTCATTTGAATCTCCTTTTGCTGTTTACCCTTTAATGTATACGTACGTTTAATGAATTTCAGTTTTAATGCAGCAATTTATGCTCAATTTTGCAAGATTTGAAACTTACGATAAGAGCCTCTGAGTTTCTTTCAAGAAATCGTTAAATAATATCAACCTTTAAGGCACGGCCTTTTTTATATTCCAGTTCTATTATCAACCCAAAATCATTCCTTTTGATTTATTGATACTGCTATTGTGAACTTTATCCGCCCACGTGAAAAAACCCCGTGCATATTTCAATCAATATTTAAAATATTTTTCATGGGTTTTCTTTTCTGTTATCGTACCTTTCTTTGAAGTCGTTGTCGGGAGCAGAGGAGGGAAAACAAAGAAAAAAACTCCCTACGCTCTGAATCTAGAGTCACGTTCCCTCTTTTATAACTTTGGAGGCTCGCAGTCATCTCAGTCGAGTGATATCTATGGTAGTATTTTCGAAAATTCAGATCTCTTTCTGTACTTCAACTTTGACTTGGAAAAGAAGGAATAAAAAAAAACAGACAAAGAATATATATATATATATATATATATATATATATATATATATATATATATATATATATATATATATATATATATATATTTGCTTTTTATTGGAAATATATCGAAGAAAGTTCCCGAATTGAAGGTAAAGTTTTTGTGCTCTGTAAATTTTATGTAAGGTAGTGCGGAGGATAGTTAATTTTTGTTTTTGTAATAGTTTTCGTGGTTATTGTGTTTTACTGTATAATGTTTTTTTATAATCTTTCTAAAAATTCTCGGAAATTATATATTTTAGAAGGTTTGTTCTATTTTTTTTTGTCCCTATAATTACATTTATTAAGAAAATATGCCTCTTTTGCATTAGTTATAATAATACATAGAGTCGTGAAGGTTGAATGGTTAGCGTTTGGTGAAACAGGTTTAGGAATCGAGTCCTGGTGGTACCATGGGTGTTTTTAGGGGTCCGGAAATTACTTTAACCCCCACCACCATTTACTCTTATATTAACCCATATTTTTTTAATAAATATTACAATATTTTTATTCCTGATTATGTAAGCAATTAGTTACAAGGTAATTTTATTGAAATAAAATCTACCTTTAATATTTTAATTACACTTTAATATTGATTTATTTTATACTTCAATTTTTGATGTTGATGTAATGTTCCAAATTTATGGATAATTTAAAAAACCGTTTTAATTCTTGGGTGCTTTTTGTATCTTTCTTGGAACCATCTACTCAGAAAACGTTTTATTATTAATCTATCTATTCTTAATTCTATTTCTTTATTATTACTAATATATGCTTCATATATAAATATAATAAATTAAATACATGTAATAATAATATCAGAAATAATAATATAATAAATAAATTAATAGCAAAATAAATGAATAATCAAAGTTTAATTTTTAAAAATTACACTTTGATTTTATACTTAATAAACTTAAGTTTAATCGATGCATTGCTCCAAATTTATGAATAATTTCACAAAGCGTTTTAATCATTGTGGTTTTTTTTTTTTGTATCATTCTAGGAAAAATCTACTCAGAAACCGTTTTATTATTTATCTGTTTCTTAGAAGCTTCGTATACAGATTTCGAACTTGCGATAAGAGATATGAGTTTCTTCTAAGAAATCGTTAAATAATAACCTTTAAATCGCAGCCTTTTTTATATTCCAGTTTTCTATTATCAACCGAAAATCATTCCTTTGGATGTATCGATACTGCTATTGAGAACTTTATCCGCACACGTGAAAAAACCCATGCATATTTCAATCAATATTTAAAATATTTTTTCATGGGTTTTCTTTTCTGCTGCCGTACCTTCCTTTGAGCAGAGGAGGAAAAAAAAAAAGAAAAAAAAATCCCTTCGCTCTGATTCTGGAGTCACGTTCCCTCTTTTATAACCTTGGAGGCTCGCAGTCATCTCAGTCGAGCGATGTCTATTATAGTATTTTCGAAAATTCAGACATCTTTCTGCACTTCAACTTTGATTTGGAAAAGAAGGAATAAAAAAAAACTGACTCAGAATATATATATATATAATTTTTTTTTGCTTTTTATCTGGAAATATATCGAAGAAAGTTATCGAATTGAAGGTAAAGTTTTTGTGCATAAATATATTATTCTTTTCCCGCAAATGTGGGGAATTTGAGTCATAGTAAATTTTATGTAAGGTAGTGTAGAAAACATTTCTTTGTTTTGTAATAGTTTGCGTGGTTATAGTGTTTTACTGTGGAATGTTTTTTTATAATTTTCTAATCATTCTTGGAAATTATATAGTTCAGAAAGTTTGTTCCGATTTTTAAATGTTTTTTTTTCTATAATTATATTTATTAAGAAAATATGCCACGCAGCCTGATGGCCGAGTGACTAGCTTTCGCAGAAACAGATTTCGAGTTCGAGTTCCAGTGGTGTGATGGATGTTTGTAGTGGTTCGGAATTCACTTACCCCCCACCACCACCATTTGCCCTTATTTTAACTCAAATTTGTTTAATAAATATTATAAAATTTTTATTGCTGATTATGTAAGCGAATTAGTTACAAGATAATTTTATTAAAATAAAACCTTTAATTTTTCAATTAACTTTATTATCGATTTATTTTATATTTCCATTTTTGATATTGCTGTATTGCTCCAAATTTATGGATAATTTTAAAAACCTTTTTATTTCTTGCGTGCTTTTGTATCTTTCTTGGAAGCATTTACTCAGAACTGTTTTATTATTTATATGTTTCTTAGAAGTTTCGTATATGAATAATATAACAAAATAAATAATTATAATAATAATATATAAAATAATAATAATATCATAAATAAATAGTATAATAAATGAATAATCCAAGTGTAATTTTTTAATTACTCTTGAATTATTGATACTTGCTAAATTTAATTTTTTTATTAATGTATTTTTTTTTTTATTTTTATTAATAATATCAAAAACCGTTTTAATCATTGTTCGCTTTGTTTTATCTTTCTTGGAATCATCTATTCAGAAACAGTTTTATTATTTATCTGTTTCTTAGAAGCTCTTATACAGATTTGAAACTTGCTATTAGAGATCCGAGTTTCTTCTAAGCAATCGTTAAATAATATCAACCTTTAAGGCACGGCCTTTTTTATATTCCAGTTCTATTATCAACCCAAAATCATTCTTTTGATGTATCGATACTGCTATTGTGAACTTTATCCGTACACGTGAAAAAAACCCACGCATATTTCAATCAATATTTAAAATATTTTTCAGGGGTTTTCTTTTATTTTCATGGGTTTTTTTTCCTCGTACCTTCCTTTGAAGTCGTTGTCGGGGGCAGAGGAAGGGAAAAAAAAGAAAAAAAAATCCCTACGCTCTGATTCTAGAGTCACGTTCCCTCTTTTATAACCTCGGAGGCTCGCAGTCATCTCAGTCGAGCGATGTCTATGATGGTATTTTCGAAAATTCAGACCTCTTTCTGTACTTCAATTTTGACTTGGAAAGAAGGGGGAAAAAAAACAGACAAAGAATTTTATTTTTATGCTCTTTTATGTGGAAATATATCGAAGAAAGTTTCCGAATGGAAGGTAAAGTTTTTGTGCATAAATATATTATTAATTTCCCGCAAATGTGGGGAAGTTGGGTCACTGTAAATTTTCTGTAAGGTAGCGGAGAGAAAATTTTTTGTTTTTGTAATAGTTTTCGTGGTTATAGTGTTTTAGTGTGTAATCCATTTTATTTTTTAATTTTTCTAAACTTTCTAAGAAATTATATATTTTATAATTTTTTTCTGATTCTGAAATTTTTTTTTTTATAATTATATTTATTAAGAAAATATGCACCTTTTGCATTAGATATAATGCAACATGCTGTCTGGCCTGATAGGGTTCAGTGACACGAATTTCGTGTTCGAGTCCCGATGGTGCCATGGATAATTATAGCGGTTCGGAATCCACTTTAAACCATAGGTCCCAGTCTCATTTGATTGTAGAGCATTGGGCGCAGAGCGGACAAACCCTACCCCGTAAAATGAAAACATCTAGTGCCTAGAAATTGGCAGGCGAGCAGACGGCCTTGGCCAACCATGGGGTTGTTGCACTGATGATGACGATAATAAAATAAAAATTGATTCTAATACATGTGGATTTTTATAAATATTATAATATTAATAATAAAATATTAATTATGTATTTAACTTAAAGAGAATTTTTATGTATATTGTATGTTCGTTTGTCTATACATACGTCCTTATCATGCTTTATATTGATGTGGTACTTATTAAAATACTTCAATTTTAACTATTTTTTTTCATTATTCAATGATTCTTCTAATTATAAACCGTATTATATAACAAAATTATTAATGGAACACAAATATTTTATTCAATTTGTTTAATCCATGGGAAATAATTGTACAATTTCACAATTATATTAGCAGAAAAAAGATTATTAACATAAATTAAGTAATATAACCTATTTGATGCCAGATGTAACGTATGTAAAACATGGCAAAATGTCTCATGCTCATATGTGCTGGCAACATCCATTGAATTCACTACTCTCAGAAATCAGGAGACTCGATAATTATTGTTACTGAGTTTAAGCATCTCATATTGATATTTACGCTGCTTTGAGGGATATTTCCTGGTTTCTCTTCGACCCTATATAAAAATTCAAGGCAGTTGACTCTAAACTTCTTTCCGGAAAGCTATATATATATATATATATATATATATGTACTCAATGTATAGTAAAAATAATTCGATTTGATGGTTATTTAACTTTTGTTCTTCCTATTTGGCGCAACAGCCCCCATGCTAGGCCAATTTGCTATCTGCCTACTGGCAGATTTCAAGACAGGAGATGTTTTTCTTTTTGCAGGGTAGGCTTATCAGCCACACGACCTACAGTCATATTAGACCGGGACCTACGGTTTAAAGTGCATTCCGAACCACTACAGATACCCATGGCAACAATGGGACTCGAACCGTAAGTCCTGTGGCAACGCGTGCCAGAGAGCTAGTCACTCGGCAATGTCCCTGTTGTTTAGTCAATTTATATTAATATAATAATGCATACATATTTTATTTATTTTAAACGTATTTATATAATATGCATAATATTAATTGAAATAATTTTAATACACGTAAAAAAAAAAAAATACACAGTGACAGAGTCCAAAAAGTACAACATTTATAAATAATGCTTTTATTTGTAAAATGTTTTAAAAAATCCTCAAAACATAAGAAATAGTAATTTAGCAAACAATTGTTTTTGAATGACGAAAATCTTTTTCATTTTTACATTATTTTAATTTCAAAGAAATGGAAATGCGATGACAATGAAGTAGAAAATATTGTTTTCACTTTATTTCTATATATTACAATCTGAAAGGAAAAAAAAATATTCAAAATATTTTTTTAAGAAACAATCACATGCACAATAGAATATATATTTTTTGTTTTTGAATTGTCGTAAGCTAAATAATGAATAAAAGTTATCACGCTATTCTTTATATACAAAAATGGCACTTCAATTATTATTTGTTATTCAATTATTATTATATTGTTTATTGTTGGCGTTTCAATAATTATTGTTATACTTCTGGGAAATACAATGTTAAAGGAAAATTATTCATATAAATATGCACACACAAAATATTTCTATTTTAATTTCCTTTCTATGTTTTCTCTTGATGATATCTTCATAGACTGTATGCACATAAAAAAATTGGAAAATATTTGCTATTTTTTTGATTAATCAAGTATGTGAACAACTTGAATCATACACAAAAATTACCAATTTTTTTATGACAGAAACTCCAACAAATCTTTCATAAATTTGTGTTCCCCAATCTCTGGACAGACAGAACAGAACAGAACTCTCTATGGATTTATGTATTGTTATTTGGGAATATTGCACTAAATTCCGCATTTATGTTTTACGGAATCATGGAAGGAATGTATGGATAGCTTCCAGAATAAATGTTAACTACGTTGTTAGCGAGGAGCTGAAAACGAAGACAGTGCATATTTTGCATTATTTATTAGAGCACATCGGCGTAGAACTCTTGATTTACAATTCTGATGAATTCATGTTTTATTCTTTCATCAAAAATGCAAATAAAATCCAGGAAGTGATTCGAGCATTTTCAAAAGCAGCCTTCCAGTGGCATTTCTGTTTTCAACAATGTTGGGGAATTCTAATGAAGTCAGACATTTTAATACGGTTTTATCATTTTGTAAAACATTCGTTTTAATAGTTTTTATTAGAATATGCATATTGGTATAAAATGCCTTTCATAAGATGTGGAGAACAATAATTTATATATATTATAAGATTCATTTAAAATACTAACGTTTAACCCAAACTGGTACTTCAACTTTTTTGGTATAATGGTAACTACAATAGATTAATATATTCAAATAATATTCCATAAATGTGACATTATGTTATAAATTTTTAAAATAATTTAAATTTTTATTTTTGCTTCTTAATTTTTCTAAAATTATACTCTTTAGTCTCTCTCATTTAGTCAATTGAAATTTATGATACAAAATTAATTGATAATGAAAAAAAATAATGTTGAAAATATGTAATATTTGTTTTAATAGATTAAAATACTACATATATAACTATTTAGACATTATTCGTATACGTATTATGGATATTGTATAATGTTTTACGGATAATGCATGTCGAGTAATGTATGATTAGTAATCGACTCAATTAAAAAAAAGTTTTTTATTTAATCCTAATTGCATTTGTCCCTATGTTATCCCATATTTGTTTAATAAATATAACTATATTTTTATTCTTTATTATGGGAGCAATTAATTCTAATTTTTATTAAATTAAAACTAGCTTTATTTTTTTAATTATGCTTGATTATTGATTTATTATATATTTCAGATTTTGATACTTTTGTCTTGCTCCAAATTTATCAATATTTTTAAAACTATTTTAACCATTGTATGATTTTGGTATCTTTCTTGGAAGCATCTACTCAGAAATAGTTTTATTATTTTTTATTAATAGTTTTACTGTTTCTTAGAAGCTTCGTACACAGATTTGGAACTTGCGATAAGAGTTCTGAGTCTCTTTTAAGAAATTGTTAAATAATCTCAACCCATTAAGGCACGGCCTTTTTTTATATTCCAGTTCTATTATCAACCCAAAATCATTCCTTTTGATGTATCGATACTGCTATTGTGAACTTTATCCGCACACGTGAAAAAAAAACCCATGCATATTTCAATCAATATTTAAAATATTTTTCATGGGTTTTTCTTTTCTGCTATCGTACCTTCCTTTGAATTCGTTGTCGGCAGTATAGGAGGGAAAAAATAAGAAAAAAATCCCTACGCTCTGATTGTAGAGTCACGTTCCCTCTTTTATGACCTTGGAGGCTCGCAGTCATCTCAGTCGAGCGATGTCAATGATGGTATTTTCGAAAATTCAGATCTCTTTCTGCACTTGGAAAAGAAGAAAAAATAAAAACAGACAAAGAAATTTTTGTTTTTTTTTTGTTTTGCTTTTTATCTGAAAATATATCGAAGAAAGTTCCCGAATGGAAGGTAAAGTTTTTGTGCATAAATATATTATTCATTTCCCGCAAATGTGGGGAAGTTGAGTCATTGTAAATTTTATGTAAAGTAGTGCGGAGGAAATGCTTTTTAGTTTTTTCAATAGTTTTAGCACTTATAGTGTTTTACTGTGTAATATTTATCTAATTTTTCTAAACTATTTTAAAAATTATATGTTTTAGAACGTTTGTTCTAACTTTTAAAATGTTTTTTTTTTCTATAATTATATTTATTAAGAAAATATGCCTCTTTTACTGTAGATATAATAAAACGTGGAGCCTGATGGCCGAGTGACTAGCATTCGGGGACACAGTTTCGGGTTCGAATCTCAGTTGGCCCATGGGTGTTTGTAGTGGTTCGGAATCCACTTTAACCCCACCACCATTTTCCCTTATTTTAACACATATTTGTTTATAAAATATTACAATATTTTTATTGTTGATTATGTGAGAAATTAATTATAATTTTCTTGATATAAAACGTACATTCAATTTTTTTAAATTACACTTGATTATTGATTTATTATGTACTTCAATTTTTGATATTGATGTATTTAACCAAATTTATGAATAATTTTAAAAACCTTTTTAATTATTATGTGATATTTTTGTATCTTTCTTGAAGCAACTACTCAGAAACTGTTTTATTATTTATTTGTTTCTTAGAAGCTTCGTTTAAGAATAATATAATGAAATAAATGATAATAATATAATAAATAAATAATACCAGTGGAATTTTTTAATTACTCTTGGATTATTAATAGTTACTTATTGATACTTACGAAATTTAAGTTTTTGATATTGATGCATTTCTCCAAATTTACGAATATTTTTAAAAACCGTTTTAGTTCTTGCGTGCTTTTTTATATATTTTTATATCTTGGAAGCATCTACTCAGAAACAGTATTATTATTTATCTGTTTCTTAGAAGCTTCTTATATAGATTTGAAACTTGCGATAAGAATTTCTTTTAAGAAATCGTTAAATAATATCAACCTTTAAGGCACTGCCTTTTTTATATTCCAGTTTCTATTATCGACCGAAAATCATTCCTTTTGATGTATCGATACTGCTATTTTGAACTTTATCCGTTTCCGATGTGAAAAAACCCCATGCATATTTCAATCAATATTTAAAATATTTTTCATGGGTTTTCTTTTCTGCTGTCGTACCTTCCTTTGAAGCCGTTTTCGTTAGTAGAAGGAGGGAAAAAAATAAGAAAAACTCCCTACGCTCTGATTCTAGAGTCACGTTCCCTCTTTTATAACCTCGGAGACTCGCAGTCATCTCAGTCGAGCGATGTCTATGATAGTATTTTCGAAATTCAGACCTCTTTCTGTACTTCAACTTTGACTTGGATAAGAAGAAAGAAAAAAAAATAAAAACAGCCAAATATTTTTTTTTTTTTTATCTGGAAATATATCGAAGAAAGTTCCCGAATCGAAGGTAAAGTTTTTGTGCATAAATATATTATTCATTTCCCGCCAATGTGGGGAAGTTGGGTCACTGTAAATTTTATGTAAGGGAGTGCGGAAGAAATTTTTTTTTGTAATAGTTTTCGTGGTTATATTGTTTAACTGTGCATTATTTATTTAATGTTTCTAAACAAATGTGTTAACTATGTGATTAAACTAATGTGTTAACTATGTGATTAAACTAATTATGTTTGTCTAATTTTTTTAAACTTTCTTGGAAATTATATATTTCTTAAAATTTGTTCTAATTTTAATATGTTTTGCTGTAATTATATGCATATAGAAAATATGCATCTTTTGCATAACAAAAGCAAAATACAGAGTACCAGAGACAGAAAATAACAGCATTTATAAATAGTGCTTTTATTTGTAACGTGTTTTAAAAAATCCGAAAAACATTAGAAACAGTAATTTTCGCAAACAATTGTTTTTTGAATGTCAAACACCTTTTTTATTTTTACATTATTTTAATTTCAAATGAACAGCCATGCGGTGACAATGTAGAAAAAATTGTTTTCTCTTTATGTCTATATATTACAAACGCAAATGACAAAAAAAATAATAAAAAATCTTTTTTGATGGAACAATCATGCACACTAGTATATATTTTTTTGTCTTTGAATTGTTATAAACTAAATAATGAATAAAACTTAAAAACACGTTATTCTTTATGTACAAAAATGGCAGCTTTCATTTATTATTGTTATACTTTTGGGAAATAAAAGGCGATGTTAAAAAAAATTATTCCTATAATTATCCACATAAAAAATATTAGTTCCAATTCTATTTTAATTTCATTTGTATGTTTTCGTATACTCTTGATGATATCTCCATAGATGTACATAAAAAGAACAAAAAAATACTTGCTAATTTTGTGAATAATCGAATATGTGAACAACTTGAATCATACATAAAAATTATAAAATTTTTTATGATAGAGACTCCAACAAATATTTCATAAATTTGTGTTCCCCAATCTCGGGACAGACAGAACAGAACTCTCTATGGATTTATGTATTGTTATTTGGGAATACCGCACTAAATTCAGCATTTATGCTTTACAAAAGCATGGAAGGAATGTATGGATAGCTTCCAGAATAAATGTTAAATACGTTGTTAGTGAGCAGCTCAAAACGAAGACAGTGCATATTTTGCATTATTTATTTAAGCACATCGGTGTGGAACTCTTGATTTACAATTCTGATGACAGTGGAGGCAATTCATGTTTTATTCTTTCATCAAAAATGCAAATAAAATCCAGGAAGTGATTCGAGCATTTTCAAAAGGAGCATTCTAGTGGCATTTCTGTTTTCAACAATGTTGGGAATTCTAATGAAGTCAGACATTTTAATACGATTTTATCCTTTTGTAAAAGATTCGTTTTAATGTTTTTATTAGAATATGCATATTAGTGTAAAATGCATTTCATAAGAAGCAAAAAATAATAATTAATATTTATCGTAAATTCATTTTAAGAATAGTGATTTAACATTTTTTGATATAATCATATATACAATAGATTAATTTATTCAAATAGTATTCAATACATGAAACATTATGCTATACATTTTCGTAAGAATTTTAATATTTATTTTTATTTAGTAATTTTTTCAAAAATATACTCTTTTCCCACATTTTATATGTTCTGAGAATATTGTTACACGAACCACGATGATCGATTAAAATATATTATTTGATCTAAAATAATTAAAAAATTCAAGTTTTCGAACTGTTGAAAATATTGATACGTATCAGAAATAGGCGAATCATTTATTTCTAGTGAAATTCAATTGTTTATTAATGAACTTGTAAAAATATGTAAGAAAATTGTTCGTTATTAAATTCCTAAACAACAGAAATTTATATAAATTATTTTTGTTTTACTATGGTTTTTAGGATAAAACCATAGCAAAACAAAATATTATATTACTAATATAAAAGCACAATTTCTTTTATAGATTCAGTTAGTTAATTCAAGTTCAGTATACAAATTAATTGATAATGTACAAACTTATAGTGTATAATGATCAATGTAAAAATTTGTAAAATTTAACATTTTAGACTTAAATGACACATATATAAATGTTATATATACACATTTTTACATTTGTATACATATTATGAATATTGTTGATAATACTATATTCATAATATGGTATACTCTTCTATTGTAGATAATACATAAGCATAAGAAATAAAATACTTTTCTACATTTAGAAATATTTTTCATAAGTGGACTATCCATGTTCTCTAAATTGCGAGAAAAGAAATAATTTGGTATTTACTTATATTTTATTCATAGCTAGGTAAAGGAAAAAATTCATATAATAGTATAAAGAAAAAATTGCAAAATCCAATTCAAAGAAATTATTAGTTGCATCAAGTTTTAAGAAGAAGTATAAATGAATTTCAAAATAATTTTGATTTTAACATTTTTTTTTCTTTTGCTGCGTCAGTTTTGAATAGGATTGTAATGCTTGAACCTTCTTGCGCATATTCTTCATTCACGCTTAAAATAAATATTGCTCTGATGATGATTCTTTAAACAATCTATGGATAATCATAGGCATCAGAAAGAAACTATGGATAATCATAGGCATCAGAAAAAAACTATGGATTATGAGTATCAAATAAAGTAGAAAAATAAAACATGTGGAAATTGCATTTTGTTATCAAACAAATGTCAAAATAAATAGTTGTAAATATGTTTGTATTAATATAAATAGTTTCGTTAATTTTTAAAAATAAAAAGCAATTTAATGTTTAAGGTGAAAATTATAGTTTCAAATATTTTCCATAAAGAGTAAATTTTAATAAAATTTCATTAAAAAAATTATATTTTATAAGATGTAGAAAAATAAATTATAATCCTAATATAAAAACTTAGATATCACCCACAAAATATTTTTAATAATATATATTTTACTATGTACACTAAAAAATTTATATTCATATTATTTTATAAATTTAAAATATTATGAATATAATTATTTATAATATTGTCTTATAAACTGTAGAAAAAAAAATTTCATTCTCTTAATACAAACATTTTCATCCACCTACAAGAAATTTTTAAAAAATATTATTTATTTTATTATATACACTAAATATTTATATTTTTAATGCATTATAAATTTATTTTTATTGGTCTACTAAACATTATTTTTAAGGCCGCCATTTAGCAGAAAAAAGGTGTTATTTCATGGCACAAGGATCATAAATGACAAGATAGCTTCAGACATTTGCTGTAAATAAAAAGTCCATTTACGAACTATCCCATCAGAAGAAAAAATGACAAAATTTAACAAAAACCTACAAATGTGACAAATAAAATCAATATTATAATATATATATATATATATATATATATATATATATATATAATATTATTATAATATTGATTTTATTTGTCACATTATAATAATATACAAAAATTAAACATTATAACTAAACATTACACTAATGATGTATTAACATACACATTGTTACTCTTTCTATAACTATAATGCTTGTTTAATTACCTGAATATACGTATTTCTGGATGGAATTATTTTCCTATTATTATAACATATTTTACTGGAAAACTAGTTTATTGTGCAAACTGTATAGTTTCATTTGAATATCCTTTTACCATTTGTCCTTTGATGTATTGCTATATTTAATGATTTTCAGATTTAATACAGGAATTTATGTTCAATTTGGTTTTAAAATAAGTCAAGTTCTGGTAAATTTTTTACGGTATTGCTAAGAATCACATAGTTATCTTAAAGCCCTTTTTGCACTGAAATTCAATTGTTCTTTAAAATTCCCCGTTATTGAAATATCCTTTTCTATTCCTTGATTGATTTTTCTTGAATTTGTTTATATTCTGTGGGGGTTTTACTATATACATACATACATATATATATTTATACATATTAAGAAACTGAAAATAATTTAATTTTTTCTATATAAGTATGATTTGCAAAATATTTTTATCATGAAAAATGTTGAGATAGAAAACGAAAATATGAATAATCAAGCATCCAGATGAAAAAAAACTTTGATGTATTGCTATAAAAACAAACTGAAACAACTGAACTTTAAAAAAACCCTTAAAAACAAACTGAAGACTCCCCTTGCTCATTTACAGTCGGAAGTCCAATCGAACGTGTCACCATCGATAAAGTAGCGCTCTTCAAACTTTGGAGGAGAGATGACTTTCTTCGGAAATCGATTGCGAGCATACTTTGATACAAAAGTACTGATATCGATTCCATTTCGGAGGCACTTGATAAAGAAATTATAGAACGGGAAACTCGTGACCATTGCAGTTCGGAAATCAACAGGAAATCGAAGGCAGAAGTAACACATGTAGGTAACTGTAACGTGTTCGTTGAGAGCGGCAATTGTTGAAAAGTCAAAAGATAAAAATAAAACTTCGAAGTAATAAATTACTTTGCATAACACAGGATTTATATAAAATGTTTGAACCAATGAACAATGAACCAACTATATATATATATTTCAAATATATATATATATATATATATATATATATATATAGGAGGATATACATATCAGTAGATACGACTAACAAGCCATGGTTTCAAGGGGAGATACGAAAACATAGGGAGAGATACGAATAAGAAAAGCATAGCAAAATACGAGTAACAAGCCATCGGTACTTTTCAAACTACTACATTAGATTGCAAAAAGCAACAAAACTCTACATTGTGCATTAAAATTTGTGTTACAAAACCGACTTTTTTGTTTTACTGCCACCTGGGTGGCAGAAAGGTCTTGATTAATTGTTTTTAACTTATTTAATAATTGATAACGTTAGGTTCCCCGATATTTTCAAGATCTAATTTGGCTTTGCCAATGTTAATCTTCGTCTTGTCCTACTTCGTAATTTATCTCTGTAGTACTTTGTTCGCTTTTGATGCAAAGCTTTAAGTGTACTTATAGCTTAAGATTATTTTTTTTTAAATACAAACATTTGTTGTTAAAGATCTCTGTATTTTTAACAGGTATATATGATATATATATATATATATAATTCTTTAGGTTTTACTGATTTCCTATACAAAATGTTTCACCCTTTTATTGTTCATATTGTATATATGTATTTGTGTCCTATTTTTATTTTAAAATGCTGTTCTGGCTTGATATTTTTTTGACAAATGATTTTCAATTTCGTTGCTGCAACTTGTTCGCACTTCAGATTTTGAACAATTTTTTTTTAGTTATATCTGAATGCAATGCACTTCAGAATTTTTCTATTGTGAATGATATGATAGTTTTGTTATACGATTTGTTCGTTTTCTGTAAACTTGACAACCTTGTAGCCAATGCTGTTGTGGATTTTTGTTGTGCAAAATGCTTCTGATTTTATTCCATTCTTTGTCAGTTCTGCTTAGAATTTTGTGCTGATGTATTTCTTTATGTATATGATATAAGTGATGTGTTCCGGTAGCATGGTGGAATAAATTTTATTGCTGTATAAAAAAAATTATTTTTCATTGAAAAAGAGAGAAATTTTTAAGACGATCAAATAATAACTACTTTAAAATTAGAATACCGTTTGGAAAATTATTTTATATATAGAATTTCAAATGGTGGTAATGTTTACCACAATTGTTGCCCGCGTTTATATACAATATTAAAAACGGAATAAATTACAAGCAATTAATATATTTTCTAAGAATATTTTTCTTCAGATCCAATTGAATTTTTTTACATATATAAAAAGGTCTCCAGACGTCCACGAAAGGAAAAATTGATACACAGATAAATCCATAGATCTAGGTGATCAATTATCTCGTCGATCTAGACCCATGCATTTTGCCTCAAAAGCAAAAGCAGTAATTTCAGACCCTAATAATGAAATGAATAGGGACCAACTCTATTGAATATAGGAATGCATTGAAACAATTATAATATTAGTTTTTCCAGATAAACTATTATTATCTATACATGGTGTTTCAGCATCATATTTTCAAACCTCTAGGAGCTGTAGGATATACATAGACAATACACCTACCTGGAAATTATATAGCAATTTCAGTTCAGAAATGCTTTCCTGAAGTAGTATACTCAGAAAAAATCAGGAATAAAAATATACCACATAAATAAAAAGTGCGGTTTATAATCAATGTACATCAACAAAAATAACATGACCAACAGTTAAAAAAGATTAACTACAAATGAATGCATGGCCATTTTCATCCAGAATCCACCAGACGTTGCAACGGGGCCTCTCGTTTGTGGGTTATGTCTTGCGTGGTCGAATTTGGTTTGCCCTGTATCAGACCTTGCACAATCTTCTCTATGTTCTGAGTCCTTATCGTTCATCAATTACTTATGACAGTTCTCTGGATATAAGTTTACGTCTCACAGTCGGCGGCTGGTGAAGATAACTAAAAAACAATCTGAGAATATGAATCATCGGTATCATTGTATGTTCGCGTGCCAAGAAGTTAGATACCTATCTTCTAACTGTGCATCGGTATAACCAGCCAGCCAACTACTGACTGCACTATTTTGAAGTGTTTTTTTTTTTTTTTTTAACAAATATAATCAAAAAGTAAAGTGGATTTCCTGTGGCCATGCAATAACTTATTATATGATTTCGAGTCGTTTAGATATACCTAGCCTTCCTAGATGTCTGTATACCGGGTTCGAAGATAATTTGTATAATTTTATATTGTCCATAGAAAATGTAATAGAAGATGCAATTCGGCGAGTAAATCATTGACAGACGAATGTTGAAATATATTAATTTTTATCTCCATAATATAAATATTTTTTTTTTCATTTTTAATCTTAAAAAATAATCAAGCAATTATAATACGATTTTAATTTTTAATTGATCTATAATTCAAAAAGTTTTAAAAAGAAAATTCTAGTTTTCTGAGCAAAGAATGTTTTTTTTTATCAATATATTTTGTCTGTATTTGCTTGTGTTAGGATTTATAAGCTATTCACTTGTACATAAGCATTGCTGTTTAAATTTTTTTTTTAATTCTATACCTTAAAGTTTTTCACAACAATTCCGACTCATTTTTATATAATAATTCATATAAATTATTGGTGATCGTTTTAGTTCAGCTTTTGTATTATTTACTAGAATTAATTTATTTTGTTACACATTTCCTGCTAAACACTTATGTTTGATCAAAAAATCCCCTATTTTTGTTTTCGGGCGGTTAATTTAATAGTATTAATTAACTGTAATGGTCTGTCTAACTGCAAAGGCAAACACTGTCTGCATAATTTTTATATATTAAAATTACTATTAGTATTTCATTCAATTCTTTTATATTCATAATAAAAATGCAGTTAATTAATCAAAAATAGGTACTTAAACTCGTGTACTATTCCAAAATGTTAATAAATTTATTTAAACATTAAAAATATCAGACTAGCTGATATGAAACATTATATTGTCTGTAAATCTATTTAACATAAAAAAAAAAACTATCCTGTCATGAATTTTGGTTCAAAATTCTTGTGAATTTCCATAAAGTGTTATTTTACTTTTAACGCTACAAATCTTTGTTCATTAGCTATTCACATTTTTTATTTTTGCTATGCAATGCATATTGTAAATATTTACCAGAGATTAAATTTCTGATTTATTCATTTTCCCAAGGCCTTTGCATTTTAAACATAAAAATTTTAGATGCCTTCTAAATTTCTAAATATGTTTATATTGTTTTTACTTGAATATATTTGGAATTGATTAATTAAATAAATGTGCAAATTATAATTTAATAAATATCATACATTTTCATATAAAAAAAAAGAAATACAACGAATTATAATTAGTGATGAGAAAACTTTTTGCATCGTAGAATATAAATAAATATTAATTTCCATTCGAAATACTTTTAGTTGTAATAATTGATTGTTTGGTTGTTGTTTTAATTATTGTTATACCTTTATAATTAACGGTAAAATGTTAGTATTTTATTTTGATGAAATATTAAGTAAGACTCATGGAAGAAATAAATTTAATTACTCTGTAAATTAGCATTCCATCTTAAATTCAAATAAACCATGATTAAGCAAAGGAAAACTTTCATGACAAATACAGTAATTATTCCATGTTTTCTACAGATTATTCAAGTTAACAATTATTTTTTAAAGAAACGTCTAATTACTATAAGAAAGGTATTATTCATCTGAAGAAACAAAAACGACGAATTATTTTAATTTTTTAAAAAGTAAGTAATATGTTAAAAACTCGTTTTCGAATTATGAATGTCCTTTTGAATCTGTTTGAAAAATTAATCTACATAAATGCTATCAAAATATGTCTTAAAAGGAATAAAGTAGCCACATTCTTTCAAAATCAATAATCAGATTCAAAGATAAAACACATTACAGGAGAAAAATTATAGAAGAAAGTGAAACGTATATTCTGTGAAGAAGGGGAATGTATTTTACTGACCCCTCTTCAGCTGTATTTGATAGTGCCTACTTAAAATAACGAGAAACGAACAAGCTGCATTTAAAAGCATGAAGATTTATAAGATATTAGAATTTATTGTTAAAAAAAGCAATAAGCGTCTTGCTTCATACTTAAACCATTTACTTCAGTATATTGTTCCCAGATAAAGTAAGGTTTCTGTTTGTTTGACTTTTAAAAAAAGGTTACTGTATTTCTCAATAGGGAGACATTTTTTTCTTTCTTAGGTGATTGCAAAAGTCTTTGTGTTTATTAAATCCATTTTGAAATGACAAATATCTATTTTTCAATTATGCAATCAAGAAGTTATTTTGAAATACCTTATCATTTATAATTATGAGTTTATTTATTGTAGTATATTTTTAGAAGTTGTTACTTTATTTTTTTTCTATTTATTAAATGAAAAATATTTTGCTTCATCTTTTTAAATTATTACCATGTTTTAAAGTTAACATCACAACAAAAATGTGCACTGAGTTTAGTATCAACTTAATTTTGTATCAACCAAAGAAATCCTTAGAATTTTGTGCATATTTCATTTAAATGTAATTTAATCTCATATTCTTTGATGTTTTTTATAAAGTAGTATTTAATGGTTCCTTTAATCTATTCTATTTGATAACATCTTTGAATGAATTTTGTATACCGTTTCGGAATCAAGAATGTTTCAAGAAAGATATGTGCAATACATATAGATACAAGGAGAGATATGTGCAATAAAGATAGATGCATGAAAGATATGAGCGGAAGAAAGATATGTACAGTAAATTGACAATAATACTGCACATATCCCATAAGAAATATCATTGAATATGATATAGCAAATTCAGCAGTTATTACAAGAAATGGTGGACATTTCCAACACCTACTTTACACTTTACTTTTATATGTGGACGAAAGATATATGCAATAAAGAGAGAAGCAGGAAAGATATGTACAATAAGTTGATTATAATACAGCACATATTCCGTAAGAATTATCATTGAGTATGATATAGCAAGTTCAGTAGATATTACAAATAATGGAGGAATTTCCAACACTAAATTTCATAAAGTAGTTAATTAAAGATAAAAGGTTAATAAAGTGGTTAATTCAAAATCCGCAAAGTTTTGGCGTGCATAAAATGTTGTAATAAATAATCTTGCAATAAATAGTGACTATAGCTGCACAGCAAATAAATTACTTCACGTAAAGTACGTTTAAGAATATAAAATAAATATTAAACTATATTATTATTTATATTATGGTATATTAAGTACTTCAGCAATATAAGTATACTGTATTTTAAAGATTAATAGGCTTCATTGCATGAAAAGTTACATAAAATACCTCAATATATAAATTAAGTTAATCTCATTATATGCAAAAAATAGATTGATTTAATGTCTTCTCATAATATAATACATATCTCTTAAGTCAAACAAAAATAAATTTAGCTAACCATTATGTTACTATTACAGCTTTATAAATGACGAGCCTCATAAAAATTCTTTTCCATTACCTTAGGAAGTATTAATAAGGTAATAATTTCTTTGTTTTTAATAAAACTACCATCCCAAACGCAGTGAAATAAAACGTTAAAATTCTGTCTAATTTAATCCCTTTGATGGCCGTACCTGTGGGAAGAAATGAACCAGCTTTGTCATTGCTTTGATTAATGTTGCTGCAACCAAATCTCTGCAATAAAGAAGCATTAAATAACTTCTCTTTCTGCATACAAAATAACGTTTTAATATGCAAACACAAAAACTCATAAATCTAAATGCTTCATAAAGAGAAACATCTTTGTTTAAAGTACTTCATTTGCTCGTTCGTAATGGCTTAACGAAAGTACAAAAAAAAAATAATAATAAATTCACAAAAAACGAGAAATAATTGCAGGGATCTTCTGTCTAAACACCCCTCACATGTAATTTTTTTTTCAAAAGAAAGTTACATATTAGGAGTTCTAATTTGTGAAGCATACTTTTAACTTTTGAAAGGATTTTCCTTTCTAATTTCTTTTTTTTTTTCACATGGATTTTTCCGATTTAAGATTCGCACACAAAATAATAATGCAGTACTGTAAAACTCTTTCAGTTAGAAATATATTTTGAGTAATTAACTGAAAAACATCTTTTATTAAGAAGGTAAAAAGTAACATTCTTAATTTTTTTTAATCGAATTTATTTTTTATTGTAAATATTACTCCTTTATAATTACAAATGACTTAAAGATGTAGACGTTGCATTAATGTTCAATAATATTTTTTCTGATTTATTTTGGAAATTAATTTAAATACTATATACAGGAAATGATCATTAATGCTTTTTCGAAATATTATTTTATTTTTGTATCAAATAAATTATCCATTAATATCATAATTACAGTAATAGAAGTGCTACTTCATAAACCTGCTATTTTTATTGGCTAATTCGTGTCTAAATAAATGAAGCAGGATCACTTTTTATTAGGCTTATTTTATTTTATTTCTTTGTAATGAATAGTTTTATTGGGATTATAATGGCGTCTGTAATATGTAATTAAGATTTTTATTTCTCAGTCTTGTATATTATTCTTCATATTAATTTCGTTTTCACTTTTATGGAATCTGTATTAGTTAGAAAAAATTTAAAACTTTCTGTAAGTTTACGGAAAAAATTTCTTCGAAATATGTTTTTTTTTTGTGTGTGTGTGTGTGTGTGTGAAAGCCGGTGGGCCTTGTGTTAAGTATGTTTGAAATATATTTTTTCCGCTAAAAAATAACCAAAGTTAGTTAGATGAGCAATTTTATTTTCAATGTGATTGAAAGAGGTTATTAAAGAAGTTTCTGTAGAAAAAGATGTGTTAATTACCGCTAAAATAGCGATGTTTGATTTTTCTTCTTCATTGGTACAACCGCCCCATGGTGGGCCAAGTTCGTCTGCCTACTAGTAGGTTTCGAGACATGATATGTTTTCTTTTTTTACTGAATAGTGTTGGTAGCCCTATGTCCAAGTCATATTTGACCAGAACCTATGGTTTAAAGTGGATTCCGAACCACTCTAACCCGAAACATGTTACGTCAAACACCAGAGAGCTAGTCACTCGGCTATCATGTTCCAATGCAGGATTACTTGACTTAAATTTTATACTTTTTTTTAAATAGTTATTAATATAGTTGGTTTATTTCATTATTTTTTTTTTCTTCATACTGTTTGATTATTTTTAGGAAAGTGCTTTTTTCGTAATGTCTTATGTATTTTGACATAATTTATTTTGCATGTGAGAGAGAAATTGACGATTTAACATCATGTATTTTTATGTAATTTTTTCTAATTGCTTATAGTAATATTTTTATACATAGTATTTTTTTTTTGCGGACGCACTAATTGCTTTATTAACGAAACAAACCAGAAATAATTTGTTGGAAATGCATGGGAACTGTAGGATTCAGTGGGTTGAATCCAGTACTTCAGAAATTAACTAAATAATGATATCCATCAATACTTCTATATATGAATAAGTTTAAAATTCTTTAAAAGGATTAAAAATTTCTTATGCGTCAGCTTTGCTTATTGCATATGCTTTAAGCATATTTTAAAAAATGTTTATGCTTTAAGCATATTTAAAACAAATGTTTTTGCTTTAAGCATATTTAAAACAAATGTTTTTGCTTTAAGCATATTTAAAAAAAAAATGTTTTTGCTTTAAGCATATTTAAAAATAATGCTTATGCTTTAAGCATATTTAAAAAAAATGCTTAATGCTTATTATTTTAAATATGCTTAAAAAAGGTATAATGAAAAAAAAGCATAAGTTTATATAAACATTCAAAATAAATCTTCATTTATATAACATTCGTATTAATTCTCTACGATGAAGTGATTAATAAATTTCATATTTCTGCTACCTTATCTAAAATATTGTTATCTACTAAAGTAAAAGCTGGCTTAGAAATTATTCGGTTTTTTCCCCTTTTTTTGAAGAACAGTATTTAAATTAAGTCATCGGGATAGAAGAAAATAATTCGTGTTCCTGGAACAAAAACAAACCAGAACAGGACCTCTACATGAAGCGACAACTTTCTTTATTAGTCGCTATTACAATTTGCACGTTTCATGTACACGTATTCAGATTAAGTAACTGCCGCCATCCGACGCTACTTTAATCTTAATATTCCATTTTATTATCATAAATTTCATCGCTTAAACAACAACAGTCATCTTCATTATTTTAATGGATACTTTAAACGTAAGTGATGAGAAATTTGGCTTCCAGATAGTTTGCGTGAAAACTTCCTTTGTGATTTGCAGCGATTATTCAGAAAGGATCCACAATGCTTGTCTTGGTGGTGGCGGAATTATTTTAGAAGAGACATCAATTAATTAAATTTTGATATGGGTTACTTTAGTTTAAATGCTGTTTATCATGTGTAAAAAATCTTGTTAAAGGTTTGTAAGGTTTATTTTTTTAAAATTTGTTTATCGATATTTTCTAAACTGGTAGTGTTCAGTTAATTAATTTAAATCTTGAAATGGATTTCTAAAAGTGCTGTTTGTGCAAATGCTAACTTACCATTTTTATTAATTTCCTTTCATTTTATTTCTTGTAAAATTTCTCTTTGATTTGTTTCGTTATATTATTTTTGTATTTGTTTGCCACATTTATTTCTTATAGTTTTATTTTGCACAACCTTGAATTAAAATAATTATAAAAGACGTAAAAGTTTGACATTGCAATAATAAAATAACAATAATAAAATCTCTTGATGAAATAAAAAAATATTACAATTTCTCATGAACTTATAATAGCAATAACAATAATAAAATATCTTATCCATTGAGCGTTATAGTATGTCACAATCTTATTTTAAATAAATAGTTTCACCTACAGAACATTGCATTTTATGAATTCTGATAAATACTTTATTAAATTATTTATCATTGCAAAATAATAATATCTCTTATCCATTGAACATCATAGATTCATTGTTATTTAAAATTGTTACTCTTATCAATTGTTATTTAAAATACTTTTAATTCATCTTAAACGCTCTGTACTTATAATCAGAATTCTAAAATGAATTGTAATTTTTCATATTCAAATTTTTCTGACATGTTCTTACAGTATATTTTTTCCCAGCTACTGTCTTATATTCTTTTGTCTATGCTTATAAACATTTTGAATTATAAATAAAAACCAGTAATAAAATTTCGTTATTTATGGAAACTTGGCGACTTTTTTAATATTGGTAAATGTTGGTATGGATATTTTCAGTGTTGTTAATGTTGGCCTACAAGTTCCTAGCATAAGATTTTTTTCCCTGTTTTATAAAGATATTTTTTCCATTTCAAATTGAGAGATGATTCAGTGAATTTAATGATTATTGTATTTTTAACTTGGTATGATCTGTACATATTTTTTTTGTTAAATTTATTTATTAAATTTTGAAATTAATTGAAATTTAAGCAAACAAAAGGTAATGTTATATTTAAACTTTTGAAGTTTTCTTCCAAAATCGAACCTCTCATTCAATACGGTACTATTTCAATACGGTAGGACCCAGAGTACTGTATTTAGAGCTATAAAGAAATAATTGCTATATTTAAAGCTGTAAATTACTGTAAAGAAATAATTACCGTATTTAAAGCTGTAAATTATTGTAAAGAAATAATTAAATTTAAAGCTGTCAATTACTGTAAGAGACTGTCAGAAGAACTTACAGGCAACGGACTTATTTTTACTTTTTTCAGTATAAACTTTCATTTTAGCATGTTAGATGAGCTGAGCTTTCTCAATTCTAAAACCCAAAACCACACACAGTAAAGTTGTTCTAAATTCTTTGACAAGTAAATAAAAGCATTAAATTTGATGTTAATATGATTATATTAAACAACAGAATGATATTAAATTTAAAGCCAAATTGTTTTAATTTATTATAACTAATATTAATTTATTTGGAACTTCTGCAACAAAAGTATCGTATTACCTTGTATGCATTTTTAATACATAAATATAATTGTTAAATAGTATGTACGTTTGATGCATTTTATTATGCCATATATCTTTCTGGTGTTTTGAGAAAATGCATCTTCTGTAATATATATCCAAATTCTTTGATGAGTAAATAAAAGTAATAAATTTGATATTAATATGATTACACTAAACAACAGAATGATATTAAATTTGACGTCAATTTGTTTTAATTTATTATAAATGATATTAATTTATTTGGAACTTCTTCAGCAAAAGTATATTATGACTATATATACATAATATAATCGTTAAATACCAATAATGCAAGTTTATAGCATAAAGCTTTTTATTATGCTATATATCTTCCTGGGTTTTGAGTTAAAGAAAACCAGTGCCAGCCAAAATTACACAGGCAATGGTATTAAACACCGTGACTGCTTTATTTGATAACCTAACAATCGCTCTATTAGTAGCCTACACAATGTGCGCATCGCCTGCAGCTAAGACAGTTATCAGAGCGAGATCCCCAGAAATCAAGTGAAAAAGATGGGAAGAAGCGATAAAGAAAAACCTCCTCGTATTCATCCTCCTCAGAGGAACACGGGGATCCATGCAACGGGGAGAGGGGAGGGTGAGTCTTTTTTTGTTTTGAGCAATAGGTCTTAACTGGAAAGGAAATGATCGTAATGGGCGGAGGAAATGCCTTTCGGCGAAAATGCAGCTGTGTTCACATGATCTGATTTAGGTGGCTGCTCTGGTTGACTAAAATTGCTTTAAACATTTTGGAAGAAGTGTTTATTGAATACCAGATATGAGAAATGCTGTTTTACAATCTATTTATTCCTTTTATTATCTATACTTTGCAATAATAACATATTCCCTGGTATATGTTTCGCATATAGAACTTGATGAATATTGTAAATCATCAGTTTTGTTATGCATATATATATATATATATATATATATATAATCAAATTAAAAATTATATAATGTTATGCATATAATCAAAATAAAAGATATTTATAATAAAGTACAGCAAAAATGAGCTTCAACAACTTTGAATAAAAATCACGGTGGCCATTTGGCATTTTTTGCTAATTTGCCGAATTGTATCTTATTAAGGGGTCTAATGCCTGAGTGACTATCGCTGTGGCACTTGGTGACCAGAGGGGATTCTGATCCCGGCGGTACCATGGACGTTTGTAGTGGCTCGGAACCTACTTTAAACCGTAGATCCCAGCCAAATCTGACTGTAGAGTGTTGGTCTGATAACCCTACCCAGTAAAAAGTCAGCGTCACGAAACCCAGCAGACCTCTACCTACGGGTGCTCCATCACAACAGAAGCTGACTCGCCCTTTCCCTCCTTCTATGAGACCACATGGGTTCTTAGACTTAGAATAATTAGTATATATGTTGTTGTCTATGAAGATGGATAAGAAACAACAACAACAACAAAGCAACACTAATTGTTTATTTGCTTTATCAAGTTTATCAAATTGATGATTTTCCAACCTGATTGATTTGCAATTGATGATTTTTCATCATCCAGAAAAAAAAACCCCATCTATTTCGAAATCTGCCAGTAAAGACAGCCTTGGTCCATCAAGAGGCACTTGAAGTACTTTTTTAAGTACCTTATTAAGTACTACATTAAGTAAGAAGTAGTATCTTAAATATTCATAATCTCTGAGGTTTATTTCTGAAAGTTTGTCTTTTTCCTGTCTAGTAAAAAATTGCTTTTTTAAATTTAATTATATGCAAAGTTAAATATATAAAAATAGTATTGATATTTTAAGCTAAAGTTTTACTATTTTTTGTATTTTTTCGGTATTCTTTCTTTGTATTTAAAAAAAAAATCTTTTTGTAAAACTGAAATCAAATATGCTAATATTGAGTTATTAATTCTAATTTTTTAATCATCATTATCATCTTTATATCATTTTTGGAAAAATGTCGCCATTGAAGAAAATCGAAAATATTTTTTGTAAGTGATTTTTGTTGTGGGCATAAAATATATAATTTGATTTTTTGTTTGATATTCAAAAATTAATTAATTACTATTTATTGAATTTTGACAAAAAATAATTACTTTTTTGAAATTTGCAAATTTCAGACAAATATTTTTGAATCAAATGGATAAGATATTTATAAAGTTTATAAATGACTTAAAAATATCAACTTTTATTTTAATATTTAAAATTTAAATATATACAAAAAATAATAATTCTAAATAAACAATCCATAAAATAATAAACCATCTGTTTTTTATTTATTATCTTTTTTCCTATAAGTTATGCTTGCAGAACTACACTCATGTCCATAAATTAAGGATAATTCAGAATCACACAGAAATTGAACTCTAAAATAAAAATTTCACCTGTAAAATTATCACACACATCTTCAAGAAGAATATGCAAATTACAGGAAACCACCAGATGGCTCGGATAGTACGTCACAATGACGAGAGTATAAGAGAGGGGTATATAAGGAATGGTGGAAAAGAAGTAAAATTGTTCACAAGCGCTTTAAAAGCCTTTCAGAGCAATAACCGCATAGTTATGGCACAAAGGAAGCATTTGGATGATTTTTACGTGATAGAATTATCGGACGACTGGAATGTAGACGTACCCAGCTGGAAGTATCCGAGGAACTTGGAATCGCCCAGAATGTCATCTCCAGGCTTTGGCAACGATTCCAAGATGATGGTAATATGAGTAGATGTTACAGCACAGGTCACCCACGAGTTACAACGCCGAATGAGGTCCGGTATTTAGCAGTTACTGCCAAAAGAAACAGACGGAGCACATCATCAGACCTGTCTCGTCAGCTCTCTTCAGCTACCGGTACGACAGTTTCAAGGCAGACCATGTACAGACGCTTAGGGCACATTGGTCTATATGCTCGTAGGCCTGTCAGATGTGTTCCACTTACCACAACTCATTGTCGCCTGCGATTAACCTGGAGTAGAGAGCATGCATTGTGGATACCGCTACAGTGGTCTTGTGTGATGTTTTCCGACGAGTCCAGGTTTAGTATGCAGTCTGATTCTCGCCGGACTTTCATAAGGAGAGCACCAGGTACCCGTTAACACCAAGAGAACACCATTCAACGACACCGTTACGGTGGTGCAGGATAGCTCGTTTGGGGAGGAATTATTCTTGGTTCCAGAACTGACCTGCATGTTCAGAGTGTAACGATGACAGGCCACATCTACGGGATATCATTCTGGAACAACATGTACGTTTGTTTCAGGGCGCCATGGGTGCTGAATTTCGGTTTATGGATGACAACGCCGTCCTCACCGTGCAAACATTGTAGACGAATGCCTTCAATTGGAGGATATCCCCCGTATGGATTGGCCAGCATACTCACCGGACTTGAATCCAATAGAGCATGTTTGGGATATACTTGGCCGACGAATTGTAGCCCGTCAACCCCCGCCCACCTGTCAACCTGAACTTCGGAGGACATTGCTTGATGAGTGGTGTAATATTCCCCAAGATCAGATTGATAATTTGATACTCAGCATGCCTAGGCGTTGTAAGGCCTGTATTGCATCGTCCGGGAGACATACTCCATATTAACCATCATACTAACCATGTTATACTATTTTTTGTAAATTGGTCCTTTTTTGAAATTTGCTCTAGGGAGTAAAAATCGCAATTGTTATTAATTATGTCAAACATATAGCATCTTTTTTGCTCTTTACCTTTTGTTGAATAAATAGACTTTACAAATAAGTTAAATTTGTTTTGCTTCTGTCTCTTTCTTTGCCTGAACTTCATTATCCTTAATTTATGGACATGAGTGTATTATCAAAATTTATCTAGCATTGAATTATCTATTTAACAATCATTCTCTAATTTATTCCCCGAATCATTTATCTATTTTTATATTATACATATTTCTTTTCTAAAAAGATCATTAATATTCATAACCATTGAAAATATAAAATTTCAATAATTTTAAGCAGAATTCTAGAAAAGATGTATTACTTCAGTTAAAATAAAGAGTATTACAGCTTTAAAAATGAAGAGATATTATTTGATAGCGTAATGCGTGGTAGATTTTAATGGAAGTTAAATCTTCAAACACTGACTCAATTTAAATGGGCGTACAACTTCGATTTATCAATTTGACGATAAGCGAAAGGAATCAGTATAATTATCATCATCAAAAAGGGTTTTAACATGATATAATTACGTATAGACTAAAAGCAAATAATACCGTAATTATCTAATTTATTTTTTCGTTTTTAAAAAAGTAATAAAATACAGAATAATGGAAATAAAAGAATTTCTTTTTTATAGAGAAGGAATTAAAGTTTAATTTAATCATGTGATAAAAGTGGATTAATAAATGAAATGAAATTGGATACAGAATATATGCATTATAGTACATACCAATGTACGAAAAGTTGACGTGTGCCCAACTTAATCCATAAATGGTCAACCTCAGGAACTATGATTATATGATGGTTGGTCATTTATCACCAAATATCCCTTTACGCCCCAATTGAAGCAGATACCAGCAGCTCTCGGAGTTTGAAAGCAGAAAAATCATTTAGATGACCATCTATTCGAGTTCACACCACCTAGGACATTTTGATATAAGAGTTAGGACATTCTGGATAAGAGTTAGACCTCACACACAGCGCCCTCAGATGCGCAGATAGCTATCAGATGACCAATAATTAAGAGGATCATCTCATCGTACTGAGAGAACTTTGGTAGACAGTATCATTCGATATATCATATAGATATTTCAGGTGGAATTTCCTACCCATATGATATTCGGTCATACAAAGAAAGAATTACATAGCTGATTCTTTAATAGACGTATTTCTTTAGCCTTCCCGATCTCCAGATTTGTCACCGATTGTAAATTTGTTCCATATTTTGGGTTGGCAAGTTAAGTGCTTTCACTTGTTTAAGTTATTCAAGTTGCAAGCATTCAGGGGTGGTGGAATTAAAGTCGTGCTTACAGAAATTATGTAAAGGGATAACTTAGAATACTGTAAGAAACCTGTATGCCTCTGGGTCCTACCGTATTGAAACAGTACCGCAATTATTTCTTCACAGTAATTTACAGCTGTAAATACAGTAATTATTTCTTTACAATTCTAAATACAGTAATTATTTCTTTACAGTTCTAAATACAGTAATTATTTTTTTACAGTTCTAAATACAGTAATTATTTCTTTACAGTTTTAAATACAGTATTTATTTCTTTACAGTAATTCACATTTTTAAATACAGTATTTATTTCTTTACAGTAATTTACAGCTTTAAATACAGTATTTATATATTTACTGTAAGACTCTTACAGCGTGTCCGTAATTAATTAAAGAGGAAAGACATGTGAACACCAGTTTCGGAATTTTTGGGTTAGGAATTATAGCAACAAAAAAATGGATTCAGTGTAACTGAGGCCACCCAAGGTAACGCTGCATTTGCTACTTACCTACGAACCTGTTTCAGATCACAATTTTTGGTATTTGAAAACAATAAAATTTTATTGCAGGAACAAAAAAAAAAATTATTCACCATCAAAGTAACGCTTACACTTCTATGCAGGAACGCTTACGCAAAAGTCTGAATACGAAGTCTCTGAGCATATAATTTGAGAAAAAATGTCTTTTGAAACCTGACATTTGCCTATGGTTTTCAGTTGTAAAAATATCACAAAAAGCCTCTTCAAAAATAATTCAGATTCATTTAAATTGAATTGAAACTCTTTTTATTATTATTTTTAAGCTTCTTAAATAAAGAACTAATTAAATTAAAATAAAGAAATAATATTAAAAAACACAACAAAGAAATAATCAATCACTTAAATTTGAAAGAGAACTCTTAGAGCATATAAAAATAAAGCTGGTCCGTTTTTCTTTTTTTATTTCTTTGGGTTTTATTATTTTATAATAAAAATTTATATGTTTTTTTATATATTTTGATAATTTAATAATTTAGTGGTTTTTTTAAATAATTCTTCATTATATATTTATTTTTTTTATTTTTCTTTATATAAAACATTTTCCTTTTTCTTTATATAAAAACATTTTCCTAACAAACCTTCCTTTGAAATTTAAAATTTTATGTCACGGTTATTTATTTTTGAAATCCAGAGAAATTATATTTTTATACTATATGAGAGAAAAAAAATATATAATAATATATATATATAACGCAAAATAAATAAAATTATGTGCTATAACAATTTTTATATTGTAGCTATTTATTTCAAATGCAGTAACTAATATACACTTTATTCATTTTCGAGCATTAATTAATTAATTAATCAAATATATAAATAATTTAAATTGGTGTAGATATAATTTATTCTGAAAGTTTACATTGTTAATTGCCAATATTTTTTTCTATCTTTGAATTACATTTTTTTCAACAAATACGTAATTTTTTAAAAAATTATTTTATAGTTCACTTGCTACTCAAACATTTCTTAGTTAACATCAGTTACATTATTTAAAAAAAGGTTTCCCAATTACAAATTTAGGCAGAAGTTACTTTTTAAGTGCATATTGATTTTTCATTACGATTACCATTAAATGAAAATCCGGGCAGCTGCTTCAATCGCAATTATTTCCGCATTTATTTTTGGGAAAGAATATCGATAATGGTTCTTAAACGATACATCCAATTTCACGAATAGCTGAAGTAATTTTAACGGAATTCTAATTACAACTTTAAACTATTTAAAGAACTTTTATTGCTTAAAAGTAAGTAAATAGAGATAGAAGTGAAATTCATTGAAACTGTGGAGAAATAAAATTGATCTTCTTAGTGATTTTGATATAAATCCTATTTGCTGAACTACAATTATATAATGTTATTAACTAACTTTTGTAAGGTAATTTTAAGACATCTTACCATTTGTGTATAAGGAGGAAAAATAAACTAAAATTTATGAAGCATTCTAATGTAAAGTTAATCTTTATTTAACGCTGTTATTTATCGCGAATGAAAATTACAGACAAATATTTTCGCTATAAAAAACTATAATATATCTGAAAATATTATGTTAATTTAACTTTGATATTTTGCTAAAAATTCTATTTTATGAACTACAATTATATAATGTTATTAAATAACTGTGCTTTTTATTTTAAGACATCTTACCATTTGTGAAGATTAGGATTAATAAATAAAAATTTATGTGTCATCCATCTTTAATACAAGTTAACGTTTATTTAAAGCTATTATTTATCTTGAATGCAAATTACAAATATTTTTGCCATAAAAAACTATAATATATCTGAAAGTATTATGTTTATTTAACTTTGTTGTTAAAAATGTATTATAAGTTTATCACTTACGAAGCTAACTAAATTTGTAAGAAGCTATCTTAAAAGTAATGAAAGTTGTTTACTTTTCTTATTCCTTAAAGAAACAAAAAATATTACGAATAAATAAAACTTAGAACTTTTTTATTGTTAGGAAAAATTTCAAAAATTTTACTTCTTCTCCTTTGAGATTTTCATAGCAGTGAAAATATTGCTTCAAGCGCTTTTACTGCATTTTTTGGTGCTTAATCTAAACAAAAAGTTATAAGCTTCAGTGTTTAATTTATTTTTGATATTTTTATGCAAAATTCCAATGTAAAATTAAACAAACTTTTTGAATAAAAAAATACCATAACTAATGCTTAAGTCAGGTATTCTTAAATGTTATCCCAACATTGTTAATTGTCCCAGTTTTTTCTTTTAAATTTTAGACAACTGGCAACATTTTTTTTAACTTTACGATGTTATCCATTATGTTTGCAACAAAACATCTAGATTAGGTAAAGTTTATTTTAATTAATTTATTTCTGCATTGGCGATTCTGCTTTTTTATCGATTTTCAAATTTGTTACAAAAACAAAAACTTTTCAGTTTAAAGATACAAAGTTTTAGAACGATTTTAATTACTGTTTAATAAACTAAATTTTCTAAAGTTTGAATATATTCTTTTTTATTTAATCTTAAAAACTTCAAGTTTTATAAAATTATTTTTATAAAATATATTTTATTCATAGTTATTTCAAAAGTAGTAAAGTTCCCAAAAACGAAGAAATGAAAAATGTATGATGGCTTTTAAACAACGGTTCATTAATAATTTATTAATTAAGAACATTTTAACTGTCATAAACTAACAGGACTATTTAGGCAGCAGGATTAGTTTTAGTTTAGCAAGATTAGTTTATTATTTACTAGCAGGATAGGTTTTATTTCTAATCTATTTTATGGATATTTTTTAATAATTTAATTAATTTGAAATTTATAGAAACACAATTACTTTCTATTTTTTAATTAAAATTAAAAAAGTTAAACATGTGTTATTCGTAGAATCGGAAATTACGCTGAAATTTATAATAAATTTTAAAAAATTATCTTAAAAATATAGAAAGATATTCCCTTATATCTAAATTATATAAATATATTATCATAAATACAGATATTCTCAAAAAAATATATTTTCTTTCCAAACATAAATATTAGTCGTAGAAAATACAATGTCCTCTTAAATTTAAATATCCAGTTTATAAATTTCGATTTCCTCTTCAATTTAAGAAATTATTGAACTTTAAAATATTATATTTATTTTAATACTGTATAATTTTCAAAAACATTTTTTTTAAAACTCTTTATTACTTTTTATTTTTTAATTTATAGTTTTAGGACAATGGAATTCTAGACAATCAATTTTTGTTCTACTTTTGTAAATGTTTTTATTATTATATTTATTCACAATTATTTTTAAAATTAAGTATTATTCGTTTGAATTTCTTTTTTTTTTTAAATAAAATTATTTAGTCGTCGGTACTCATTATGATCATTATAAATGATTGAAATTATTTATATTTCAAAACAACTGAATTACATTTTAGTTTTTAATTTAAATGAATACTTGACATAAATAAACCTTCTTACAGCTTTTGTAGAACTTTTTATTATTGTATTTATTTATTATTATTTTTAAGATTAATTATTAATTATCAATCCCTTTTTTTAAGAAAATATTTATGGTCTATTAAGTAGTAGGTACTCCTTATGGACATTATAAATTGTTTAATTTATTTATATTTCAAGACAATAGAATCACATTTTAATTTTTTTTAATTTAAATGAATACTTGACACAATAAGCCTTTTTGAAAATCTAATAAATGTTCAAGAAAAATAATATTTATGTTACCCATTCTAAATTTTCTACAATATTATTATTTTCTGAAGGAATCATTTTGAAACGAGTTCATATACAAAAATAAAAATACCAGTATAGAATATTGTTTAAATAATAAATATAGAACAAATAACTAGTTTTCAAATTGTTTTTAATACTAAACGTTGAACATTTGTTGTCTAGTTAAGAATAGTTAAACATACGTGGTGTTCTTAAATGCTTGTCTCACATCAAAGGACTATTTTCTATGAATAGGAAAAAAAAGCTAGTAATGCAAAAAAAGTTTTTTTAAATAATCCTTTGTTGAATTCGGTAGCAGTAACAATAAACAATAAGAATGAAAACTTATTCTTCAGTAATGAGATAGAAACTACTATTACAATTAAGATAAACGAATAGTTGTAAAAAGATCAATGCAAATGCATTGAATGGAGAATGGAAATTTCTTTGAATTAAATGGGTGTTCATTTGAACACATATCTCTAGCAATTTATCTTAAATGAGTTTTTTTCTTTGTCAAAGAGAATTCAGTATTGAAACTTCTAGGAATCTTATTGATATTTTTATTCTCCGATTCCTATTGAAAACTTTCTTACGATAATAGTTGCACCAATTCACAATTTTATGTAATAAGTTTATAAACATTGGAAAGACATTTTCTCTACTTCTTATTACTTTTTCTATACTTTTCAGTTTTCTTAAAGTAAACATATATTTTTTTGTACCTATTTATTCGTTCCAGAAATATGATAATTTTGTCATTAGTGCCTTTTTTTTATCAATAATAAGTTTTATTTCTAACAAAAATCCCAATAAAAGTTTTTGACAAATTGAAATTCTTTAATAGGTAAACAACATAAAATTACAATGTATAATTTAAGTTGCTGTTCTTAATGCTTCGAAATTTATTTTGTTTAATATCATTTGAATTTTTTATTGAATATTTTATGAAATAAGATAGATCTCTGAATTGATGAAATGTAACATAACATTGGATCATCTACAGCTGCAAATGTATTATTTTGTATAGAATATAGAATTTTCCAATTTTATGAACTGCAGTACACGTTATAAGGTAAGCTGATTAATTTTAATTTTAAAAAAGTAAATTATATCTCATAAATTTTTGAATAACATTTTAATTATTTTAAATTATAGACAGCTTATATTGTCTTTTTTCTAGTTTATGTCTGAATTTAAAATTTTTTTTCTTCATATTTTGTAGAGAACCTTGTTAGGTAGTTAAGTTTTTTAAGTTCTATAAGAAAATTCGAGTGGCATGATGACCAATTGATTTGTGCTCTGACCTTTGGTGCCACAGGCTTCATGTTCGAATCCTGGCAGTGGCGTGGATATTTGTTAGTGATTCGGAATCCATGTTAAGCTGTAAGTACAGTCTAATTAGCCTAAAGTGTGCACAAAACGACCTTTGGCAAGCCAAGTTTAAATTAAGAAAATTCGACGCAAAACTTGAAAAATAATATCGTATTAAAGTTTTTTTTTTTTTCTAATGCAGCTGACAATACGGATACAGTTATCTTTATGCCATAACCAATAGCTGTAAAGTTATTATTCACTTAGGTCACTAACCGGGGAACGTGTAGCCTGAAGATATGCTACTAACGTCAGTAACACTATTTCCTGCCACTCTCTACGATTCTATTAGACACGGGCCTACGGTTTAAAGTGGATTCCAAACACTATAAACATCCATGGCATCGGCGGGCCTCGAACCCGAAACCTGTCTTGCCGAGCGACAGTCACTCGGCCATCAGGCTTCTGTCATATTGAAGTTTACGTGTCTATAATGGAATATGTACGATACTTTTTTATATTAGAAAGAATTTCCCTTCATACGAGTACGATCTTTTTACACACCCCATCTCGTAATGCATGCTCCAAACTGCAGATTGTATGCTAAATTGAGACATTCATTTCAAACTGTTTTAATATATCAGGTGCTTTGGAGCACACCAGGTAATTCCCTTCCTTTTACTAGTTTTTCTATTTTTTCAATATTTTTTAATCTATAAGGATTCAATACGTTTTATCAGTTAACTGAAAAAGAAATGAAGATTAAATGCACCTGCAATTTTGTATCTTATTTTTTGGACACAAACTTCAATTCTTATATTAGTATACGGTTGCCCTTTTAAAGACTCCGGAAACTTAAAACATCGTTGCTATTTGAGAAAAACGAGGACATTCAATCACGTTTCGATTTTCTACATTAGACCTCAGAAACCTCTATTTAGTATATGGCTTCTGAAATAATCTGAACACAGAAATAACGTAGTGAAAAGAAAAAAAAATCTAGATTGATCGAAGCACTTTAAGAAGCAATGACAGTTTTTCGAATTACTTGAAACCTTTCAAGAAAATATCACTTTTTTTTCTAGAAAGTCTACCTTTTTTTTCTTAAGTGATTCTGCATAAAAACGATTTATTGAAGAATATGTTGTAATGGAATATTGTTTATGAAATAAAATATAAATCTTCATTTAAATTTGTTAAATTTGTGATTTTTAAGATGTTTGAATTAAACTATTATAAATAATTTTAGTTCATATAGACATAGAAAATAGTAAATTTAACATTATTTATGAAAATACGTGGAGGAAATTAAAATTGTATTAAAGTTTAGATTTCTCACACTTTTGAAACTATATTTATTTTACAATGTCCAAAGTAGTGAAACACAATGTATTAAAAAATTCATCATGTGGGCCTCCTTATATTTAAAAATTAACTGTCGAAATTATGAGAAAAAATTAACTTTGATTTTAAATTAATTTTCTTGTGAATATATGACAGATATTTCCTGTTTTATTTATGAGTTTACAGTTATGAGTTCACTGAATAATTAAATTATATTCAGCGAATTCATGACACACGCGCATTTTGGAATATCTAATATAACAGGTTCTATGTTTCACTTTAAGTGACCTCAGTGACACCTAGATACGCACAGTTGATTGTTGATAGTAGTACAAACCAGACTCTTAGTTGAAGTTGCTAACGTTTTTGGTTCAACTTACATGTGCGAATCGTTTTATGTTTCTAAAATAAAATTGACCCAACACAAAACACGCTAAAAATAACGGAAAAATGACGCTAAATTGCAACATCAATTATGATGGGCAAATACCCAAATTGAGATCGATTTGCAGAAGTTAAGTGAAAGAGTCGAGAAACAAATATCGCACTAGTAAAATATATACCTTTAAATGATTTAAATTTTTTTATTTTGTTTAAATTTATATATCTTTTTAGTGTTATATATTTCTTTACAATGAGCGTTTAGCATGATTATTATTATATTATCTATGTTTACATGTAAGAATAATAGTAAAAACAAAAATAATAACTCGTTATTTTCAATTTTTCCCTCCAAAATATGTCTATAGTGTATCTAATTCTAATATGCTGATATATAATTTTACAGGCGGCCCACGGAGTTACGATGCATTGCCAAAGTGGCCCGCAAGATCATTTGGCTTGGCTACCCCTGATTTAAATAAACAATTAAATGTTAAAATTATATTAAATAGTTTATATATTCAAGCCATTAAACAACAACTTAATAATAAACAGACAAACATCAAATTAATGCTTCGTAATTAATTAAACTTAATAAAATTCATATTTAAACTGATAAAGTTCTGTTATATTTGTTTAAATAAAATCGTAGAGTACTTAGCGATTGTTAATTATCTATTATTGTCATTCCTTTCACATAAATATTTATGGTGAGTTGATTCTATGGTTCTTAAATTTCATTCTATATTTTGAAGAGTAATTCTAGTGATTTACTTCTTTAATTTTCTGTTTAATGAAAAAATAGATTATAATTAATAAATTTTGTTATTAAAAATACAGTAACTATAAAGAAAATAAATGTATTAATTAGCTACACTATTTAACTTATTCAAACTTGCAAAATAGAAATAACTCATACTCATTAACGTTAACAGTAATTGGTAAACAACTTTAAAAAGATTTACATTTCAATAATTTGTGAAGGCCTTTTGTGTATTATGCAGATTAGAGTAAATATAATTGATGAGTGTATATTATTATAACTTATAGTTAGTGCTTTTAATGAAGTACTTATAAAATGTTATTACTTCAGCAGTCAGAAACAAAACTAATTTGAAATATGATTTGACTTGATTTAAAGAGGCGTTTTGAGATTTATGCTGCATCAGCTGCTTTATATAAATTTATCCAAATGCTATTATATAAACGAAAGAAATCCCAAATAACGATAATTTAAAATCGTACAATGGAAATGTCTCAAAATCGCTAATTCCAGATAGCCTCTTAAATATAAAAGATCGCGTGTGCAGATTTGTACATGATAGTAAATGAAAATTAACGGTGCACAATATTTCTGGCAATCAAAAAGAAGTGATAAAGTTTTTCATCAAAAATATGAGTTGTTTTCGAGAAATATTAGTGATGATCAAAAACAAAAAATAAATTCAAGTTTATATAACAAGTTTTTGTAGCAACACTTTGTGCATCAGTTGAGATGAAATTTGAATTAAAAAAATGATATGTATACTTAAGGGCTTCAGCTGAGTGATTAGTGCTTTGGTGCTTGATGTTATAGGTTTCGGGTTAAAACGAACCCAGCGATTCTATGAATATTTTTAGTGGTTCGTAATCCATTTAAACCGTAAGTTTGATCTAATATGAATGCAGAACGTTGTCATCCCTACGCTCAACTCTATCCCGCTAAAAGAAATCCTCTCCTGTCTCGAAATCTCCCTGCAGGCAGACGGCCTTGGCCCACCATAGGGCTGTTGTGCCACTGATGATGATATATATACTTAACTTAACATAATTTTGAAAATGGGGCTGACTGACTTATCACTGACCATGACAACTTACAGAGTCACCTGTATGGAATACGACTGGCTGGTACAGATATCTGCACCCTTTGAGACCATGGCGTTCCCATGCCTGGACAACACCTCATCATATGATCTACGTTTCTTAACTATTTCCCTTTTTATGTTACTGACAATGCGTTTTGTAATTATTTTTGTCTTTCTATACTGCGGCTAATGACCGGGAGGTTGGAGACGGGCAAAGGATATAAAAATATTTTTTTTTTCCCAACTCAGGGTATATAATCATCTTGGAACATTAAGAAACATGTATTCATTTGTAAACAGAAATCTCTAAAACCAGAATTAAAAATTAATTAATATTTTTAACCAACTTACTTCCGATAATCAGAAAAATAATTCTAACTTATTTAACGCATAATAAAAAAAAAGTGTCAATTAATATAATATTATTTTTGTCATTCAAAACAAAATTGTTTAAGTTAAGATCAAATTGCAATAAAAAAATATCAAGAGTTAAATTCTCGCCAAAGGGAAACACTGAAAGATTTATGTTTTTAATAGTACGTATTCAAAACTAGAATGCCATATTTAAATGTAAAACAAGCGGCATCTTTATTAAGCCGTGCTATTACTACACGGTGCAAATAAGTCAAATCAATTCCACTCACGTTCTCGACCGAAAAAAAAATCCACTAGCGAGGTTTAAATTTTGCAAGAAAAGAACCGGAGTATAATTAAGAAGCTCATTACCAGAAGTTTCTATGCTTTCAGTATTTTACAGTGCCATTAAAGTGTAACAAAACACTATATGACTATTTTGCCGGGAATGGCTGGCTGGCATGGTTCACAGAGTCATTCAGAGTCAACTACAGCTTCATTGTAATTGCTTTTGTAATGGAATTGCAATTTACCTACATGGCAAAATGGGAAAGTTAATGAATGAAAGTAGATCCCTTTTAACTCACTGTCGAATGCTTCGTGACTGCATTGCCTTTGTCCTAGACCTTTGTGATGAAACTTTATTTAGTTAAATTCGTTTTTGGAAAAAAAAATGGCATAGAAACGTGCCTCGAACAATGTTCGTCATAGATGCTACTTAGTGCAACTGAAGCTCTAATTAGTTTTATAAGTTATTGCCCCGAAATATTGGTGGGTGGGTTTGAGTGGGGAGAAGATTATTATGTTCAAAAATTTAAAAATAATGTAGGAAACGGATATTTAGTGGTAATAACATGGAATTAATTAAAATGTGTATATAATTTTAGAAAGTGTTTACAGAGGTTTCAGACGTCGTTGTTGAAAGGATAGGGTGTGTAATGTATTTTCAGTTAATGAGTGAAAGTAGTTCTAGTAGGAAAAATAATTATTTAAATATTAAAAAAAAAATCTTCCATTTTTTTTACTACAAATATTACATTTTTATGCAGTAGTTAATTATTTTTAAATGTTTATACTAACCAGGATTTTTTTATTAGCCATATAGGGAAGTGGAAATTAAATAGACGAGAATTTTGCCCAGTTTTGTTAGTGAGTCATTCGGTTCTATTCTCTTTGGCTTTTTCCTTATTAGCCCAGGATTTGTTGTTACATGACAGCGGCATTATAAGAATTGTAACAGATTTGGAACCTGTTTTTTCAAAAGATATACACCAACCAAATTGCCTAAGAAATAGATGAAGAATAAAATTTAACAAATTAAGAGAATGTTTCACAATATAAAAATTCAAATATTTATTTTTTTTTATCTTTGAAACTTGAGGATATTATGAAATCTTTATATTTTTACTTTTAGATGGTCCAGAATGTTAAAAGAAATTATTAGCAATTTTTTTTCTTCCTTTTTCTTAAACTAAAATATTTCAAAACATTTATAAATATTTATTTAATATTGTTGCCTGAGCAGAGGATAATACTTTTAGCATGAAGTAAAGAACAACGCCTTTGGACAAGAATTCAATGGTGGAAAAACAGATGTGTCGCGATGCACTTAAGTAACATATTCTCAACGTACATCTGAAATGAACCAGAGGTACACTGCCTGGCCTCCAATATCCGAGAAAGTGAACCATTATCTATTTGAAATATTTAGTCAGGCATCATATTAAATTTAAACTTCCATGTCTTTTTTAGAGGCTCTGTGAGTAAGTATGGAAATGAGATCTTGGAACCAATGCTCACTTTTTCGTTGGTATTGTCATTTCACTTTAATAGATGACAATACATATCTGCATTAGGCTCGAGTGCTTGTTGATGAGGGCATTCCCAACATGGACTTGACAGTCAGATCTTCAAAAAATAAATTCCATAAATTTCTACTGAGGGCAATTGAAAACTCGTATTTTATTTACTTCAACAATCCAAGACCAGAAAACAGGGACACATTTCCTCAGGAACTCATAAACGTTTGTTTTCCAGTTGCAAGATCTTTATAATTGTAAGAGAGTCCATACACTTTATTAAACAACTTTATTGTTCTGTTTTTAAGCTGTGTGATGGAATTCTGAGATGATGAATTTAACTATGATTATACTTGTTTACCTTAACTATTGTTTTGCTATTTTTTATATTATATCAGCCTAAGTGCATACATCATTTTATTTTAATTTATTTGTTTTATATATATGACCAAACAAACAAGCATGCATTTATGTATTAATTCAGATATTTAATCCAATATTGCATCACATATTTATCCATGTATTCCATAAAATTATTTATATTTCTATTTTAAAAAATTAGTTATTCAAGTAACAATAAATGCTTTTTTGATGTACTCCTATTGAGAATTTGGTGACCTACAAGTAGCACCATCTTGAATAATTTCCCTCTGTTGCTCTGATTCAAGTCAAACACATTGCACTGAAAGAAAGTTTCCATACCTTTGCTATTGAACCATGTGTCAATGTGACAAACATTCAGAGCAAATATATTCCGTGTATTCATCTTCAGAATCGGAATTCGTAAAGGGGTGTGTCGAAAGGGATAATATTTTTCACTTTACACTCCAAAGGTATTACACTTTGGGCATCTAAAATATTACACCCCCAGACGTGTGAAAAATGCTGCATGAAAATATTTGACAAGTGAAATGCAAAACCATTCACTAGAGGAAAGAAAGGGGTCGTTTGATAAAGGAAATATTCATACGTTCTGACAGCCAGAGTACATTTGCCTTAAAAATAACATATCACTTTTGGGTTTATTTCAAAAGCAGACATTAAAAAATTTTGAACTTCCGAATCTGATTGCAGTTTTGAATTGTTTGATTTTAATTTCCGCTATAAATGCAATAAAAAGGCCAAAATATTTACGTATAACGTCTTATTATTTAATGAAATTACTTTTATAATTAAAGTGTTGTGGTTTCAGAATTCTGTTAACTTTGTCACTTTCCACCAAAATGGATGTAATGGTATGAAGAAAACACCGGTTTAAGCATTATTCACTGCACCTACATTTTAACAATAATCTTTCAAAACACCTCTAAATTTGTTTATAGGGTTTTGCATGGTCAATGGAAAGTTTTTGGTTTATTCCTTTATCGTGTCCACCTCTGACACATACACAGCCTTTCAGTTCAACTTCTCTTGTACAACTTCAAATACGAAATATCACGGAGCCGAGTTAAGGATTCTGAGAACTTTGGTCTAACATCACTATACACTAGATCGGATGTCATCCGATATAGTGTGGCAGATATCTTAGGAAGCTTCATACACTGCACATACATTTTTACAATAATCTTTTGAACAAATACCTCTAAAATTGCTTCTTGCGTTTTTGCATTGTATTCCACTAAAAGGAAAGTTTTTTTTTTTTTTTTTTTTTTTTTTTTTTTTTTTTTTTTTGGATTTATCATGTCCATTTCCGCCATATACACAGTTCAATTCAGCTTCTTTTGTACAGCTTCAAATATCAATTCTAACATGTTCTACACCAGCTGCACAATTTGGGAAAATTCATTACGATGGATTTAATATTTCTGCTAATTATCACTAATTTGGATCATATATTTGCTAGGTTAACTAAGCTCAAACCTAAATTACTCATAATTGCATATCCAGACATTTTAATAGGAATTGAAAATGGTTAATTGCCATCCAGTAATAGGATGTTTGGTTTACGATCAACTAGATATTCAAATGTTAATTTTTTTTTTGTTGGAAAAGGGTCTGCAAAGGTTTGCTTGTTTAATTCTTTCACTGAAGTCGTAAAATTATTTAATTTATTTTTAACAATAGATTTTCAATTTATGGTTTGAGAAATTCTGATAAATTACCACTTTATAGAAAGCGATTAAATAAATTTGGTTAGTTCACTTACAATTTATTAATGAAATAAAATCATATCATTAAACTTTTTGGAGATTTTAAAATATAGTCTTTATATGAAAGAATATGCTGTTGTTATAATATTGTTATATATGTTGATATTTTCTGATGTCTTATTATCCCCATATCTTATATAAATTTATAACGTGAAACGTGATTGTTTTGCCTTAACTATAATACACAAATCATTTACGATTTAATATTTGAAACATTATCTTTACAAGCTGTAACTGTTTAGACTTTTGATACAATAGATAATAAATCACATGAGCACCAATAACTTAGAATTACCATTAATCTCTGTGAGACATCGATACATTTCTTAAGTGAATCAGTTAATCTTCATTTTTCGAGTTCCGTTCACGCAACAACAAATTTGAGCCATCTGGATAGCAAGCACAATTGTCATTTTGAAAAGAAACTACCGAATTGTTTATCAAGCTCAAAACAAATCATTTAGAAAGATTAATGATAAGAAGTACAATGTCGAAGAAACGAGAAGTTTTCATTGGTTGAGTGTCTTTTATAAAATTTTCTAGGTCATAGTTGTGTGTTCCAGTAAAAAGATATTGCTAATGACATTTACTGACTCCAAGTGATGGTTGTTTCTTAAAAGATACTACAATGATTTTGATGATACATTGTTAGGTAACAGTGAGTGAAATATGTATTAAAGTCATTGCAACTTATGGTAAATGAGTGCATATTTTTGCATTGACTAATTAGAAACGTTGATTTATTGCAGAATTATATAGTTTATGAGAAGTTGAAACAACTTTAACTGTTAATTTATGTGTTTGCATTGTATAAGAAAGGAAAACAATATATTTCACATTGCATTAAGAAAGATTTCAAAGAAAATGGAAGAACTTTAATTGTTAATTTATGGGTTTGCAATGAATAAGAAAGAAAACAATTATTTTTCACATTATATTAAGAAGAATGTAAAGAAAACTAACATAACCAAGAGTATTCTTGTTTGTATCCTTCTGTCACATGTCAAAATTATGGGTACTAAACTTTTATTAGAGAAGTTATTTCAGCCTATTATTTTGGCAAATGTTTCTTTCTTTTAGTATTTAATAATTCATACTCCATTCATAATTCATACCCGTTTTTTCTAAGTTTCTCTTAACCACTGAAACATATGTGAATAATATTGTTTTAAATGATAAACATTGTTGGATATAAAATAATACAAGCTTTAAGAAAATATGATATCAATTGGCGTTTGCCAAAAATAACTATGCGTTTAGTATTTACTTAAACATTCCGCAATAGGCACTAAATATTTAAAACAAATATCACTGAGGGATTTCAAAATACTTCAAAAGCATATTAAAATTTCTATTTCGAAGACTATGGAATTGTAATTTTAATATATTAGCGTTTTTCTATCTCATTTTATTTTACATAAGACTTGTAAAACTTTGCGTTTAATGTTTAAAAATTTGTGTTAAATAAAAAAATACATTAAATATCTTACAAAGCTTGTGATTTTAAAAATATGTTACTAGAAATTGCAGTATATTATAGCTGGTGTTTGTTGATAAACTTTATATTACGCGCTGCGTACACCACTTGTACATCTAAATAAAAAGTTTCAAAGAATACTAAATATATATTTTATGATTTGGTACTGTTTAAATAAAAGATTATTTAGAAAAAAGAAATTTTGTACTGATAAATATTCAAGAGAATATTTCTACAAAAAATTATGTACTTTTTCATACTAGAAACCATTTGCTCTCTGATGTCAGATATATCAGGCGGGAAGAAATACGGTTATCACATATTGGTGCTGCTAGACTGTCTATTGTCTCTCGCAAAGTGGTCCATAGATATTGAGGTATGATCTTATCATAAAATTCACCCACAAGTTACAACATCTTCCAGACTTCACTCTCTGGCTCATTTGGTTCGAATATTCTGGACACCAGCTTATTGGCGTATTAAGGATAAATCTACAACTACAACGTAGAAATTTCTTTAAAATAAAGACCTGCTTGTAAGTCGATAAGCTGTGTCTTTCTTAAATAATAATACAAATGGCCAGATTAAGTTCAGTACTAGAGCAGCGGTATCTAGATGTAATAGCAGGAGATATATGCACTCTTCACGGACGAGTCCATGCTTATTTTATCTAGTAATTCAAGTCATTCTGGTCTTGTAAGAACAAGATTCCAGTACTACTAATCCTATGTTATTGAAAAAACTTATAATTGATTTGTGTTTTTAATTGATATTCTTTCTTCCAACAAATAACTACTATAACAACTAACTACTATAATTACTCAAGTATGTAAGATTTTTTTTTTTATAATCGTAAGAGAAAAGGACAAACTCTTACGATATTAAAACAGTGTTAAACATGCATAAGAAAAAAGAAAACAATAAGAGAAAAAAGTCAATGTCTCATCAGCAAAGTTCTAGCGCTCTAATATCTTTTCAACTCGGAGTCTGCACTGAAGGTCAGCCATCCTGCTATAATAAGGTGTCTGTCCATGATCTTGTCTTTCTCACAAAGTGGGCATTTTGGACTATCAAAAATGCCAATGCGGTGCAGATGGCTGGCCAAACAGTCATGGTCCACTGCAAGTCTAAATTCCGCGACATTTTTTTCATGCATGTAAGAAACATTATGTAATTTTTAACAATATTTAAGTATTTAACTTTACTAAAATTCCATAAATAATTCCAGAAAGTAAATTCAAATTGCTAAGAAAACTAAATCTTTTGAATTTTTTTTCCGCTTTTAAATTAATTAAGCAAATGCTTTAATGTTAATTATAACTATTTTAAAAATATTTCGAGAAATTTTTACTTTTAAGCAATTAAATATTCTTTTTTCGTACTAAAGTAATATTTAATATTCACCAATGAAGAGTATTTACATTTGAATCAGTTAAGTAATATAATTACTTTACTGCAAAATAGGAAAGTTCAAAATCTAATCTTGGGGATACTCTATTATTCAGAATTTCTATATACTTCGTCTTTGGGTTGCTTTCAAAATTTGCATACTGTTTATCCAAACAATAATTAAGTTTATGTCAATTCATATTTGCATGTAGATGAGAAATCCCCATAAAGGTAACTGGAAGAATCGAATTTTCACTGTAAATGGTTATTTTCCTCTTTCTTGGTACTGATTAGTGATTTTGCAGAGAAACTCGATATTAATTGCTTTAATTAAGTTGAAAGTGTATGCTGCATAATGTATATGTTAAACATAAAAACGAAAGAAGCCAAGTGTAGTTCTTGTGGTCAAATTCAAAGAATATCATAAATGAGATTTTGAAATAACAAGTAAAGGAGCCTAATCAAAAATACAATATCTAATTTTTTAAATAGAAACAATAATTAGTAAAGAGTTTCTGTAGTCATAAATGTCACATAAATTTGTCATTGTGTTAAGAAAATCAATGTTTTTTTAGTAATAAAATATTTTCTTTTATCATAAATAAAAAAAAGATGAATAAAATAACAATCAGTAAAGTTTTAATTCTTCTCTTTACTTCTTGGAGCTATATTTAGAATTCACTTTTTAAAATAATAGTAGTATGTCATTTAATAGCCTATTAAGCTGGGAGTATTTATTCATAATTAAAAAACTAAATATTTTTAATAATTAAAAAGGGTAGAAATATTAATCTAATTAAAAAATTATGAAATATGTTTTTGGATAATAAATTTAATAATTATTTCATAGTTCTTTAATTATTTGATAAAATCTAATATAATCGGGATTTTAAGATTTCAGAATTTAATGTATCGCATCTTCAACTATTGAATAGGATGATTAATAGGAAGCAGGAATAATAATCAGTAAAATTTTAAATATTATTTCTTCTTGGAGCTATGTTTGAAATTCACTTTTTAAAATAATAGCAGTATGTCATTTAATAGATTACTAAGTGAAGAATATTTATTCATAATTAAAAAAATATATTTATTTTTAATAATTAATAAAGATTATTTGTATAATTTATAATCACAAGCATGAAAGAAAAGGGTAGAAATGTTAATCTAATCAACAAATTACAAAATATATGTTTTTATTGGATAATAAATTTAATAATTATTACATACTCATATATTTTTTTAAAAACTTACACAATTTTGATTTTAAATCATTGATTTCAGATCACATCTTGAACTATTTTGTAAGATGAATAGTAGGAAGTGGGAACATTGCAAAGAAGATTAGTTATTAGTTTGGATTAAAGAAATATTAAAACATCAAAAATATCTTTCAAAATATCACATATCCAAATTTCTTTTTTTTTCCTTCAATATGATTTTTTTTTTTATATCACACTTAAATATTTTAATTTCTATAATTTCTTCCAAATGTAAAAAGGTTTTGAAATTAATAATTATTTCGAACTAACTCTCTGTAAAGAAATAGCTTTTGTCGTTTTTGAATAGTGCACAATTTGGTTATATATGAAGATAAGAATTATAACATAAATAAATAATTATTAACTTTATAACATATGTAACATAACAATTATAACATTATAACATATAATAAATTCAAAATTGTTATGTAAATTCTTGCACCTCACAACATAAAAGACAGTACAACGTTGTTTAAAACACTTTTGCTTGACACTCATGTCTTAATCTCTTTTTGTTGTTTAATAAAGTCCTTAACTGAAGGCACTTTGTTACGTGAATGCCCGAAATATGCATGAAAAATCAAACAAAAGCAATGAATTAACATTCTCACGAAGGCAAGGAACGAGCACTGTCAAGAATGACATCAGGAGGGTTGAATCTGGAGGTTACTGTAGGCAAAGGAACTTACCTTTTACTATCACTCGTTAAATTTGTTGAAAAAAAGAAACAATATCCAAACGCTCTAATATATTCTGGTCTATTAAAACAAATAAAAATAAAAATATTAAATATGTTTAATTCTAAGAAACATAGCATTTATTCGATGAACAAAACAGGCAAATGCATACAGAATTGACATGCGACAAAATAAATGTATGTGCTTATGCGATTATTTTTGGCTGGAGTGTATTAAATTTAATCTAATGTATATATATTTTTACCTTTTGATAATTATAATTTTATCACAATTTTGTGTTTCCTAGTGAATTTATATTTTGACACTTTATGCACCACTTTACGAAATACATACTATAACTCATATTACAAAATTCAAAAGTTTATTAATTATATTATAGTATATATATATATATATATATATATATATATGTAAACAATATGTTGAAAATTAATATATAGTTTCATTTAAATAGAATTATTTGTTTAATCCGTATTTCAACATTGCACTTAACTATTAATTAATTAAGATATTACATTGCATTTAGTTAATATATAATAATATCTTGACACATTATGAATATTGTATTATACTTTTTTTATTTATTTATACACTTTATGATGTATATAATTAATATTACTAAACTGAAAAAAATATTACTTATATTACAAAATATATTATTCATTTCTTTTATTTAATAAGAAAAGTTGCAAATTATATGTTAAAAACTGATATATAGTTTCATTTTAATCACATTATTTATTTCATAGAAATTTCAACATCGCACTTAACTATTAAATAATATATTTCATTGCATTTCATAAATATATAATAATATGACATATAATGAACATTGTATTATAATTTTAATTCATTTATACACTTTTCGAAGTATGTAACTCATAATGCAAAATATATAATTTGTATATTTTTATTTAATAACAATCAATTGCAAAACAATATATAGCAAATATATAGTTTCCTTTTTTTTCAACACTACATTTAATTATTAATTAATTAATACATTGCAACATTACAATACATTTAATTAATATATAATATTAACTTGTGACATTATGCATCACTTTATGAAGTGTTCAACTCATATTACAAAACTCAAAAATGTATTACTCATATTACAAAATATATTGTTCGTATTTTTTTATTTAATAAGAAATCAATTGCAAATATTATGTTAAAAGCTATTATATAGTTTAAATTCAATCGAATTATTTATTTCATGATTATTTTAACGTTACTTTTAATTATTAATTAAAATATTGCTATTTTTATTTAATTAAAATTATTATATATTATGCACCACTTTACGAAGTGTGTGACACATATTACAAAATTCAAATATTTATTACTCATATTACAAAATATATAATTCATTTTTTTATTTAATAAGAAATCAATTGAAAATAATATGTTAAAAACTAATATATAAATTCATTTCAATAATTAATTATTCCATGTGCATTTCAAAATTGCATTTAATTTTAATATAGCAACATGAACAAACTTTCATTAAAATAATCAAAACAAAATTAGTTCAAACTTAAATTTTTCAAAAACCAAGCAAATCATTTAAAAAAAATGTACCAAATTCCATTTATGAATTGATGAAAGAAAAAATAAACTAATTTGATATGATTTTTTTTTTTTTTTATGTTTCTGGTTTTATGAAATCTTTCAATAAAGTTTCATTTCAACGCATATCGAATCAGAAAATTAGAAAAAAAAAAAAAAATTAAAAACCAAAATTGTTTGAAGTGCACCCCTGAAAAGCATTATCATCATCATCGATTTTTCTTTGAAGTATTGAAAAAATTCGTTAAAAATATTCCATTGTTATTCCATCTCGTGGCATTAACTTTCGAACAATTTGTGCAACGTATGAAAACCAATGAGAAATGCAATCTTTGAGTCAGAAACAATATATAAAAAAAAATTAACTTCGATATTTCACTATTTAAAACCACCATTTTTGCTGTCATTATTGATTTTCTAACAGAAGAATTCCTATCAAAAGAGAGAGAAAAAAAATAATGTAATCGATAACTTGTGTTTTTGAAAATGGTATTAGTAATAAGAACAAAAGTTAAAATATGAATTGGGTTGGTTTTACTTTTTCTTTGATTCTAGAACAGTTTTTGAAAACAAAATAAGAACAATTAAGGAATTCGAATTGTTTCTGAAAAGAATTCGAATACTTTGTAAAATGTTTTCACGATAAAATATTTTGTGAAGCATATTTAAAAGTTCATCCATTAAATTTATGACAGTGAAAATAATAGATTTCATAAGATTTTTTTCTTACTTCTTGATTTAAATTGTAAAAAATACATATTTTAGGAATATAATTATTAAAATGTAACTTATAATTATAATAAGGTATAAATCTTTTGGTTCTTAACTTTGTTAAAAAATTAGAATGAAACTTTTATTAAAAATTGACAAATATCTTTCATAAATAGAATAATAAGAATAGCATGCAATATAAGAATAACGTGCAATATAAGAATAACGTGTAATTTAATAACTGCAATAACATGTTATATATATATATATATATATATATATATATATATATATTCTTTTGACTTCGTTAAAAAATTAGAATGAAACTTTTATCAAAACTTGACAAATATCATTAAAAATTAGTATAATACGTAGCATCTTCTGAAGTGTTAAGTACAAACTTCGTAGGGGATTCTTATAATTAATTATATATATAATTAATAATAAGCTCTAAAATTTAATTTCGCTGATACGTATATCTAAAATAATATTTTGAGCAGTTTAGATAAAATAGATCAAATTATTTGTTTAAAGAATATATGATAGTGAAACAATATTTCTTTTTATAATTTCTACTATCTGTTTTCATTTAACCAATCCTTTTAACGTTAATTATAGTTCATTAATATAATTAACGGTTATTTTTTCACTATTATAAAAAAAAAAAAAAAATAGCACAACGTAAATTAATTTAAGTTTCAAGTAATTTTATTCAAAAACCCTTTATTTGATGAACTTCAAATTTAGTTAGTATATTTAATCAATTACTTTAAGTAAACAAATATTTTATGTGGAGCGTAGGAAAAATAAATTATGAGAAGTTTTTGGAAATGAGAAGTTCTAAAAACTCTAATTTATTTTAACCTACATCAAAGGATGCTTTCTGGAATTTTCATATTCATATTAGTACTTTTTCAAAAAATAATTAAAATTTCCTTTTATAATACTCAACTTTTATTTTAATCCTTTCAGCATAAGCAGTATATTCTAGTTTTTCGTCAGTTGGCAAAATTTTAAGTTATTTTTCATTAGTTTATAGTTTTATTATTATTTAAAAATTAATTATTTTATTGTTCTACATTAAAATCTACTTTTGGGTATGTAAAATATAGGCAATGTATAATTTTATCTTTACATTCAACAATTATAGTAACGGATATTTTTAATTAAATCCTTTTTGTAAAAAAATAGAATGCCTTTAAAGATTTTTTTTTTTTTTTTTTTTTTTTCGATTTCTGCTTCAATTGACAATGGATCTCTTTATAAGATACATCTTAATTAAAGACACTTGGGATACTCATTAAATAAACTCCTTTGCAATTTGTACTAACTTTCTGAAAATGTTCAAATTTGCTGTTTTATATAACTGTGAACCATTGCTTTCTGAAATGTTCTACATTAATTTTATTTATTTTTTATTTTTTTATTTTTATTTTTGCAGAAGAAAGATATTTATATACTAATGCAATAATTCTACCATGAAATTATCAATTTTGCGATCCCACTACTAAATTTAATAACAGAATTAAAATAATTATAATGTCTCCTGAAAGGAGTCTCATTTAATTGAAAATACTAGCAATGTATATAATATATATATTTCTTATTTTATTGAATTTTTTAATAAAATCTACATCAAAATATACTTCCGCCTATGTAAAAGACAGCAATGGATAATCAATCGCTTTAAAAGATTCATCTTAATTAAATACACTTGATATACTAATTAAATAAATTCCGCTGCAATTTGAAATATTTAAACTAAAATTACTGAATTTTCCAATTCGCTATTTTCTGCAATTGTGAACTAAACACTTTGCTTGTAGACTTGTGCTTCCTGAAGTCTTCTACACCAACTTTATTTTTTTTTTCCTGTAATGAAAAGACATTTTTACACTAATGCAATAATTCTAAAACGAAATTATCAATTTTGCTATTGCTTTTCTAAGTTTAATAGAAGAAATAAAATAATTATAGTGTCTCCTCGAAGAAGCTTCATGTAATCGAAAATCCTATGCATATAAATAAATAAATAAGTATATATATATATATATGTGTGCGTGTGTGTGTGTGAATATATATAAACACATGCACAAATATATATAGTGAGAACATTAGATAACATTAACATTAGACAGGCGAAAACTAGAATCACTTGTACGTTTCAGTTTCCAAGTCATACAATCAACACTTATTCCGATTTACTCTGAGATATCAAGAGACATTAAGTACATGGATCATAATTAAAACACAATTAAACTTCCTTCAACAGCTCAGAGAGAAGCAATTACGCCAACCAACTTAGCCGGATTTCGTTTTCTTGGTTGCAGGAATCCAGCATGCGATAGCAATATTAATTAATGCCTCAAGATAAACTTTTGTGGTATTGTTCCAAAATGGCGAGCAGAGCGCGGGAAAGGTTCTGGAAATGGTTCCTTCGCGTGCACCTGGTGCGAGAGTTAATTGACCTCACCACCCTTTTCTCTCTCATTCCCATGTGGTGTGGGAGAAAATTAACCTTCGTTTCCTACTGTTGTCACATGTAGATCTGTTTGTAAGTTGTCATAAGGTAAATGAGAAAGCTAGCGCAGTGCGCAGCGTTTTACGTGCTGTGCAAACATAAAGAGGAAAATATATATATTTGCTGAAATGGATGTTGGACTGAGGACAAATGTTGGTTTTTGTGTGTTGTGGCAACATAAAAATGAGGTGTCTTTTCATTTCGTTTAAAAATTTAAATGGGACATGTGTTTGCTCTTTGAATAAAATCTTTTATTAATTCGTTCGTAGAAAGTCTCATCTATATTATGTTTGAATAACAGTAATAAATAGTTGCAAGAAAGTTAAATTTTATGCATTTTTTTTGTTTCAGTTTATTTTAAACATCAATGTAAAATATTTAAAAGTTAATGTTGTTATTGTGACAAATGCTACTGATAAATATACACAAATGTGCTACTAATTAATGTAATAAAATAAATTTGATACTGATTAACATAATAAAATAAAATGTGCTACTAATTAATGTAATAAAAGAGGATGTGCTACTAATTGTAATAAAATAAAATGTGGTACTAAATAATGTAGTAAAATAAAATGTGCTACTAAATTACATAATAAAATAAATGGGCTGCTAATTAATGTAATAAAATAAATGTGCAACTGATAGATGTTTTGTGATATGTATAAAATATAAATTTTATTTATAATGCTGCAAATTAATGTTTGTTGTACAATATGTATTACTTTTCTAATAGAACAGAGAATAGTGTTTTTTATTTGTTGCATTCAATATAACATAAAAGTACTTTTGTTAAAACGAAAAAAAAAATCTTATTTTGTTTTTTTTTCAATAGATTTATTTCTTTTAAATCACTAAAAAGTTCTGTTAAATTTTAAAAATGAAAATAGTGTTTACTTTATTTATTTATTTCTTACAATATAAAATTACAATAATTACTTAATATTAATTACTAATTGAAACTTTTTAAGGAAATAACCAATCAAATAAATTCCCATAAATAATAAATTATTTTAATAAATATTGTTATACTCCTTGAAAATGCATAAAATTCTTAATAGTGTATATTTGCATAACATTAAAAAAAAAAAAATTTACCCAAATCTAATTTATATACATTTACCTTTTGATAATTATAATTTTATGACAAATTTATGTTTCCTAGTGAATTTATAGTTTTGAATATATAATATTATTTTGACACATTATGCACCACTTTACGAAGTGCATACTATAACTCATGTTACAAAATTCAAAACTTTATTAATGATATTATAATATATAATATATTGAAAATAATATGTTGAAAACGAATATATAGTTTCATTTAAATCGAAATATTTATTTGCGTATTTCAACATTTAATTTAACTATTAATTAATTAAGATATTACATTACATTTAATTAATATATAACAATATCTTGACACATTATGAATATTGTATTATACTTTTTTTATTTATTTTTACACTTTGCAATGTATATAACTCATATTATTAAACTGAAAAAAGTTATTATTCATATCACAAAATATATTATTCGTATTTTTTTTTATTTAATAAGTAAAGTTGCAAATTATATGTTAAAAACTGATATATAGTTTCATTTTAATCAAATTATTTATTTCATGGAAATTTCAACATCGCACTTAACTATTAATTAATATACTACATTGCATTTAGTAAATATATAGTGATATGACACATAATGAACATTGTATTATAATTTTAATTCATTTATACACTTTACGAAGTATATAACTCATATTGCAAAATATATAATTCGTATATTTTTATTTAATAACAAATCAATTGCAAACAATATATATAGCAAATATATAGTTTCCTTTTCATCAAATTATTTATTCCATGTGTATTTCAACACTACATTTAATTATTAATTAATTAATACATTGCAACATTACAGTGCATTTAATTAATAGATAATATTATCTTGTGACATTAAGTATCACTTTATGAAGTGTTCAACTCATATTACAAAACTCAAAAATGTATTACTCATATTACAAAATATATTATTCGTATTTTTTCTATTTAATAAGAAATCAAATGCAAATAATATGTTAAAAGCTATTATATAGTTTCATTTCAATCGAATTATTGATTTCATGATTATTTCAACATTACTTTTAATTATTAATTAAAATATTGCTATTGCAATTTAATTAAATATTATTATATATTATGCCCCACTTTACGAAGTGTGTGGCATATATTACAAAATTCAAATATTTATTGCTCATATTACGAAATATATAATTCATTTTTTTATATAATAAGAAATCAATTGCAAATAATGTTAAAAACTAATATATAAATTCATTTTAATAATTAATTATTCATGTGCATTTCAAAATTGCATTTAATTTTTATATAGCAACATGAACAAACTTTCACTAAAATAATCAAAATAAAATAAGTTGAAACTTAATTTTTTCTAAAGCCAAGCAAATCATCTAAAAAAATTTTATCAAGTTCCATTTATGAATTGATGAAAGCAAAAAAAACTAATTTAATATCATTTTTTTTTATGTTTCTGGTTTTATGTAATCTTTCAATAAAGTTTCATTTCAACGCATATCGAATCAGAAAATTGGAAAAAACAAAAAATTAAAAACCAAAATTGTTTGAAGTGCACCCCTCAAAAGCATTATCATCATCATCGATTTTCTTTGAAGTATTGAAAAAAATTCGTTAAAAATATTCCATTGTTATTCCATCTCGTGGCATTAACTTTCAAACAATTTGTGCAACGTATGAAAACCAATGAGAAATGCAATCTTTGAGTCAGACACAATATATAAAAAAAATAACTTCGATAGTTCACTATTTAAAACCACCATTTTTGCTGTTATTATTGATTTTCTAACAGAAGAATTCCTATCAAGAGAGAGAGAGAGAAAAAAAAAAGTAATCGATAACTTGTGTTTTTGAAAATGGTATTAGTAATAAGAACAAACGTTAAAATATGAATTGGGTTGGTTTTACTTTTTGATTCTAGAACGGTTTTTGTAAAAAAAATAAGGACAATTAAAGAATCCGAATTGTTTCTGAAAGGAATTCGAATACTTTGTAAAATATTTGCTCGATCAAATATTTCGTGAAGCATATTTAAAGTTCATCCATTAAATTTATTTCAGTGAAAATAATAATTTTGACAAGAATTTTTCTAGTTGCTAATTTAATTTGTAAAAAGATACATATTTTAGGAATATAATTTTTAAAATGTATGTTATAATTATAATAACGTTTTATACATTTTTATTGGTACTTAACTCCATTAAAAATATAATGAAACTCTTATTAAAACTTTACAGATATCATTAATAATTAGAATAATAAGAATAACGTGTAATATTAAAATAACGTGAATATAAGAATAACCTGCAATTTAATAATTAGAAATACAAGTTATACAATTTTTTTTTTGGTTTTCTTAACTTCGTTAAAAATTAGAATGAAACTTTTATTAAAACTTGATAAATATCATTAATGTTTGTAATCATATGTAGCATTTTCTGAAGTTTTACGTTAGAAATTTGTGAATGGCTTTAATAATTAATTATATATATAAGTAATAACAAGCTCTAAAATCCAATTTCGCTTATAATACGTATACCTAAAATAATCTTTTGGGCAATTTAAATGAAATGGATCAAATTCTTTGTTTAAAGAATATATGGTAGTAAACCTTATAAGAAGAAATATTATTTCACCATGATTTTCATTTTGACAATCCTTTTAACTTTAATTATAGTTCATTAACATAATTAACGTTTATTTGTTCATTATTATAAAAAAAATGGCACGAAGTAAATTAATTTAAGATTCAAGTAATTTTATTCAGAAACCCTTTATTTGATGTACTTCAAATTTAGTTAGTATATTTAATCAATTACTTTAAGTAAACAAATATTTTATGTGGAAGCGTAGGAAAAATAAATTATGAGAAGTTCTAAAAACTCCTAATTTATTTTAACCTACATCAAAGGATGCTTTCTGGAATTTTCATATTCATATTAGTACTTTTTCAAAAAATAATTAATATTTCCTTTTATAATACTCAAATTTTATTTTAATCCTTTCAACAGAAGCTGTATATACTAGTTTTCATCAGTTGGTAAAATTTTAAGTTATTTTTCATTTGTTTTTAGTTTAATTATTCTTTATGAATTTATTATTTTATTTAATAAGTTTTACATCAAAATCCACATTTGAGTATGTAAAATATAGGCAATGTATAATTTTATCTTTACGTTCAACAACTACAGCAACGGATATTTTTAATTAAATTCTTTTTGTAAAAAAATAGAATGCCTTTAAAAATTTTTTTTTTCGTTTCTGCTTCAATTGACAATGGATCTCTTTATAAGATAATTTTAATTAAAGACACTTGAGATACTAATTAAATAAACTCCTTTCCAATTTGTAGTAACTTACCGAAAATGTTCTAATTTGCTGTTTTATATAATTGTGAACCATAGCTTTCTGAAATGTTTACATCAACTTTATTTATTTATTTATTTATTTATTTTGCAGAGGGAAGACATTTATATACTAATGCTATAATTCTACCATGAAAGTATCAATTTTGCTATTTATTGCTGTTCTAAATTTAGTAGAAACAAGTAATATAAAAAAAACATAAATAAATAAATCAATTCCTACTTTTTTTCACTCTATTGGACGAAGTCCTTCATAAATAATTTTCATTCATTTTTTAACTTTCTCTGGCGCCATCTATTGGTAGATATAAGCAACTTAAATCTAAAAAAAACTTTAATTAATTAATTAAATTGAATTACTGAATTAAAATTTGAAAAACTATATTAACATCAAGTGTCATCCGCTACAAGTTAAAAAAAATGTATTTGAACTTGAGTGGATGAATAAAAAGTGTTTTATTAACTATTGAAAATTTCAACAAAATATATATAGGGAGAGTGTTAGCTAATATAAGGAATTGAAAAATAAAATAATTACATGTCTCTTTAATCGAAAATTATATGCATATAAATAAATAAATACATATATATACAAACATATATATGTATACACACACACAAATATACATATATATATATATATATATATATATATATATATATATATATATAGTATAGTGATAATATTAACATCAGACAGACGGACATTAGAATCACTTGTACGTTTTAATTTCGAAGTCTTACAATCAACACTTATTCCGATTTACCCTGCGATATCAAGAGACATTAAGTACATGGATCATAATTACAACACAATTAAACTTCCTTCAACAGCTCTGAGAGAAGCAATTACGACAACCAACTTAGCCAGATTTCGTTTCCTTGGTCGCAGGAATCCGGCATGCCATAGCAATATTAATTAATGCCTCGGAGAAACTTTTGTGGTATTGTTCCAAAATGGCGAGCAAAGCGCGGGAAAGTCTGGAAATGGTTCCTTCGCGTGCACCTGGCGCGAGAGTTAATTGACCTCACCACCCTTTTCTCTCTCATTCCCATGTGGTGTGGGAGAAAATTAACCTTCGTTTCCTACTGTTGTCACATGTAGATCTGTTTGTAAGTTGTCATAAGGTAAATGAGAAAGCTGGCACAGTGCGCAGCTTTTACGTGCTGTGCAAACCTAAAGAGGAAGATATATATTTGCTGAAATGGATGTTGGACTGAGGACAAATGCTGGTTTTTGTGTGTTGTGACAACATAAAAATGAGGTGTCTTTTCATTTCGTTTAATAATTTAAATTGGACATGTGTTTGCTTTTGGAATAAATTACGTTTCTTAATTCGGTGATATAAAATCTCATGTGTTTTAGTTTTGAATAACAATAATAAATAGTTGCAAAGAAGTTAAATAAAATTCCAAAAAAAAGTATAAATTTTAAATAAATATCGTTGCAAACTATTTAAATGTTAATGTTGTTATTATGACAAATGCTATTGAGAAATATACACAAATGTGCCTCTAATTTATGTAATAAAATAATATATGTTACTAAACAATATAATAAAATAAATGCGGTACTAATTAATGTAAAAAAATTAATATCTACTAATTAATGTAACAAAATATAATGTGCTAATAAATAATGTAATAAAATAAAATGCGCTACTAATTAATGTAATAAAATAAAATGTCCTACTAAATAATGTAATAAAATAAAATGTGCTACTAAATAACATAATAAAATAAAATGTGCTACTAAATATTGTACTAAAATAAATGTGCTGCTAATTAATGTAATAAAATATAATGTGCTAATAATTAATGTAATAAAATAAATGTGCTGCCAATTAATGTAATAAAATATAATGTGCTACTAATTAAAGTAATAAAATAAATTTGCTACGCATTAATGTAATAAATTAAATGTGCTTCTGATTAATGTATTAAAATAAATGTTTTGTGACACTTATAAATCGTAAATGTTATTTTTAATGTAAATTTGAGATACAAATACAATATGTATTACTTACCGCATAGAACAGTGAACAGTTTTTTTTTATTTATTTCATTAAAAATAACATAAAAGTACTTTTATGAAATTAAACAAATTCTTATATTGTTATTTTTTTTAATATATTTATTTCTTTTAAATCAGTAAAAAGTTCTGTAAAACATTAAAAAAGAAAAGAGATTTTACTGTATTTATTTAATTCTTAAAGTATTAAATGAGAATTATTAAAACTAAACTGAACTTTCAAAGCAAACAACCAATGAAATATATTCCCTTAATTAATAATTATTGTTGTAGCCTTAAAAAAATGCATAATTTTTTAATTGAAAGAAAAAACAAATTAATTTGATACGTTTTTTTTTATGTTTCTGGATTTATGTAATCTTTCAATAAAGTTTCATTTCAACGCATAGCGAATCAGAAAATAGGTAAAAAAATAAAAAATTAAAAACCAAAATTGTTTGAAGTGCACCCCTCAAAAGCATTATCATCATCATCGATTTTCTTTGAAGTATTGAAAAAAATTCGTTAAAAATATTCCATTGTTATTAAAACTCGTGGCGTTAACTTTCAAACAATTTGTGCAACGTATGAAAACCAATGAGAAATGCAATCTTTGAGTCAGACACAATATATAAAAAAAAAAATCTTCGATATTTCACTATTTAAAACCACCATTTTTGCTGGCATTATTGATTTTCTAACAGAAGAATTCCTATCAAAAGAGAGAGAGAGAGAGAGAAACAAAATAAAATAAAGTAATCGATAACTTGTGTTTTTGAAAATGGTATTAGTAATAAGAACAAACGTTAAAATATGAATTGGGTTGGTTTTACTTTTTCTTTGATTCTAGAATATTCTTTGGAAAAAAATAATAACAATTAAAGAATTCGAATTGTTTCTGAAAGGAATTCGAATACTTTGTAAAATATTTGCTCTATCCAATATTTCGCAAAGCATATTTAAAGCTCATCCATTAAATTTATTTTAGTGAAAATAATAATTTTTACAAGATTTTTTCTTAGTTGTTAATTTAAGTTTAAAAGAATACATGTTTTACGAATAGAATTATTAAAATGTTAGTTATAATTATAATAAGAACCAATATAATTGTATAATGCGTTAACTTTGTTAAAAAAATAGATAACATATAATTTAATAATTACAATAACAATGTTATATAATGTTTTTGGTTTTCTTAATTTTGTTAAAAAAATTAGAATGAACATTTTATTAAAACTTGACAAATATCACTAATAATTTGACTAATAAGAATAGCGTGCAATATAAGAATAACATGAATATAAGAATAATGTATAATTTAATAACTACAATATCATGTTATATAATTTTTTTTGTTTTTCTAACTTCGATAAAAATTAAAATGAAACTTTTATTAAAACTTAACAAATATCATTAATCTTAGTAATAATATGTAGCATCTTCTGACGCGTTAAGTTCAAACTTCGTAGGAGGTTCTAATAATTATATCTATATATACATGTATATATCATTAACAATAAGCTCTAAAATTTAATTTCGCTGATGCGCAAACATAAAATAATCTTTTCAGCAGTTAATATAAAATAGATCAAATTCTTTGTTTAAAGAGTATATGATAGCAACACTTATAAGAAGAAATATAGCTTCAACACGATTTTCGTTTTGCCAATCCTTTTAACTTTAATTATAATGTTCATTAACATAATTAACGGTTATTTGTTCACTATTATAAAAACAAATGGCACAAAGTAAATTAATTTAAGTTTCAAGTAATTTTATTTAAAAAACCCTTATTTGATGCATCTCAAATTTAGTTAGTATATTTAATCAATTACTTTAAGTAAACAAATATTTTATGTGGAGCGTAGGAAAAATAAATTATGAGAAGTTCTTGGAAATGAGAAGTTCCAAGAACTGCTAATTTACTTTCTACTACATCAAAGGATGCTTTCTGGAATTTTCATATTCATATTACTACTTTGTCAAAAAATAATTAATATTTCCTTGTTTAATACTCAACTTTTATTTTAATCCTTACAACAAAAGCTGTATATACCAGTTTTCATCAGTTGGTAGAAATTTAAGTTATTTTTCATTTGTTTTTAGTTTAATTATTATTTATAAATTCATTATTTTATTTAATAAGTTTTACATCAAAATCTTCTCTTGCGTATGTAAAATATAGGCAATGTATAATTTTATATTTACATTCAGTAATCATAGCAACGGATATTTTTAATTAAATTCGTTTTGTAAAAAAATAGAATGTCTTTAAAGATATTTTTTTTTCGATTTCTGCTTCAATTGACAATGGATCTCTTTATAAGACAGATCTTAATTAAAGACACTTGAGATACTCATTAAATAAACTCCTTCGCAATTTGTAATAACTTACTGAAAATGTTCTGATTTTCTGTTTCATGTAACTGTGAACCATTGCTTTCTGAAATGTTATACATCAATTTTTTTTTTCTTTCGCACAGGGAAGATATTTATATACTAATGCAATAATTCTACCAGGAAATTACCAATTTTGCGATCCCACTTCTAAATTTAATAGAAGAATTAAAATAATTATAATGTCTCCTGAAAGGAGTCTCATTTAATTGAAAATATTGGCAATGCATATAATATATATATTTCTTATTTTATTGTATTTTTTTAATAATGTCTATATCAAAATATACTTTCGCCTATGTAAAAGATAGCAATGGATAATGAATGGCTTTAAAAGTTATATCTTAATTAAGGACATTTGAGATACTAATTAAATAAACTCCATTGCAATTTTAAATATTTGAACTAACTTACTAAATTTTCCAATTTGTTATTTTCTACAATTGTGAACTAGTGCTTCCTGAAGTCTTCTATACCAACTTTAGGTTTTTTTTTTCTGCAACGGGAAGACATATGTATACTAATGCAATAATTCTACCATGAAACTATCAATTTTGCTATTTATTGCTGTTCTAAAATTAGTAGAAAAAATAAAACAGTTACAGTGTCTCTTTAATCGAAGGAGTCTCTTTTAATCGAAAATTCTATGCATATAAATAAATAAATATGTATAATAAATATATTTATATATATACTTACACACACACACATAACATAACAGTGATAACATTAGACAGGCGAACATTAGAATCACTTGTACGTTTCATTTTCCAAGTCATACAATCAACTCTTATCCCAATTTACCCTGAGATATCAAGAGACATTAAGTACATGGATCATAATTACAACACGATTAAACTTCCTTCAACAGCGCTGAGAGAAGCAATTACGCCAACCAACTTAGCCAGATTTCGTTTCCTTGGTCGCAGGAATCCGGCATGCGATAGCAATATTAATTAATGCCTCAGAGAAACTTTTGTGGTATTGTTCCAAAATGGCGAGCAAAGCGCGGGAAAGTCTGGAAATGGTTCCTTCGCGTGCACCTGGCGCGAGAGTTAATTGACCTCAACACTCTTTTCTCTCTCATTCCCATGTGGTGTGGGAGAAAATTAACCTTCGTTTCCTACTGTTGTCACATGTAGATCTGTTTGTAAGTTGTCATAAGGTAAATGAGAAAGCTGGCACAGTGCGCAGCGTTTACGTGCTGTGCAAATGTAAAGAGGAAGATATACATTTGCTGAAATGGATGTTGGACTGAGGACAAATGTTGGTTTTTGTGTGTTGTGACAACATAAAAATGAGGTGTCTTTTCATTTCGTTTAAAAATTTAAGTGGGACATGTGTTTGTTTTTTGAATAAATTACGTTTACTAATTCGGTTGTAGAAAATCTCATTTATTTTATTTTTGAGTAACAATAATAAATAGGTGCAAAAAAGTTAAATTTTATACTTTTTTTGGAATTTAGTTAAATAAATATCGTTGGAAAATATTTAAATTTTAAACTTGTTATTGTAAAAAATGCTTTTGATAAATTTAATGAAATAAAATGTGCTACTAAATAATATAATAAAATAAAATGTGCTACTAATTAATGTAATAAAATGAAATGTGCTACTAATTAATGTAATAAAATGAAATGTGCTACTGATAAATGTAATAAAATGAAATGTGCTACTCATTAATGTAATAAAATGGAATGTGCTACTGCTAAATGTTTTGTGATACGCATAAAACAAATTTTATTGTAAATTTGTAAGGTACAAATAATGTGTATTACTTATCTAATAGAGCGGAGAATGGTTTATTTTTATTTATTTAATTCAAAATAACATAAAAGTACTTCTGTGAAATAAAACGAAATTCTCATTTTGTTATTTTTTTTATCAATAGATTTATTTATTTCAATTCACTAAAAAGTTTTGTGAAACCTTAAAAATTAAAAGAGTTTTTACTTTATTTATTTATTTTTTATAATATAACGCTACAATAATTAATTAACTTAATAATAAGCACTAATTGAAACTTTTTAAGGAAACAACCAATCATAAATATTCCCAAAAATAATGAATTATTTTATTAAATATTGTTATACACTTTAAAAATGCATAAAATTCTTAATAGTGTATATTTGCATAAAATTAAAAAAAAAATAATTTTGCCCAAATAACATGGAACACAAATTATTTATGCATTGTTGCATTCTTGGAAAAAAAGGATTTAAGGGAGAAAAAGCATAAGATTGATGTTTCTAAGGTCTTACAAAAACTTTTTTCCCAAATCATAACAAAAAACATGCTCTCATTTTTTTTTTTTTTTTTTTTTTTTTTTTTTTTTTTTATGTGAACAATACGAGTTCCATAACAATGTTTGAATTGTAAACATTTTACGAAAAATCTCTCCAACTATTTTTCGCACTGCACATATTTTCGAAGACGTTTCATTGTTGTTTATACAAGAGTTTTATTTGAAAATTTCTTCTTCAAATATATATTAAAATCAAACACTCTTGTATTCTGACGTTTAATTAAAATACCAACGTACAAAATAAATTTCATGAAATATTTCATTCACTTTTACATCATTCTTCTTAGTATAACGACGGACATATTTCTTATACATGCAAATTCTTTTATTCGCCATCATGAATACACGTCACAGCGTAAGACTTGAAATTAATGTGTCGTATTTTTTTTTTATCCTGTTCTCAAATGAGTTTCATCACTTACTTTGGAGGAAATGAGGATCCATTTCTTACTCCCTTTTTTTTTTAGAATAAAGAAATTCACATTTTATTTTGCACAATTTAAAATTTATGAACGCTACCTTCAGCAAGTTGTATGGTTGAAGGGTTTACGCTATTTCAGGTTAATTAATGACCAAAATAGAAGTTGCTTTTCTTACTCTGGGTACAGGTAATGAGGGCTGCAGTTCTTTTAAAATACAAGCACTTGTTCTGAAAATAAATTTTTAACATTAATAAATAAAATATTCTTTTTCATATCGGTTTTTGTAAATAATCAGTTTAGATTTGTGGATTTATTGCTAGTAGAGGAGTGTTACCACATTGGAAAACTTAAAAAAAACAGCTAAAAATTTCATAGGGCAACAAATTTCGACATTTTTTTACCTTTGAGTAAAAAATAGCCATTTATTACTAATTTTGAATTGTTAAACACGAATGTGAATAATGAAAAGGCATGTTTTATATGCATAGTTTATTATTATTATTTCATTATATTGCCTCTACTAATAGGGATTTTATGCATTCTTCTTTCCAGTAGCATATTTATTTCTAGTAAACCCTTTTATGTTTACATAGTACAACATTTTGACTGTACTGTCCCTTCTTCTTCGTCAGCACTACAGCTTGCTACAGGCTACCACAGTCTCCATAATCTTCCTCCATCTGACTCTGTCTGGGGCAATAGATCTATTCAATAATATGCCATCTATTATCTCCCAGAGAATTTTAGATCTTCTTCGATTGAATCTACACATCTGATAGGAGGTCTTCCTCTTTTATGAAGGTCTTCAATTCTTTAAAAAGTAACTTTTTTAGGTGGATTTGTGTCATTATATCTGAATTTCCACTGTCCTACTTATATAAAACGTAGTTGTATTTCGTATATCCTTATTGAAGGCCCATGAAAAGAGGTACCACTTTCAAATCGCAACAAATATTCCAGCTGTATTTCCTGTATCGAAGGGATTCAAATTCGATTTCTTTCATAGAGCAGATTATCAAACTGAAATTAATGGAACTGTTTTGATTATGCTGCAAGAGCCTTGAGACTTGTTTTGAACGAATCTATGAGTAGCGAAAGATCATTTTCTTTAACCCAGTTCTGCACCAACTGTACAATTTGAGAAAATTTCATTGTAATGCATTTAATATTTTTTGTGAAATATCACTGAGCTTTGTTAATCATGCTGGGAACTTTGGTCTAATTTCACTCTACACTAGATCGGATGACATATAGCAGATACCTTGGGAAGCCTCATAAACTGCACATACATTTTTACAATAAACTTATGAACGAATAACTCTAAAATTGTTTCTTAGGTCTTTGCATAGTATTCCATTGAAGGAAAGATTTTTTTTTTTTTTTATGGATTTAACATGTCCATTTCCGCCATATACACAGTTCAGTTCAGCTTCTTTTGTACAGCTTCAAATCTCAATTCCAACATGTTCTACAACGGCTGTACAATTGGGAAAATTCATTACAATGGATTTAATATTTCTGCTAATTTCTCTAATTTGATCATATATTTGCTAGGTTAACTCAGCTTAACCTAAATTACTCATAATTGCATATCCAGACATTTTAATAGAAATTGAAAACGGCTAATTACCGTCCAGTGATATGATGTTTGGTTTACGATCAACTAGATATTCAAGTGTTAATTTTTTGTTGGAAAAGGGTCTGGAAAGGTTTGCTTGTTTAATTATTTCACTGAGGTCATAAAATTATATAATTTGTTTAACAACAATAGATTATCAAACTATAGTTTCAGAAATTCTGATAAATTACCACTTTATAGAAATTGATTAAATAAATTAGTAAAATTTACTAACAATTTATTGACGAAATTATAATATCATTAAACCTTTTGGAGATTCAAAAATATAATTATCGTCATATGAAAGAATATGTTGATATTATATTAATGTTATATATGTTGCTAATATGTGATGTCTTATTATCCCCATATGTTAAAATATTTTAGATAAAACGATGACGTGCAACGTGATTGTTTTACCTTAACTATAATGCAGAAATTATTTACGATTTAATATTTGAAACATTATCTTTACAAGTTATAACTGTTTAGACATTTGTTACAATTGATAATAAATCACATGAGCACCAATAACTTAGACTTACCATTAATCTCTGTAAGACATCTATACTTTTCTTAAGTGAATCAGTTAATCTTCATTTTTCGAGTTCCGTTTACACAACAACAAATTTGAGCCATCTGGATAGCGAGCACAATTGTCATTTTGAAAAGAAACTCCCGAATTGTTTATCAAGCTCAAAACAAATCATTTAGAAAGATTAATGATAAGAAGTACAATGTCGAAGAAACGAGAAGTTTTCATTGGTTGAGTGTCTTTTATAAAATTTTCTAGGTCATAGTTGTGTGTTCCAGTAAAAAGATATTGCTAATGACATTTACTGACTCCAAGTGATGGTTGCTTCTTAAAAGATACTACAATGATTTTGATGATACATTGTTAGGTATCAGTGAGTGAAATATGTATTAAAGTCATTGTAACTTCTGTTAAATGAGTGAATATTTTTGCATTGACTAATTAGAAATGTTGATTTATTGCAGAAGTATATGGTTTATGAGATGTTGGAAGAACTTTAATTGTTAATTTATGTGTTTGCATTGAATAAGAAAGAAAAACAATATATTTCATAATACATTAAGAAAGATTTCAAAGAAAATGGAAGAACTTTAATTGTTAATTTATGGGTTTGCAATGAATAATAAAGAAAACAATTATTTTTCACATTGTATTAAGAAGAATGTCAAGAAAAATAACATAACCAAGAATATTCTTGTTTGTATCATTCTGTCATTTGACAAAATTATGGGCACTAAACTTTTATTAGAGATGTTATTTCTGCCTATTATTTTGGTGAATGTTTGTATCTTTTAGTATTTAATAATTCACACTTCATACCTCATTCATTATTCATACTCGTTTTTTAGTTTCTCTTAACCACTGAAACAAATGTGAATAATATTGTTTTAAAAGCTAATCATTGTTGGCTATAAAATAATACAAACTTAAAGAAGATATGATATCAATTGTCGTTTGCCAAAAATAATTATGCGATTAATATTTAATTAAACATTCCGCAATGCGATTATAGGGACTAAATAATTAAAACAAATATTACTGAGGGTTTTTAAAATACTTCAAAAGCGTATTAAATTTTCTATTTCAAAGAATATGAATTGTGATTTTAATATTTTTACTTTTTTATTTCATTTTATTTTACATTTTATTATTATTTCGTAAAACTTGTAAAACTTTGAGCCTAATTGTTTAAAAATGCGTGTTAAATAAAAAATATAAATATTAAATATCTTTCAAAGCTTGTGATTTTAAAAATAGGTTACAAGAAATGGTAGTATATTATAGCTGGTGATTTGTTGCTATACTTTTATAGCAAGTGCTGAAGGAGCTCTGTAGTCCACTTCGACATCTAAATAAACAAGTTTCGAAGAATATTAAATATATATTTCAGGATTTAGTACTGTTTAAATAAAAGATTATTTGGAAAATAGGAAATTTTGTACTGATAAATGTTCAAGAGAATATTTTACAAAAAGATTATGTACTATTTTTTCATACTAGAAACCATTTAATATTTGATGCCAGATATCAGGCGGGAAGAAATAAGTTTATCACATACTGGTGCTGATAAACGGTCTATTGTCTCTCGCAATGTGGTCCAAAGATATTGAGGTATGTTCTTATCATAAAATTCACCCACGAGTTACAACCTCTTCCAAACTTCACTCCTGGTTCATTTTGTTTAAGATTCTTGGTGCCAGTTTATTTGGCACAGTAAATATAAATCTGCAACTACTCGTACAATGTGGAAGTTTCTTTAAAATTCAGACCAGCATGCATGCCGATAAGCTGTGCGAGACTTTCTTAAATAATAACACAAAGGGCCATATTCAATTTAGTCGAGACCAAATAGCAGGGACAAATATGCGATAGCGACATAGCGAGACATATGACATAGCGAGACATATGACAATAGCGATATGCAATCTTCACGTACGAGCCCAGTTGTTTTATCCAGTAATTCAAGTCTTATTCTGGTGTGGTAAGAACAAGATTTCAGTAATACCAATCCTATGTTATTGAAAAACCTTATAATTGATTTGTGTTTTTAATTGATATTCTTTTTTACTAAAAACAACTTCATTACTCACGAAAGTAAAATTTTTTTTTATTTCCAATGGCAAGAGAAAATGATGAACTTTTACGAGATTAAAACAGTGTTAAACACATAAAAACAAAAAAAAAACAATAAGAGGAAAAAGTCAATGTCTCATCTGCAAAATTTTAGCTCTCTATCTTTTCACCTCGGAGTCCCCATGTAAGTACGGACCCTGCTATAGGGTGCTTGTCCATGATATCACAGAGCGGGCAATTTAGACTATCAAAAATGCCAATTCGGCGCAGATGGCTCGCCAAACAGTCATGGCCCACCGTAAGTCTAAATTCCTCGCTTATGCAAGAAATATATTTTATACATTTATGTATAATTAAATATATTAATACATTTATGTAAGAAATATAATTAAATATATTTATACATTTATGTAAGAAATATAATTTACTTATTTTACAAATATTTAAGTATTTAATCCAGTTACTTAAATTACTTAACTGATTTCAGAAAGCAAATTCAAATTGCTAAGAAAACGAAATTTTTTGAATTTTTTTTCCACTTTTAAATGAATTATGCAAATGCTTTAATGTTAATTATACCTATTTTAAAAATATTTCGTGTAATACTTACTTTTAAGAAATTAAATATTCTTTTTCCTACTAAAATGATATTTAATATTCACCAATGAAGAGTATTTACATTTGAATCAGTTAAGTAATATAATTACTTTACTGTAAAATAGGAAAGTTCAAAATCTAATCTTGCCGGATACTCTATTATTCAGGATTTCTATATACTTCGTCTTTGGGTTGCTTTCAAAATTTGCATACTGTTTGGCAAACAATAATTAAGTTTATGTCAATTCATATTTACATGTAGATTAGAAAATCACGTAAAGGTAACTGGAAGAATCGAATTTTCACTGTAAATGGTTATTTTCCTCTTTCTTGGTACTGATTAGTGATTCTATGGAGAAACTCGATATTAATTGCTTTAATTAAGTTGAAAGTGTATGCTGCATAATGTAAATATTAAACATAAAAAAGAAAGCAAGTACAGTTCCTGTGGTCAAATTTTAAGAATATCATAAATGGGATTTTGAAGTAACAAGTAAAGAAGCCTGATCATAAATACAATATCTATTTTTTTTTTTAAATATGGACGCAATAATTAGTAAAGAGTTACTGCAGTCATAAATATCATAAAATTGTCATTTTTGTCAAGAAAATTAAGATCATTTTTGTAATAAAATATTTTCTTTTATCATGACTAAAAAAAAACGAAGAAAATTATTAGTCAAGAAAATTTGATGTGTCTTTTTTTACTTCTTAGAGCTATGTGTGAAATTCATTTTTTAAAATAATAGTAGTATGCCATTTATTAACCTATTAAGTGACGAATACTTATTTTAATTTTCTTTTATAATTAATAAGGATTATATTTATAAATTCAAAGTACTAGCAAGAAAAAAAAAGGTTACAATTGTTACTCTAATTAAAAAATTATGAAATATATGTTTTTATTAGATAATAAATTTGATAATTATTACATATTTCTGTAATTATTTAATAAAAACTTACATAATTTTTATTTTAAATCCTTTGATACGTTAAATTCTAAATCAATCTTGATCTATTGTGTAAGATGAATAGTAGGAAGTGGGAACATTGCAAAGTAGATTAATTATTAGATTGGATTAAAAAAATAGTAAAACATTAAAAATATCTATCAAAATATCACATTTCTAAATATTAGACATCGAAATATTGCTTTTTTTTTTCTTCAATGTGAATACATTTTTGTCACACTTAAACATTTTAATTTTTATAATTTCTTATAAATAAAAAGTTTTAAAATTAATTATTATTTCAAACTATAATAAAATTGCTTCTGTCGTTTTTAAATAATGCACAATTTGGTTAAATATGAAGATAAGCATTATAACAAAGGATGTCACATATACTCGTAAATGTATCACGAAACAAGATATTGTAATTGTTAATACCTATTCAATTTTGAACATTGCTTTGTAAATTTTTGCCCGTCACACCAAAACAAGTAATATAAAAAAAATTTTAAGTCAGTTACTACTTTTTTTTCACTCTATTGCAGAAAGTCCTTTATAAATAATTTTCATTCATTTTTTTAAGTTAGAAAAAATTCTATCTTTCTTTCTCTCTTTCACACATATACACTTTCCATCTCTCTCACTAATTTATACACATGTTTCATTTTCCATTTTGTTCACTCCTTGACTCAGACTAGAACCCAGAATGAATAAAGAATCTGAAAAGAAATTTTTTTCCAGCGATCTACACGCTTCGCCACTCATGGTATTTATTCCAAAATTTATATCCTGCTAGATATCTTATATAAGAGAAATTTTTTTCTCCCTTAGAAAACTAAAATTAAATAATTAATTATTTAACAAGACATATAAATATATATAGGGAGAGTGTGAACTAATAGTTGGAATGAAAAAAGAAAGGTTTTCATTTCAAGTTGAAATTTTCCTCTTACATCTGGAATCATCTACTGTTAGATACATGTAACTTAAATCTAAAGAAAACTAAAATTAATTAATTAAATTTAATTAATATTTGAAAAAAACTGTATTAACATCAAGTGTCATCCACTATAAGTTAAAAAAAATGCATTTGAACTTGAGTGGATAAATAAAAAGCATTTTAATAACGATTGAAAATTTGAACAAGATATATTAATATATATATATATATATATATATATATATATATATAGGGAGAGTTTGAACTAATAGTATAAATTGAAAAAAAAACACGTTGTTTAAAACATGTTTGTTTGACACTAATGTCTTAATCCCTCTTTGTTATTTAATAAAGTCCTTCATTTGAAGGTATTTACCACCTGAATGCCTGAAATATGCACGAAAACTCAAACAAACACAGGAATTAACATTCTCACGAACGTAAGGAACGACCACTGTCAAGAATGACATCAGGAGGGTTGCAACTGGAGTTTACTTTAGAAAAAGGAACTTACCTTTTACTATCACTTGTTAAATTTCGAACGAACAACTCTTCGTTGGAAAAAATCTAAACGCTCTAATATTTTCTGATATGTTAACACAAATAAAAATAAAAATATGAAATACATCTAATCCTAAGAAAAATAGCATTTAGTTAGATGAATAAAAAAAGCAAATGGATATGGAAATTGACATGCACAAAAATAAATATTTCTATATGTGCTTTTGGGATTTTTTTGTCTGCAGTGCATTAAATTTAGTCTAATGTATATACATTTTAACTTTTGATAATTAAATTTTATGACAAATGTATGTCTTATAATGAGATTATGATTTTTGAATATATAATATATTGACATATTGTGCATCACTTTACGAAGTACGTAACACACATTTAAAAATGTATTACTTATATTACAATATATATTATTCATTTTCTAATTTAATAAGAAATCTATTACAAATAATATGTTAAAAACTAATATATAGCTTCATTTCAATCAAATTATTTGTTCCATGATTTTGACACTACATTTAATTATTAATTAATTAATACATTGCAACATTACATTTAATTAATATATACTATTATCTTGACATATTATGAATCATTTTACGAAGTGTATAACTCGTATTATAAAACTCAAAAATTGATTACTTTTATTACAAAATATTTTATTAATTTTTTTTTTATATAATAAGAAATGAATTTAAAATAATCTGTTAAAAACTAATACATAGTTTAATTTCAATCAAATTATTTGTACCATGTGCATTTCAACATCACATTTAATTATTATTTAATTAATATATTGCAACATTACATTAAATTTAATTGATACATAATATTATCTTGACACAATATGCACCACTTTGTTGTTTAATCTCTCTTTGTTACTTAATAAAGTACTTAACTTGGATGTATTTGCACTTGAATGTGAGAATAAGCAAGAAAAATAAGACAAAAGCAAGGAATTAACATTCTGACGAACGCAAGGAACGAGCACTGTCAAGAATGGCATCAGGAGGGCTGCATCTGGAGGTTATTTTAGGAAAAAGAACTTACCTTTTACTATCACTTGTTAAATTTCGAACGAACACCTCTTTGTTGAAAAGAACAACAACAACATCTGAAAGCTCTAATATTTTCTGTTCTATTAAAACAAATAAAAATAAAAGTATTAAATACAATTAAGCCTAAGAAAAATAGCATTTATTCGATGAACAAAAAAGCAAATGCACATCAAATTGGTATGTACCAAAATAAATATTTCTACATGTGCTTAGGTGATATTTTGTCTGGAGTATATTAAATTTAGTCTGCAAATTAACATTTTTATAATTATAATTTTATGACAAATTTATGTTTTATAGTGAGTTTATATTTTTGAATATATATTATTATTTTGACACTGCACCCCTTTATGGAGTACATATTACAAAATTCAAAAGTTTATTAGTCATGTTATAAAATATGTATATTTACTTATTTCTTTATGTAATATGAAATCAATTTTAAATAATATGTCAAAAACTAATCTATAGTTTCATTTTACTCAAGATATATATTCCAGGTGTATTTCCACAGTGCAGTTAATTATTAATTAATTAATACATTGTAACATCACATTTTATTTACATAGGAAATAATAAATAATATGCTAAAAACTATATAGTTTCCCTTTAATCAAATTATTTATTCCACATGCATCTCAACATTGCATTTGTTTTTAATATAGCTAATAAATGAACAAACACTTATTAAAATAATCAAAGTAAAATAAGTTGAAACTCAATTTTTTCAAAAGCCAAGTAGTATTTAATTTTAAAACAGCTTCATGAACAAACTTTCATTGAAAAATTTAAGTTTTGATTATTTTAAAAACAAAGTAGCATTTAATTTTAATAGAGCTCCATGAACAAACTTTCAGTAAAGTAATCAAAGTAAAATAGGTTAAAATGAAACTTTTTCAAAAAACTAAGCAAATCATTTTAAAAAAATGTACCAAATTCCATTTATGAACTGATGAAAGAAAAAAAAGATAATTTGATATGATTTTTTTTTGTGATTCTGGTTTTATGTAATCTTTCAATAAAGTTTCATTTCAACGCATATCGAATCAGAAAATTGGAAAAAATAAAAAATTAAAAACCAAAATTGTTTGAAGTGCACCCCTCAAAAGCATTATCATCATCATTGATTTTCTTTGAAGTATTGAAAAAAATTCGTTAAAAATATTCCATTGTTATTCCATCTCGTGGCATTAACTTTCGAACAATTTGTGCAACGTATGAAAACCAATGAGAAATGCAATCTTTGAGTCAGACACAATATATAAAAAAAAAAAAAAACTTCGATATTTCACTATTTAAAACCACCATTTTTGCTGTCATTATTGATTTTCTAACATAAGAATTCCTATCAAAAGAGAGAGAAAAAAAATAATGTAATCGATAACTTGTGTTTTTGAAAATGGTATTAGTAATAAGAACAAACGTTAAAATAAGAATTGGGTTGATTTTACTTTTTCTTTGATTCTAGAACAGTTTGTGTAAAAAAAAGAACAATTAAAAAATTTGAATTGTTTCTAAAAGGAATTCGAATACTTTGTAAAATATTTGCTCGACCAAATATTTCGTGAAGCATATTTAAAAGTTCATCCATTAAATTTATGACAATGAAAACAATAGTTTTCATAAGATGTTTTCTTAGTTGTTAATTTAAATTGCAAAAAAATGTCTATTTTAGGAATATAATTATAAAAAAGTTGTAAATTGTAAAAACACGCATTATACAATTTTATTGGGTTTTGACTTTGTTAAAAATTAGAATAAAACTTTTATTAAAACTTGACGAATGTCATTAATAATTAAAATGATAATAATAACGTGCAATGTAAGAATAACGTGTAATTTAATAATTAGAATAACAGGTTATACAATTTTTTTGGTTCTTAACTTCGTTAAAAATTAGAATGAAACTTTTATTAAAACTTGACAAACATCATTAATAATTAGAATAATAAGAATAACATGAATATAAGAATAACGTGTAATTTAATAATTAGAATAACAAGTTATAAAATTTTTTTGTTTCTTAACTTCGTTAAAAATTAGAATGAAACTTTTATTAAAACTTGACAAATATCATGAATAATTAGAATAATAAGAATAACATGAATATAAGAATAACGTGTAATTTAATAATTAGAATAACAAGTTATACAATTTTTTTGATTCTTAACTTCGTTAAAAATTAGAATGAAACTTTTATTGAAACTTGACAAATATCATTAATAATTAGAATAATAAGAATAACATGAATATAAGAATACCGTGTAATTTAATAATTAGAATAACATGTTATACAACTTTTTTGGTTCTTAACTTCGTTAAGAAATTAGAATGAAACTTTTATTAAAACTTGATAAATATCATTAATGTTTGTAATAATATGTAGCATCTTCTGAAGTGTTAAGTTAAAATTTGTGGAGGGCTTTAATAATTAATTATATATATAATTAATAATAAGCTCCAAAATCCAATTTCTCTAATACGTACACCTAAAATAATCATTTGAGCAGTTTAAATGAAATGGATCAAATTCTTTGTTTAAAGAATATATGATAGTAAAAATTATAAGAAGAAACATTAGTTTCACCATGATTTTCATTTTACCAATCCTTTTAACTTTAATTATAGTTCATTAACATAATTAACGGTTATTTGTTCACTATTATAAAAAAAATGGCGCAAAGTAAATTAATTTAAGTTTCAAGTAATTTTATTCAAAAACCCTTTATTTGATGTACTTCAAATTTAGTTAGTATATTTAATCAATTACTTTAAGTAAACAAATATTTTATGTGGAGCGTAGGAAAAATAAATTATGAGAAGTTTTTGGAAATGAAAATTTTTAAAAACTACTAAATTATTTTAACCTACATCAAAGGATGCTTTCTGGAATTTTCATATTCATACTAGTACTTTTTTAAAAAAATAATTAATATTTCCTTTTATAATACTCAACTTTTATTTTAATCCTTTCAACAGAAGCTGTACATACTAGTTTTCATCAGTTGGTAAAATTTTAAGTTATTTTTCATTTGTTTTTAGTTTAATTATTATTTATAAATTCATTATTTTATTTAATAAGTTTTACATCAAAATCCACTTTTGCGTATGTAAAATATAGGCAATGTATAATTTTATCTTTACGTTCAACAACTATAGCAACGGATATTTTTAATTAAATTCTTTTTGTAAAAAAATAGAATGCCTTTAAAGATTTTTTTTTTCGATTTCTGCTTCAATTGACAATGGATCTCTTTATAAGATACATCTTAATTAAAGACACTTGAGATACTAATTAAATAAACTCCTTTGCAATTTGTACTAACTTACTGAAAATGTTCTAATTTGCTGTTTCATGTAACTGTGAACCATTGCTTTCTGAAATGTTCAACATCAATTTTTTTTTTTTTTTTGCAGAGGGAAGATATATATATACTAATGCAATAATTCTACCATGAAATTATCAATTTTGCGATCCCACTTCTAAATTTAATAGAAGAAATAAAATAATTATAATGTCTCCTGAAAGGAGTCTCATTTAATTGAAAATATTGGCAATGTAAATAATATATATATTTCTTATTTTATTGTATTTTTTTAATAATGTCTATATCAAAATATGCTTTCGCCTATGTAAAAGATAGCAATGGATAATGAATGGCTTTAAAAGTTATATCTTAATTAAGGACATTTGAGATACTAATTAAATAAACTCCATTGCAATTTTAAATATTTGAACTAACTTACTAAATTTTCCAATTTGTTATTTTCTACAGTTTTGAACTAGTGCTTCCTGAAGTCTTCTATACCAACTTTAGTTTTTTTTTTCTGCAACGGGAAAACATTTATATACTAATACAATAATTCTACCATGAAATTATCAATTTTGCTATTTATTGCTGTTCTAAATTTAGTAGAAAAAATAAAACAGTTACAGTGTCTCTTTAATCGAAGGAGTCTCTTTTAATCGAAAATCCTATGCATATAAATAAATAAACATATATAATAAATATATTTATATATATACTTACACACACACAAACACACACACACATAACATAACAGTGATAACATTAGACAGGCGAACATTAGAATCACTTGTACGTTTCAGTTTCCAAGTCATACAATCAACTCTTATTCCGATTTACCCTGAGATATCAAGATACATTAAGTACATGGATCATAATTAAAACACGATTAAACATCCTTCAACAGCCCTGAGAGAAGCAATTACGCCAACCAACTTAGCCGGATTTCGTTTTCTTGGTCGCAGGAATCCGGCATGCGATAGCAATATTAATTAATGCCTCAGAGAAACTTTTGTGGTATTGTTCCAAAATGGCAGCAAAGCGCGGGAAAGTCTGGAAATGGTTCCTTCGCGTGCACCTGGCGCGAGAGTTAATTGACCTCACCACCCTTTTCTCTCTCATTCCCATGTGGTGTGGGAGAAAATTAACCTTCGTTTCCTACTGTTGTCACATGTAGATCTGTTTGTAAGTTGTCATAAGGTAAATGAGATAGCTAGCGCAGTGTGCAGCGTTTTACGTGCTGTGCAAACATAAAGAGGAAAATATATATATTTGCTGAAATGGATGTTGGACTGAGGACAAATGTTGGTTTTTGTGTGTTGTGGCAACATAAAAATGAGGTGTCTTTTCATTTCGTTTAAAAATTTAAATGGGACATGTGTTTGTTTTTCGAATAAATTACGTTTACTAATTCGGTTGTAGAAAATCTCATTTATTTTATTTTTGAGTAACAATAATAAATAGGTGCAAAAAAGTTAACTTTTATACTTTTTTTTTTTTTTTTTGAATTTTGTTAAATAAATAGCGTTGGAAAATATTTAAATTTTAAACTTGTTATTGTAAAAAATGCTATTGATAAATTTAATGAAATAAAATGTGCTGCTAAATAATATAATAAAATAAAATGTGCTACTAATTAATGTAATAAAATGAAATGTACTACTAGTCAATGCAATAAAATGAAATGTGCTACTAATTAATGTAATAAAATGAAATGTGCTACTGATAAATGTAATAAAATGAAATGTGCTACGCATTAATGTAATAAAATGAAATGTGCTACAGCTAAATGTTTTGTGATAAGCATAAAACAAATTTTATAGTAAATTTGTAAGGTACAAATAATATGTATTACTTATCTAATAGAGCGGAGAAGGGTTTATTTTTATTTATTTAATTCAAAATAACATAAAAGTACTTCTGTGAAATAAAACGAAATTCTCATTTTGTTATTTTTTTTATCAATAGTTTTATTTATTTCAATTCACTAAAAAGTTCTGTGAAACCTTAAAAATTAAAAGAGTTTTTACTTTATTTATTTATTTTTTACATTATAAAACTACAATAATTAATTAACTTAATAATAATTACTAATTGAAACTTTTTAAGGCAACAAACAATCATACATATTCCCAAAAATAATGAATTATTTTAATAAATATTGTTATACTATTTAAAAATGAATAAAATTCTTAATAGTGTATATTTGCATAAAATTAAAAAAAAAAAAATTTTTGCCCAAAATAACATGGAACACAAATTATTTAAGCATTGTTGCATTCTTGGAAAAAAAGGATTTAAGGGAGAAAAAGCATAAGATTGATGTTTCTAAGGTCTTACAAAAACTTTTTTCCCAAATCATAACAAAAAACATGCAATCATCTTTTTTTTTTATGTGCACAATACGAGTTCCATAACAATGTTTGAATTGCAAACATTTTACGAAAAATCTCACCAACTATTTTTCGCACTGCACATATTTTTGAAGACGTTTCATTGTTGTTTATACAAGAGTTTTATTTGAAAATTTCTTCTTCAAATATATATTAAAATCAAACACTCTTGTATTCTGGCGTTTAATTAAAATACCAACGTACAAAATATATTTCATGAAATATTTCATTCACTTTTACATCATTCTTCTTAGTATAACGACGGACATATTTCTTATACATGCAAATTCTTTCATTCACCATCATGAATACACGTCACAGCGTAAGACTTGAAATTAATGTGTCGTATTTTTTTTTATATCCTGTTCTCAAAGGACTTTCATCACTTACTGTGGAGGAAATGAGGATCCATTTCTTACTCCCTTTTTTCTTTAGACTAAAGAATTTCACATTTTATTTTGCACAATTTAAAATTTATGAATGCTACCTTCAGCAAGTTGTATGGTTGAAAGGTTTACGCAATTTCACGTTAATTAATGACCAAAATACAAGTTGCTTTTTCTTACTCTGGGTACAGGTAATGAGGGGTGGAGTTCTTTTAATTCTGTGAGAATTTGGATTTGACTTTTTAACAATATACTTAGATTTAATGCAAGCACCTGTACTGAAAATAAATTTTTAGCGTTAATAATTAAAATATTTTTTTCATAACCTTTTTTTTAATAATCGTTTCAGATTTGTGGATTTACTGCTTTTACTACAATGGAAAAATTAAAAAACATCTAAAAACAACACAGGACAACAAATTTCGAGGATTTTTTTCTTTGAGAATAAAATAGCCATTTGTTACTAATTTTGGATTGCTAAATACGAATGCGATAGTGAAAAAGCCACGTTTTATATGCAAGGTTTATAATTATTATTATTATTATTTTGCCTCTACTAACAATGGATTTTACACATTTCTTCTGTCCAATACTATAAGTATTTCTAGTAAACCATTTTGTTTACTTAATACAAAATTTTGGATGTAGTGTTCCTTTTGTTCTTAGTCAGCACTACGGTCTGTTCCAAGCCAAGGTAGTTTCCATGAGCCTCCTCCATCGGACTGTGTCCGGGGCAATAGATCGCCATCTGTTGACTCCCAGACACTTTAGATCTCTTTCGATTGAATCAACCCACCTAGTGGGGAACCTTCCTGTTCTTCGGGTCCCTTCAATTGTTCAAAAAGTGCCTTTTTTAATTGGATTTAAGTCTTTAATTAAGGATTTCAGTCTTTATGTCTAAATCGACTTTTCTACTCATATAAAAAGCAATTATACTTCACCTATCTTATTTGATTACCCATGAAAAGATTTACCAATTTCAAATCGCAACAAATATCCCAGTTGTACTTTGTATTGAATGCAGTTCCACAAATGTTTCAAATTTTCAAAAGTGCTCTTCATAGAGACAGATTAATATAGATCTTATTGTTTAATATATTGCACAACATTTTTTTCAGCTATTTTAATGTAAAATAAATATTATAATACACTATTTCCGAAACTTATATACTATTCATTATTATATGTCATCTCTATATACTATTCATTAAATATATCAAGGCTTTTAATAATATGATAAATATTTTGATTATATCCCTCTTGCAATCTCCAAAAAATTATATTTTCTAAATACGAAATTGGACCTGAATACTTAAAAGAGCCCGTTTACACACACACACACACATATTTGAAGAGTTGTTCATAATATGTAAAAATAAACAAGTTATAAATAGTTTGGAAATGGGGAATTAATTTAATTTGTTTGTAATAGATTTTATTGAAATTATATTGCAATTTATTACAACATTAAACTTCTGCTTGAGTTTTCGGAATTCAAAAACAATTATATTACTTTCCATTATTATGGAAATATATTTCCTGTATTATTAACAAGAGTATTTATTTTTCAAAAACTCTCTTCAAAAATTTATATGAATAACTTATATTAATGATAATACAGAAAACAATGTCTACTGTTTACTGAATAAATTTTAAATATATATATATATATACACTGAAGTGACAAAAGTCAAATATATATACTCAACAAGTACAGGATTTGTTTATAATTCACTAACATGCATTTCCAGTGTTTTAAATATTATGCAGGAAAAAGTGCCTTGCTGACAGTTTGGGTCCATGGCCAATATATGCTTATATTTCTAGTGATAAATTTCTATGTTTTAACAGACGAGTAATTTTCTAATTCAAATATTTGTTATGCCTGAAATTTCATACTCTCGCAAATTGAACAAATTTTCAGGTACCCGTGATATTCAAAAACCTACATTCATGCTAACACGGGATTTGTTTATAATTCACAATGTGATATATGTTTTAAGAATTAGCAGGAAAAACCAATATATGCTTATATTTGTGGTGATAAATTCTATTATACAAAACTAGCAGATAATTTTCTAATTCAAATATTTGTGCAAAGGGAAAAAACAATTTCAGTAGTACTGAGATTAATACTTCATAACTCAGAACAAAAGGCCTAGTTGTTATCAAATGTTTCCCAGGATTTGGCAACAATTGCAGTTGGAACATTATATAGGGATGAATTAACAACTTTTGAGGATCGTTGGGTATGTGGAAATAATACATTTGCGTGTGATACAGGATAATACCCTGTAAATAAAGAGGTAACCTGATTACTGGTGAATATGCTTACATTCAATGTCAGACTTTCTCGAATTTTATAGCAATGGAGGAAGCACGCATTGTTGGCAGATTCGAGTCTATCTCAGTGCCAAATGGGTAGTACCAAGTAGTTATTATTAGTAGTCCAAATAAACCAAGAGGTACCTGATTGATGATGAAATACGTGTACAATCGATGTCAGACCTCGTTTTTTATAGCTGAGAAGGAAACACGCATTGTTAGCTGATTCGAGTCTATCTCGTCTCGAAGGTTAACTGACAGCATAGAGATTGAGTCATGAATTGGGCAATTCGCATAATTTGTAAAAGGAATTCGAGTCATCTCTAGTTAGAAATATAAAATATTGAATTGCTCAATTTTGGAGAAGAATGATGCTCATTTGTAAGAAATGTATTGAATAACTTTTACAATAATGTGTCTACATAAACTATATAATGATTCATTGTATCAAAGAAAATTGGTGACGTAAATATTTTCCTAATAACCTAATTTTAATTTATATTTAAATTATTTATTTTTAAAAATCCGTTATATATAATTTTTTAATGTAGCTTTAATAGCACTTTAAAAAAAATGCTGAATAATGTACAATAAAATTCGTTTTCGTGTTTTAAAAATGCAATCAAATGTTTGAACCAGAAAAAATTCCATATTCTTCGCTCTTTAAAAAGCTTAAATATCTTTTAAAAATATTTTCCATCACAATGGCAAACAATAAACGATTTATTACTGTATTACATGATCATGGTATTTTTTAATACTGATTGGATGCCAATTCCAATCTAAACAATCAAGGTTAAAAAACATATGTATATTGAGAATGCGAAAATAAAAATGGATTTGTGTATGAAAATCTTCAATGATACTAATCTGTCTGGAAATTTATCGATATTAACGAATCATAAGTTCAATTTGAATCAGTCATTTCTACATCCACTCACTATCAATAAAAGGCTTACCATTATTTAAAAAATATTTGAATGAAATTTCGAAAAACTATTTTATTGACCACTTGATCGTATTTAGTTAGAGACACAAGTAATCTAATAAAATTCTCCACAATAAATCACTACGGCTATGGTAGCCATTTTAGCTTCAATAGAATTTAGCGTCCAAATAAATCAGTAATAGCTCAAAATAAAAGAGTAGTAATTCCATACGTGACTGCAGAAAAAAAATAGCATCGTCTCCGTGATCCTTTAAAAATTGTTTTTTCGTCTATCTCTAGGTTTCGTTGGTATAGACACGAATTCATTTTTAGTTTCATATTTATTTTGTGTTTATTTTATTTAGTTGATTATTTATTTTATTTTATATTTATTTGTTTATTTATTTATTTTATTTTATTTGTTTGTTTATTTTACTTATGTGTTTACTTTATTTATTTATTTGTTTATTTATTTAATATTATTTATTTGCATATTTATTTCATTTTTATTTATTTAGTTTTGAAGTCATCCCGAGTTCAGTTGATCAACTCCAAATTCTACAGCAATACATTTGTACCAGAAATAACAAGAAATATGCCTGAAAATTTTTAAGATTCATGTTTCAACATTGTTTTGTGTTAACTGGTACAAAATTAATATTAACATATTATCGCATGTAAGCACTTTTTCAGATATAACTTTATTCGAGTTGTGTCATCATTCGAGCTATGTTGGGCATAACTTTTAAATGACAAATATATAACAGAATCAATATTATAATATACAGTACAATGAACAATATGTTATATACAGTACAATGAACCACTAGGAGAGGAGCATCATGTCGTATCATAATCATATTAGAATTCTGTGGACAGATGTATTCTGTTGTAACACAAGAAAGAAATTTTTTTACATTTATGACCAGTTATCAATGTTGAAATACATATTGGCCTTATGTTATCAAAATAGAAATACTGATTTTTTTTTGTATTTAATTTTTTTTATTTCATTTAAACAAACTATTCGTTTAACTATGCATTAACAATTAAAAATATAATAGGATATATTACTGATTGCATCAAAATCTAACTTAATTAAATTAAAATTAATGAAATTTATACATTCTCATTTCTTCAAATAATTAGGTAAGAAAAGAAAACTTAGTTACTTTTTAAATATAAATATATTTCTTCATGATTGATTATATAAATATATATATATATATATATACTTTAGAAATTAAGAAAATAATCAATTTAATTATCATTAATATATTTTTAAATATATATTTTATTGAAAAGCATTATTATTTACCTGAGGACCTTCAATATTGACCTATCTTATTTATATGTCAGGCATCTAAAAGGTTCTTTATAGAATATGTAAGTGATAAAACATTAAATACCAGGAGAATATAGACCAAAGTTGAAGTTTACAATTTTGTATTTTATGCCTTCATTCGTAGTTTTACAAAACTCTTACAGTTTAGCCAAGCGTTCTCAAATTTTTTTAAGTCGGGGTGCATTAAAATCCTATAAATTGTAGGCACATTGCATGCAAATTTCAGAGAAGCATGTTATAATAATATATCAAATATTACAGGGAAAGTAATGTGATTAAAGAAATGAAACACATTTTAAGTTTCTTTATTGTTGTGTAAAAACACAAGAAACATGAGCCCTGAAGTTACCTAGCAATTTATTCAATGTTTGGGCATATATTTGGATGATAAACTTTCTGTTCTCGGCAATAAAGATTTCCTCTGTTAATTATGGTTTGAGTAGAAAATCCTAATTTCCATATATAATACGTTGAAAATAGCAGTAAAATTTCAAAGAATTTTTGGATATTGACATTTTTTTTTAAAGATGGAGTCAAGGGACGATTATATATGTTTATTCTCAATCCACTATCAGTGGATATAACTACTAGATTTTCTTCAGTTACTGCTCAATGATAAACCCCACAAATTACAGATGGTGGTGTCTCACAGACTACAACAGTAATTTTTTAACAAGAAAATCACTTAAACTCTAACGCTTATAGTAGCCAACCATGGAAGTTATTATTCCTACTTTCTCTGAGACATTCTTTGGCGTATTATAGCTGTTTGGTACATTTTATACGAATAAAAAATCAGAGATGATAATAATAATATAATAAAATCTGTCTTTGGACGGGGAAACTAACAAGAAAAAGAGTTTTTATTTTTATATCTAAACACATAATTCTCTGGAATACCACAAGTCGCACCTGGGAATCTTCTAGATCACACCAGTGCATCTTGGCGAACTCTTTGAGAAGCACTGGTCTAGATAATAATATGTTATGCGGTTTCCCAAAATTAAAGCAAACATGTCTTACAGCATATTAGGTCACGTGTCATGTGTCAGGTGACTCGATGTCTGTCATTTATTAGCTCTATTCCGTGCAGCTTCTTAGCGGAAGGAATTTTGGTTTTCCCTTGTGATTGGAATGCGTCGATAGGATTTGTTTTGATTTGATCCAGTTTATAGCGATCAGAAATAACATGGTTTATAATATCCTGAGGATACGTATTTCGTGATAGAACCATTTCCCGCATATCCTAACATATTTTTTGTTAATTTTCTTCACGACTTGTCTCTCATTCAATTTTTGTATAAGTTTATATTTTCTTTTTTATCTGCTTGTGTAGTGTTGTCATTTCCTTTTCGGTGTATATGTTATGTTTGATGATTTTCAGTTTCGTTGCTTCAGTTTTGACATTGAATAAATCAATTGAAATATTTGGTAAATTCTCCATAATACTGAATAGGAAACATATGGTAATTTACTGGCTTTGTTACACAAATTTTGTGTTTTTGAGACTTTTTGCCATTTGTTTTATTTTTCTTGATTTTCTGAAGTTTTTGTACTACATATATGTAATTACATCCGTTTAGTTCTTCATATATAACTAACATATTTGGTTGTTTCACTAATCCCTATTAAATTTTTTTCCGCATTTTCTTCTAACTTCCACTTATATTGCTGTACTTCTATAGTGTATCCCAATTGGATAGTGCTCTGGCTTTTGATACCACAGGTTTCTGGTTCAAATCCTGGCAGGGGAATGAATGTTAGTAGTTCGGAATCCACTTTAAACTGTAGGACCCGGTGTAATTAGTCTAAATGTGCACAAAATGAGCGTAGAGTGACAAACCAAACCAAACCGAATCTATAACTTACCTTTACCTTATGGTTCTTAGCTCTCACCTTTGCAAGATGTTAAGCATACCACTTTTATAATATTTGTTCGCTTTGACTTCAGATTCTTTGCAACATTCACTCGTCTTCTCTAACTAAAACTCTTTAAATACCACAAAAAAGTTAATAAAATTAAGTAAATAGATTCATTTTTATTTTATAAATAGAATCCAATTGGCTTTTGACTACAACTTGTTGTAACTTCCGTCTTTTTGCACAGAAGTCGGTAGGATTTTAAACGCATAAAAAATGAAATATGACGAAGTTCAAAAGGTTTTATTTGGAATGGCTCCATTTTCAGGGAAGGATTTGGTTTTTCGTCACTGTAAATTTCATTTCAGGAAAGCTTGGGACTTTACCGCTCTGCTGTTCTGGCGTTCCATTTGTCTTTTTTGCAGGTGTTCTGGGCTCCTTTTGTGCATTCAAATTTCTTGAAGGCTTTGAATTTTTGTATTTATGAGCTTTCGTCATGTGTTCTTTGCTTGGATATTGTCCTTCTTCAAGAATCTTCGTTGCAATAAATTCATGAAATCCTGTGTTTCAACCGCCTATATCCTACAGTATATTTTCAATGCTCAATTTCAAAATAATGCGCGAAAGGATTTACGGTGTGATGATTTGTAACTCCGCAATTGGTTCAACAGGCACAAGATAATATTAAACAGTAATTGACTATGACGTTTATATATTTTACCAATTTCATATTTTTCTTTGACATTTTTAGTGCATGAATTTTAAAATTTGTATATTTTGATCCATTTTTTTTTATTTATATTTTCTATGGTAATTTATGTTTTTATGGAGAATTTAATGTTAATGCAAATTTAATGAAACAGAGAAAAAAAGATGTAAAAGTTACAATTCAAGATTCATTATTTTAGTGTTATTCAAATATCAAAGTTAAAAAATTACAATATTCAGCAACGTAAGAAAAAAAAATGTAACTATTCAAAATAATAATTTTAATATTCAAAACTGATTAAAAATATTTGCAATTATGATGATTATGAATATTGAGAAAGATTGAGTACAACGTTTTCAATGTGTCCATCTGAAGAAAAGTAAATCTTGCTGTAAATCATCAGATTGTCAACAATAAAAAGGTTGGGATCAATTCATAAATTGATTAATATTATCACATTTCTTTAAAAGATAAATATTAAATCTTCTTATTGTCATCTCACACAGCATATTTATATTGGAGAGAAGCTCATTTTGATTGTTCAACGTAGCTTACATGACTATTAAAGTTACCGAAGAATGAAAACTTTTAAAAAAACTATTTCCAATTTTTAGGGATAATTACAGATGAAGTATTTTTAACTAAGTTAAACTGAAATTGAAAATGGATTTCTAATCCCCTTTTTTTCATATTGCTATTGCTAAATATTTATATGAAAAATGTTTTACTATTCTATGATTAAAATATAATATTTTCCATCTTTCACTCTGTTATGTTCCTAACTTGCTACATCATTCTAAACTGCCTCAACATGAAATGCTCGATATTTCATTATGCCAAATTTTATTGAAATACTATGAATAAATTCCTCATAGTATTGTGTTATATGTGGTGAAAAATTCTATATTATTTTAAAATATAAATAATTTATGGATACATCTAAGAATTATCTTGTCACTTTGTGGTGAATGCTATCCTCTTTCGGGAAGGGAAGGCATTCTGTAATATCACCCGTTTTGACCTTCCTGATTTCCCAACCTATAACTGACAAATTTGGTTTCTACATTAACCTCTATTAGCCTTTAAGTTCAACATTTTCTATTAACAGTCACTTCTAACTACTATACTTCTACAATTTATAGTTGTTCCCTTATGAATCTCAGCTCTCTCATCTGCACGAATTTAACCATACTACTTCCGTGCAGTATATAATTTATCTATAAAAGAGAGATATAAATCTTTATTATTTGACCACAAATGTAAAGAAAACTGTTTTTTGTTAGGAAACTGCTTTAATGTTTATACAATACAGTTTCTGTAAATGCTAGAAAAGGAGAAATGGAAAAAAAGACGTTTTAACCTAATTTTTTTGCTGAAAGTGATGGAAAAAAAATTCTGCGAACATGCATAAGTATAATCTTTTAATCATGTCATTTGCATGTATAAAAACAAATGTGCTTCACTTTTTTAGGTATGGTATTAAAGTTTTTTATAAATTGTCCAAATTCGACAAAGAACATTAAGTACATTTTATTTTAAATTTGATATCTTCAGATACGTGAATTTTAATTTGATTTAATTTGATATCATTAGAACGTGTTTAATTAGATATAATATTTTGATGCTGTGTCTGTGCATTTATTTAAAATGGAATACAATTAATTAACAGATTCGTTGAACTTTTGAACAAAATTCGGAAGAATCCAGTTCCATATAAATAGCTTAATTTCCTTGATTGTTTTGAGAAACCGTAAATCCAAAACCATAACATTGGTTTAGAGATTATTGTGCCTTGGACAGCGATATCAGTATTTATGCATCTAGAAGTATGGATGGGAAGTCAAAGGATAAATGGAAGCAATTCTAGTTTCTAAGGGGTTTGAAAATTCCCCCATTTTAATATTTAAGACTTATTGCAGCCTAGAAACTGTCATAATCTGTCGAAACTGCCTCTCATTTATTAAGAAGTGTCATATTTATTAAGAATATTAAGGGTGTATATGATATAAATTTGTATATACATAATATGCAAAAAATCTTTCATATTGATTATTTTATGTAGAAACATTTTTTTCATAAACATAATGATTCAATAACTTAGCTTCTAGTTAAATGTTCTTAAACTCTTTAACACCTGATAAAATTAATGAAAGGCTGTAAATTCAGAGATAAGAGTATCCGGTGCTGGATGTGTGTTCAAAGTTTGGTTTCATTACAAAGAGTGCTTACATGAATTTTCTTGTTAATAAAGAGTTAATTAATGTCACTGTTGATGGTCAAGATTTATTTAATGATTAAGTGCAACCAGCAAAGAGTTTCATCTAAGAGATAATGTTGCTATCCGATTAAGGTGGATTTTTGAGAAATTTGTGTAGCTTGGATACGTGACTCTGAGAGTGAGAAATATTGAATTATATGGGGTGAGGCAGCCAGCCTTATTTATGTTAGTTACTACATAAGGGCCAATGGCCATACCCTGCTGAATATACCGGTTCGCGTTAGATCACCGAAGCATCATTGGGCGCGATCAGTACTTGGGTGGGTGACCACCTGGGAACACCGCGTGACGTTGGCATTCACAAATTTGGGACCTGAATGGCCGAGTGTCTAGAGCTCTGGCGCTCGGTGCCACAGGTTCCGGGTTCGAATCCCGGCGGTACCATGGATGTTTGTAGTGGTTCGGAATCCACTTTAAGCCGTAGGTCCCTGTCTCCTATGACTGTAATAGCGTCACGGAGCCAAAGTCAGGCTTCTACCTACGGGTGCTCCATCACAACAGAAGCTGCTTCCTTCCCCTTCAATCATGAGTACGTATGGGCTCGTGGGCTTGGCCAGCCAAGTGGGATAAGAAACAACAACACTACATAAGGTATAAGGCATAACATTAGACTACTAGTTTTGCTAATTACTACAGCATTTATTTTCTGTATTTTATCTCTTTGTGCTTATAAGGTTTTACTATTTATACGTGTAATTACTATTTTATAAAAATTGCTTTATAATAAATACTATTATGAGAAATATCATTCGAAAGCCCATGATTATTACATATACATACTGAAGATAAAAATCATACGTTAACTAAATATAAGGTTATCAACAGAATATCAACCATTTTTCTTATGCATTACACATATGAATAATAAAAATATTTCTGATTCATGTTGATGATGGAGATTTTTTGGATCGACAGACGAACTTTTTATGGTTTTCTGTTATACGATATGCAAATTCGAGCCTGGTTAAAACTCTAAGAAAGTATTACTTCTTACCACATTGAATATAGGAATCTTATAGAGCAAAATTATTTTTACTTTTATCTATATAAGCCATACTCTAAAAGTAGAAGCTACTCTGCGTTGGAAAAACATATTACCTATAAAACAATGGCATAAAAGAAGCTGATTTATTTGAGAAACATTTTAGTGAACAGTTTTAATATTTAAAAAAAATAATTAAGATTAAACATTCAACATATCAGTTTTGGCTCACACTCTATAGTATACATTATATACAATCAGGCTTTAAAACTATCACTGTATTGACAGCAAGAGGCGCATGATTAGCTATGAGTAACGTCTTCTGTCAGTTAGAGCACATGATGAGATCACAAAGAGATTTTCCAACTATTGAACCTTTGATGTGTCACAGTTGGCGTGTTGCAAAGTTTGAAATGTGTTACATACCTTAATAACTTACATATTAATAATAATTTACCACATTGGATCATAGATATGTGTTCAACATTAGTTTATATTAAATATTTGTAACCTAATAATTAATATAAAATCATCTGCATAAATATTTCTTAGGAAATGCATACAATGTATGAAACTGAAAATAAATATCGATCTTCATATTAACCTCGGACATAATTAATCTTTCTTAGCTAGTCCAACAAGCAAATAAATTTCATGAACGACTACAAAAACATCGGAACTTCTGGTTATTACTCTAGAAAATCCATCGGATGGGGAAATGCTACTTCTTTAAAAATTCCACTAAAGAGTTCATATTTCATTCAAAATCTGCTACTGCCCTTCGACTTTATCCCAAAGTGGAGGGGGAGTAGCGACTTTATCCAAAGAGAGCTTAGAAGAGGTTTAATATCGGGTAAGTCTGGCGTGAAAAATCAATCATTTTTCTGCTAAATGCCGCGTGTGAAAAAGATCAAACTTTACGCGTCGTTTTCAAAGGAAAATTGCTTCTTGTGGAATACCAAGTTCTCGAAAAGTCTTCTTAAAGAAGATGGTATCAAACGAAGCAATGCGGGAAAAAGGTGTTTCGAATCTATAAGCTAGAATGTATGGATTTTTCTTTCTTTTTTTTTTTTTTTATTTATTTCGCAGCGAACTTTTCTATGAAAATTGATCATGCAAATAAAAGTGGAACGTTGTAGGTTGTTATTCAGAGTAAAATTGTAACAGTTGCAAATAAAGAAATTACTTTCGCTGGGATTTAATGGAAACTCCCGGAAAGCTCTTTTTTTTTTCTTTTATCAAGAAAGTTATTAGATTCGCTTAAAAATGATTCGAAATGTGTTCACTGTAGTAGTTTTATGGAAAATCTAACATTCAGGTACCGTATTTTTGGATTCTTGCGCCTAATGTCTGAATTTGCAAGTAAAGGTGCACAAATTTTATTTAAGGATTTTTGCATGTATTTCGAGGGAATACACGTTTCGTTGAGCACTGTTTTATTTTAATAAATTTGCTTATTTAAAAATTGATTTTTCTAGATATTGAACAACTATATCAAAACATTTCTGTTTAAATTCTGAGAAGAAACATTTATATATCTATAAAGAATAAAATAAAATACTGTTAAAGAAAAAAATTTTAAAAAATGAGGACTTTTTAGTATTTTCTATTTTTTTAAACTTATAAGTTAAAATCGTGTTTTTATAGATAATGCCTCAATAACTTAATTTATAATTATGTATAATTCATCATAATACATGTATATAGTTTTCGCAAAAACTACCCGGAATTTATAATTTAAAACTAATACAGACATAACTAAATTTTTTTGTGGGTTGGTTGCTTGGTTTGGTTTGTCGCACTACTGTCATTTTGTGCACACTTTGGGCTAATTAGACTGGGACTTACCGTTTAATGTGGATTACGAACCACTAAAAAAATTTATGCCACCGCCAGGATAGTGGGTTTGTGGCAGTGTACTGAGTTACCATGCAAAACTTCAGTGTGATTTGTCACTCAGTGTGTTGACAGCAGCTGTTTTTGTAAAATATTTTGAGTGCTCTGCACATTTTTACAATGGAAAAATTAACTAAACAAAGAGTTTACCATACATTTTGTGTTCCAAATGAAATTTCGTCTGCCGAATCGCTAAAAATGCTGCAGAATAGCTACAGTGAATCATGCATGTCAAAAACACAAGCATATGAATGATATAAAACATTCAAAGAATGCAAGAAGTGGTAGTTGATTTACATAGCTCGGGGCGAGATTCAGCTGTTACGACTAACAAAATATCAACAAATCAATAAATTGGTGATCGAACATAACCTAAAAGTCTTAAACCCTTGGCCCAAAAGCTGAACGTATCTTTTAATTCCGTTTATAACATTATGACTGATATTCTGGGCATAAAATTCGTCGACCTCTTAAGTGGTTTTGTAAGAACTCAATTTTGTCCAAAAAGAACATCGAAAGCAGGTCGCTGAAGGCATGATTTACCAAGCTTCTAAGCTTGGTAAAAAGCTCACAAAAAGCTTTCTTAGTCGATTACATCAACGAATGTAATCGACTAAGCACCGTATTCACCTGATATGGCACCATATAACTTTTTTCTGCTCCCAAAGTAAAAATCCCCACTTTGACGAATACAATTATTAACATGATTGAAGCCATAAAAGAAAATTCGCTTGTGGAACTGAAGGCCATACTTCAGTCAGCATATCAAAAATATACAGCGGATTGGATCAAGTGCTATCCTAGCTGTATTGCAGTCAATGGATGCTGCTTTGAAGGCGACGAAATATATTTTGGTGAATAAATGAATTTTTTTTTGTGTTTTATTTAACATTTCAGGATATTTTTTTACACAGAATGTATTGTCACACAATTTTATATTTACAATGTATACGAATGCAGTATGTATTAGAAATAAATAAAAAGAGAAAGAAATATATTTTTAAAAAGTCAGAGGGATTTTTTTAACAAGAAAACTCATGTTCTCAAAAAAAAATAAATAAATAAAACCCTCTGCTATAGCATATATCAGAAATGAAAAAAATCTAAGTAGGAAGAAATGAATTCTAACTTTATTACATGGCATTTTTTTTCTTCCATTTGCTTTGTTCTTTATCTAAACATTATCTTTCTGGAATGTATTTTTAAATGAATAAAAATTTATTTGCTTTGTATTATTATGTTATTCCTATGTTGAGTCAGTCCTTTTTATTTTGTTATTTTCTAATTTTATAAAAACAAAGTATTTTTCGAAAGACCATAAAATTCAGTATAATCTTATTTGGTCCTGTTTCTGTTTAAAAATTGACAGAATGTACAAATCCTACGATTTAAATTTTCATAAGGTAGTTAGTACATTGTTCAGATAAAACATATAAATATTTAAATATTCGGGTTTAAACTTGCAAGTTCATTATTTTTGTTTCTTTCAAAGAAAATCTTTTTTTCCCACTGAAATGAAAAGAAAGATTTATGAAAAATTTATATTTATATAAAGCTACACATTTATTACTAGATATTATTGTATTGCAGATATTAGTGTAGATACTATTATTGTATTACCATTACTGTTATTATTGTATCTGAACTTTGATCATATAGCTGCAAATATTTTAGCTAAGATTTAATTATTATGGAATAAATAAACCAACTCTTATAAAATAACTACTTGACTGAATATAACTTTAATTTTGATTCTTAATGCAAATTTTGACAATTTCTGTTTTAGTTCTCCATTGTATATTAAAACGGCATTTTAAATACCATTGTTTCACTATAGATATAATTAAAAAATGTCATTGGGTTACAAACTTAAGAATATAAATTTAATTAACAGTGAAAATTAATTCATTTTGACCGATATACCTGATATACATATCACAACAATTGTCATTTTTTGTACTTTTTAATTGCTTATCAGTAGTATTGAACGTAACACATTCACACTCTTATTATTAAGGAGAAATGTTATTATGTACCCTTCTGAATTTTTCATTATTAAAAAATCATTAGAATTTTAATATTTTATTATGTTTGTTACACAATAGAAATTTATGAACTGTAGGATTTTTTTCCTCCAATCTTAAAGAATTCGGAATATTATTATTAGTAGTAATATTAGCAATTAGTTAACTGTATTAAAATGTAAATACAACTAATTAAAAATCTTTATTATCCTACTTTAAAAATATTGTTATTTTGTTGATCAAGAATGCCAACAGAATAATAATTACGGATATATTTTTACCTCTAAAATTTTTTATTTAAAAAATTCTTAGTAGGTTTATAAGAAATTTTGACCTTTAAAATGTAATTCAGTAAAAATTTATAATGGCTTTTGAAACTCTGGCACAAATACATTGTTTTGAAAGTAAAAGAAATTTTAATTATTGTAAGTAAAGTAAGTAATTATAATTACACTAATGTAAGTAAGTAATATGTATTGTAGTAATTTTATTGTAAGTTTAAAATGAGTAATTTTTAATTACATTTTAAATATTTTAATTGAGTTAACTTTCAATTCATTAACATATTATTTCAATTTGTCACAAATTTCTACCTTGTTATTTTAATAAAAAATAGGTATTCTGTTAAAACTATATTATAACTCAATTTCAAAAATTTCACAGCCACACACTTTGAGAAGATGATGTACAATATTAATGTTTAGCCAAATTTATTTTGTTTAATATAGAATTATCGAATAACTGATTTAAAAATGTTTACATTTTTGTTCTCGGATATTTTGGTACTCAATGGTTTGATTTTAAAACAATTTTTTATTTAATTATTTCTTTTTCATACTATAAAAAATTTATAATATTCTTAATCTTATAAGAATATTATAGACGAAACAAAAATTCCAAAATTTTTTTACGAAGACATTGTACCATAACTTTCTATGTCTCATATCTATAACCGAAAAGATTAATCCTTCATTAATATGTTTCTTCCAGATTATTCTAGTAAATGACTAAATGAACGTAGATTACGATGAGTATAATTACCAACACTGCAAAGTGTTTTATCATTATTAGTCATATATCGTATATTAAATTAATAAGAGTGTACATTTGATATGAAGATAAAAAATAAAAACAAGATTGAATAATCTATTGGGAGAAAAAACATTTAAAGAAGCATATCAATTTAATATAAATTAGCATTTTTGCTTATTATGAACATTAACAACTTATATTTTTCCTTGGAAATATTTCTTTTCATGAAAAAAAAAATAGTCTTAAAATTTCTAAATTAATAAATAATGCTTATTTATTTCGTGCAGGTTGATGTAAATATGTTTACTTCAAAAAAATAATTTTTTTTTTATTCTAGATCTTATTTCAAATTCATAATTTTAAGAAACAGAATATTGAATAGGACTTAAAATATTTTTAAATACAAACAAAATAAATTTAGATTTTTGCCCTACCATATTCCAAAGAAATATAGCAAACATTCTTAGCTATTTGTCGTCGTCCTATTTTATCTAAGAAAGGAAGAAAATAAAGTACTTTAATTATTCACCATATCTACAAAAAATCCTTGCAAATCGTATGGAAATATGCTTTTAAAATAATCTCCTTTTTTGCTCTTACATTCTCATATATAAACTTTTGAAACTTTAACAACTTCTTAAGTGGAGAACTCGTGTCTTCCCCTAAAGTGATTATAGAGACCATGTTTTACCAGAAACAATCTAGCCCATCTAATCTACTCCATCATTTCGAAGCCAGATATATTTTGTCTCGTTAACAAGGCATCAGTTCAAGAGCTCTTCTGATAAGATAAGACGCTATAAATTATTGCAATTGCATCTACTTATCGTAGAACGTGTTCTTTATACTTTTGTGTATGACACGAAAATGGAAAGGGACAGACTTTCTTGTGTTTGTTTATTGCAGCACATCATTCATTTAAAATCTGCTCAAAAAATAGTCTTCAAAAGCTAAAATTAATAAGTAATGATAATTTATTTAGCGGAGTTCTGTGTAAAATAAGGTTGACAAGCCAAATTAACCTTGTTGCAAAGCAAATTATCCTTTCGCAAAATTAGTATAAATTCCTAATACTGAATATTATATAGAAATCAATAAATACTAGGAATAATTTTGATTATTTGACACAAATATTTCAGTTCCTATAATGTTGAGAAATAACAAATTGGCAATATTTTCTTGTAAGGTTTGCATAAAATCTTACTCATTATTTTTGTTTTTCTAAAAAATTGATTTTCTGCCGATTTTTTTTTTCTCTGAAATCAAATGTATTTCGATCAGATGTTAGATTGAAAGAAAAATACTCTTTTACTTTTCGATTAATAGATGTTTTAAAATATACACTCTAAGAAATCTAATCATTTCTTAAGATTTTTTTTGTTAACAAAGTCCTTTTTTTCGGGCAAATTAATTTAATTGTATGTTTATTTGATAGAAATAAAAGCCTTCACATGGTTAAATTATATCATTTTTCATTTAATAGATAAACTATACATTATATTCAATCATTTATTTATTCATTATGTTCGCATTAATATTCATTTAATATACTTTACTTAATAAATAAAAATTATATGTTAACTAAGTTAAGTAAATGTTTAGTTGTTAACTAAATACATAAAACTATTTCTTGAGTATTAAACTAAATTTTATGTTACATTATTTTTAATAATTAAAAAAATACATTAAACAGTTTACATAAAAATTATTAATAAATCGTTTTTACAATTTAAAATACGATAGAAAATTCAATTTCATTTGCTATTAAGCAAACTCGAGTTATTGAATTGACATTATTTTAACTCCTCTATGCAACTCAATGGAATTAAATTGTTAGTTTACATACCTGCCAAGGGAGGAAATTCGGAAGCAAATTTAATTTCCCTCTCGGAAATTCAATTTACTGTAAAAGTATTGAAAACAGACAGTCAAGCTGTGCTAGAATTGACAGCTTCTTTTTTTGAGGTAAAAGTGTTTAAAAAAATAAAACTAGACAACTTTTTTTTTTTTTTTTTTTTTTTTTTTTTTTTTTTTTTTTTTTTTTTGTTGAATATCAATTGAAGTTTAGTGAAAAAGTTAACGACAAAATTATCCATTATAAGAATTAACATGCTGTGATATGGTTGATGTATTTTTTTTCCTTCAATGTAAAATAAGGAATGCATATTATTTTAATACAAATGTTAATGAACATGTAAAAATGTCCAAGTAATAATAATTTAAATGTCCAAATAAAAATAAAACAAATGTAAATGTCCCATAGTAAAATCCTAAATAAAAAAAATGATCATAATAAAATTAATCCTAAATAAAAATGTCCAAATAATTGTAAATGCCCAAAAATACAATAATATAAATGTCCAATAATAATAAAATCCTAAATAAAAATGTCCAAGTAAATGTAATTGTTCAAATAAAAATAAAACAAATGTAAATGACCAATATAAATAATAAAGTCACAAGTAAAAATGTCCAAATACTTATAAATGTCCAAATACAATAATGTAAATGTCCACTAATAATAAAATCCTAAATAAAAATGTCCATAAAAATAAAACAAATGTAAATGTCCAATATAAACAATATAATCCTAAATAAAACTGTCCAAATAATTGTAATAATGTAAATAACTCGAGTAATGTAAATTTAATATAATGCTGTCTGTAAAATAAAACTAAATTTTACACACAACCTTGTATTAAATTTACATTACGCCTCAGTTATTTGCATTACATTGTATTAAATCATATTAAATTGAATTTTATCATATTTGAAAATTATAAATGAATATTTTACTTGTATTTAATAAAAATAATATGTTACCTATTTTAATAAGAATTCAAAAATTCAGTAAATGTATAAATTGGTAAAAACACATTAGTAAATTAAAATATGGTAATTAGTTGAAAATTCTACTAATATCTTTTTTTTATTTCCGTTGAGTCTTTTATTTTAAATAATCCCTTCCTTTATAGGTGGTCTTATTTAAAATATTGAATGTTGTAATGTTATTTGATATGTTTTCACCTAAAATCGCATGCTACACAATGGGAATAATTTTAATTTTTCATTGTACAATTTGAAAGTGCTTTATTTTATTAAATGAACATAATGATCTGATACGAATAGAAATTTTTTTTAAATAAGCTCATATGCATATTTAATTCAAAACTACATATTTTTTAAATCAAAATATTGTACTTAATTTTTCAACGGATGGAGTTTTTTTTTATTTCCCAAATTACAATCATTTTTAAACCGATTAAATTTTAAATTCCATTATATGTATATAGTAAAAGAATAGAACAAGAAAGAATATACTTTAATTTGATTTTTTAAATATTTTGTATCGTAAATAAATGTTTACATTCAATAGGAAATGTATTTAATTACAATTTAAGAAATATATGTTTAAAACCTTATAAAATTAATGTCTTCTAATTAGGATGGAAGTTTTTTAATGTGATAAGGTATTTACATGCTACCCATATAAAATGATGGAATTATTATTACTAAGAGACAATTTCAGAAATAAAATGAAAGGATTATATTTAATATACATGTTACATTCAAAGACTTATCTTAAATTTACTCATATATATTACTATGATATTTATTGCTTATATCAGCCAAGTTGATAATTCAGTACTAGTTAAAATACTTTTAAATATTGAAGAAATAGTAAAACAAAGAATGCTGTTGATTTCTAATGTTGTGACTTGCGATTATTTTCCACTACAATACCTGGTATAATGTATAGACAATGTTACACAACATGCACCTGGTGAAAAAGAGACTGCTGTACTGCAAACACATTATGCATCACAATTTTGAACGAAAACTGCCATATTTTATCTTCTTCTCAATATCCTCAATCACAACGGAAGGACTTTTACGATCAGCAGATTTGCCATACATATCTCCTTTATAGAAACATTGAATTTCCGTTAGGTGTTATTTGACTGATTGAAACCCATTCTCCTTTGATTGGGAAGCTCAATGCATTATTTACCAGATTCATGCAGCTTTTGTAAACGATAAAGGATAAACAGTTTCAAATATATATATTTTTTTAATTTAATGTACATTTCTACCTAAAAAAATTAGCAATTTATAACAATTATTAATTTATGACTATGTTGTTTATTCATATAATTCCGAAAACTTGATAATTTTAAGTATTTTAAATAAAGCATTGAATAATAATTCGCCTAGTTTAAAAATTATGATTGCATATCCTTATCAATGAACAAAAGTTTTAACAGGAAAGATAAAGGCCATTTAGATAACTATAAAATATCTATTTAATATTGCTTATTCGTACACATCGAAGTTACTAAATGTTAATAATCTGCATTAAAGAAAGATTATAACAAAGAATTAAAATTCTGAAAAAATTAAGACCTTGTTTAAAACTTCCGAGTTATATAAATACACTTACACAACTATAAAAAGTATATTCCCTTCAGACGAAAAATTTATATAAGAAAGCTTTTCGTTAAATGTATGGTATTTACTGAAAAGCTTTCTTATGTAAATTTATTGTCTGAAGAGAATATACTTTATATGGTATTATGTAGAATAAAAATTTAGTAGAATCAAGACAAAAGTAGAATTTTATGAATTTAGAATTTGAGAATTTAGTAGAATTTTATGTAGAATCAAGACAAAATGATAAGACACCAATCAATGTAATCCATAAAAAAATTGCGTTCCAATATATATATTTTTTTCTAAATATTCTTAAACGATTTAAATAGTTAAATAGCTTAAAATAAAGGCACTGTTTAACAAGCATCGATTTCTAATACCTCTAAAAATGTTTAACAACAAAAATCCCCATCAGTCTTAATAAAACATATAAGCGAAGATCTTTCTATGTGTATATTTACATTTATGATTTTAAGTTAATTTTAAAATTTTCAATACAACAATCCATTAGACACCATGAATCAATGCAAGTCTATTTACATATACATGTTTTAATTGTTCATCGCTCTTTTGCCATCAAAAACGAATAAAGTTACTTTAACAATTACAATTACCTAGTCTAATATTCAATACATTCTAGGGGCCTGAATGGCCGAGTGGCTAGCGCTCGGTATCACAGCTATCGGGTTCGAATCCCAGCGGTGCCATGGATGTTTGTAGTGGTTCGGAATCCACTTTAAACCGTAGGTTCCGGTCTAACATAATCGTAGAGCGTTACTGAGGTATCGTTACTCCGCGTCCGTAGCTTATCTTCAAGCTACACGCACCTCCTGGATAAGGCTAAGTGAGTAACATCGTTGCGGCACTGGCCTTAAGGCATCAAAGACTAGTGTCTAAGTGTTTGCCAGCTGCATTAGAATAAAAAAAATATTCAATATATTCTTAATAATTACCAATCTAAATAAATATGTTGTTTAATTTACCGGGCGAATAATCTTCGATTAAAAAACAATTTTACTTTTTCACCTTTCGAAATAATAATTTTGAAATTATTTATTGTCTTTTTATCCTATGCCATACGACGCTGAGCCTCCCAGTAGGGTGCAGTAATGTCATCAGGGACTTTGATAAGTTCAGTGCAGTTCCGCGCGGGATCGCCGTCTATATTGACGATCCGACAGAATGAACAGATCCCATCCCAAACGAATCCAATGCTGTATGACTGCAGGTAATCATGACCAATGGCCGATTGGCCAGCGCTCTGGCGCTCGGTACCACAAGTTTCGGGTTCAAATCCCGCCGTTGCCATGCGTGTTTGTACACATTCGGAATCCACTTTAAACAATAGGTCCTGGTCTAACAGGATCGTAGAGCTTTGCGGGGGCATTGTTACTCCACGTCCGCGGCGTATCTTCAAGTTACATGCGGCCCGCTGGGTAGTGCAAAGTGAGTAACATCGGTACAGCCCTTATGGCATAAAAAGATCGCGGTCTATTTGCCAGCTGCATTAGGAAGTAAAAAAAAAGCTGTGCTTAAGAATACGGCCCCTGTGGTAAGGCATTTTCACTTTTTATTGCCGCTCAAGTCATTGAAGCCTTGCTGGTGAAGTTGTCAATGGCTGCAAGGACATGGTTGCACACGGTCCTGAATGTCAGGGGGAAACTCCGGCTGGTTTTATACAGCCTCACGCTTCGTCATGACATCGGCTCTCTCATTAATAGGAACACCCGCATGACTAAGAACCCATTGCAAAAGTTTGAATTTCTGAAATCATTTATATTTGCCAGAAAGTTATTCGTATATTGGTGCTAAGGTTTATAATCCAAATTGGTTTAATCAGAAATTAATGTAAAAAATTACTTTTAAGTGCACAAATATTTTGATCCAATTGTCCTGCAATAACAAGTGCCTAGTTTTTTTATATGATTTTATTACGAAACCATTAAGTTAATAGAAACTGCAATATTTAATTTTTGGATTTCCCAAAATATTAACGTAACAACGGAATATTACGTAACACATGAATGTAAGAATGTATTCCTTTCAATGTAAACTTGCATGTTTCTAATTCGAGATAGATGAGAATTTTATTTTCCGTTGATATCCAATCCAAACACAAAATGTCCGAACATTTTATTCGGGTGATGCTCAAAAACAGATCGCCGTTTTTCGTGAATATAAGTGTTATATCAAAATTAAATGTAACACGTATATTCATTAACTAATGTAAACTAGTAATGTTAGTTAAACTAATCAAAATGTCGTTAAATTATCATAAAATAATGATTACAATACATTTTATGAGTAAATATTTTTATTGGGCTTCATTTTTGAAATTTCCAAAATATTAACGATGCTAGGAAAATAGAAAGAAGCTGCCAATTAAAATATTTGTTTGCAGGTTAATATCCAATGCAAACACAAAATTTTCGAAAGTCTTTATTCGGAGTGAATTTCATAAACAGATCGCTGTTTTTCGTGAATATTAGTGTATAATTAAATTTTTGAAATTCCCAAAATATTAACGATGCTAGGAAAGTAGAAAGAAGCTTTCAATTTAAACACTTGTTCACAGGTTAATATGAGGTATGAATTACATAGCACTGCAATAATGAATGAATTCTTTCAATGTAAATATGCATGTTTCTAATTAGGTTTAGACGAATTTTATTTTTCATCAATATCCAATCCAAACACAAAATGTCCGAAAGTTTTATTCGGTTGAAGTTCAAAAATAGATCGCTGTTTTACTTGAATATTCGTGTATCATTTAATTTTTGAGATTCCCAAAATATTAACGAATTTAGGAAATCGGAAGAAAGCATCCAATTTAAGCATTTGTTTGCAGGTTAATATCAGATAATAATTATAACGCACAGCAATAATGATTGTAAACATGTAAACCCTTTCAATGTAAAGATGCGTGTTTCTTATTCTGGTAAGATGTGAATTTTATCTTCCGTCCATATTTAATTCAACAAAAAATTTTCGAATGTTTTATTCTGGTAAGTGCAAAAACAGAGCACTGTTTTTCGAGAATATCCATAATACTATACATTTAATTTTTGAAATTTCCAAAATATTCACAAATATTTGGAAGTAGAAAGAAGCTGCTAATTAAAGCATCTGTTTTCAGGTATGAATTACATGGCACAGTAATAATGAATGCATTCCTTTCAATGTAAACATGCATGTTTCTTATTAGGTTTTATTTTGAATTTATTTTCCCTCGATACCCAATCCAAACACAAAATGCCCGAAAGTTTTATTCGGTTGAAGTTCAAACACAGATCGTTGTTTCTCATTAATTTTATTTTCGTCTTACATTTAATTTTTGAAATTCCCAAAATATTAACGATGCAAGGAAAGTAGGAAGATTCTGCCAAATCAAGCATTTTTTTACTGGTTACGTCGCACAGCAATAGTGAATGGCTTCCTTTCAATGTAAACGTGCATATTCCTTATTCGGATTATTGCTGACGGCCAATTTGGCTAGCACTCTGGCCTTTGGAACCACAGGGTTGAGGTTCGAATCCTGGCGTTGATGTTTGTTATTGGCTCGGAATCCACATTAAATTGTAGATCGCGGTCTAATTAGCCGAAAGTGTGCAAAAAATGATCGTAGAGCGACAAACAAAAACAAAAGAGAAAAACTATTCGAGTTAGATGTGAATTTTATTTCCCGTCAGTATCCAATCCAAACACAAAATGTCCGAAAGTTTTATTCGGGTGAAGTTGAAAAACAGATCGCTGTTTTTCGTGAATTCGTTTCTCAGTCACGTAAGTAATTTTGGCGGGAAAGTTTGTTTGCAGGTTCCACACAATCCTCCTAACTGGTCACTGGTGCAGTGCTCTCAATCAATAAATCCATCAAACAGGTAAAGTTATGCGTTCGGGCTAACACGGAGTTATTGCCCCGCATTCAATATTTTTTTATAGAGTGAATGAGAAGATTGAAAATTCCGATATGAGATATAAATGGTCATAGTCCCAAATACATTTTATTCTTAACAAAAATTTATTGTTTGAAAAAAAAAAAAAAATGAAAAAGTTTTTATCACAATTTTTATGGTTGAATAAATGAATATTATGGAATTGATCTGTGTTGAGAAAACAACGTTTGACGCTTTAGTATAGGAATATTTTATGAATGAAAAACATGTTGGATATTTTAGCATAGTTTTATAACTAAATAAAAGTGAAACTTTCATTTAAAGACGAAAAGTGTTATTAAAAAATATTTTACTACAAACTTATATAATGAGCTAAGATAAAAAAAATATGGTTCAAATAATAAATAACGATTGGTCATAAATGTTCGTATTTAAAAATGCATAAAAGGAATAATAACAATTTCAGTTTTTAAACTATTTATAAAATCTTTATCATTGGCGCAATAGCCCAAGGGGAGCCAAAGACGTCTACCTACTGGCAGATTTCGAGAGAGGAGACGCTTCTTTTTTAGCCCTATGCCCAATGCTCTGCAGTCATATTAAACAGGGACTTACTGTTTAAAGTGAATTCCGAACAACTAAAGCATCCATGAGCAATGTCGGGGTTAAAGCCCGAAACCTGAGGCATCGAGAGCCAGAGCCCTTATCACTAGGCCACCAGACATCAATAAAACAAACTACTCATGTTAAATTGTTTGATAGACTTGTTAAATAAATGAAATACGCCTTGAAGGATAAGAATTAAATATTTGTATAATAATACGTGGAAAATTATAATTCAAAAATATTTGCTATATTTATAGATTTATAGATTTATAAATGTTTTATAAATTAATAAAATTAATTTTTAACGTGTTTGCAGAATAGTCAGAAAATAATATTTACAAAATATACATTTAGAAATTTTTTTTTTAAAAAAAAGTTGCATATATTTGTGAAATTAGTTTTGGAAATGGTGCTATTAAATAGAATAAACTTTGTCCCATTCAATATTTTTGTTATTAATATAGATATAAATATATTAATGGTGCCCCCATCCCCCACCTCGTTAGTTTTTTAAATAGTTTTCAATAGCATTTTGCAGATCATGTCACAAAAAGTTTAAAACTACCTTCTATGTCAAGGAATTTTAAAGAACAAAACAGATACTTTTACATTCAGAATTGGTCAAAATAGAGATTATAAACTGTGATTTATGTGTTTTATGTAAGACAGAAAAAATGAATAAGGCTCATCCACTAGTTTGCTTGGGACTAGACTTATTTTGCTTCTAGCTTTTTAAATTTTTATCCTTAGAACATTCATTCTTTTGGTCTTGTTCGTTAAGAATGTCTGGTCTTCTCCCTTTATAATTTTGTTCTTATATGTTCTTTCTGTTTCTACGGTAAGTGGGCAACTTTGTTTGGATTGCGTTTCAATAAAGCCGTAATACAATATAACAACATCATTCAGAATAGATATTTTCGTATTGATTAACTGCTAATTTCCTTATATTCAATTCTAAATCTTTTTCTGAAAACTCAGAATTTATTGGAGAAATATATTATTTTTAAAATACTTAAAAGGGCTTATGATATAAAAATTTCTGTGTTTATATAATATTAATAAATATTCATTAATTTTTATACAGGGGCTTTCACAAAAAAATAGCTTTATTTAGTACTATGTTAAAAAGTTTCTGCTTAACTTGGCAATAATACCTTGGCCTCATGTTAAATTTGTATGATAGATTAATTAAATATATGAAATATGCCTTGAAGAATAAGAAATAAAATTTATCTTTATTGTAAATGCCAGCAGAATATTTTACTATCTTTCTTAATCTTATTATGATTATAATTATGATATTAATCTGGATTTTCTATATTAGAACCATCAAATTCTGATACAAAGTTACCTTCAGACCCTATATATCATCTTCATTCAAAATCACATCACACACCCATTTTAGAGTTTTAATGCACATTGTGTTTACTTCAGGATGGAGTAACGACCAGAGTATATATTACAGCGAGCCTTCCAACAACACTTATCGCATTTCGCAATTGATGTATTCGAAACGCATCAACTCTGGACTGCTTCATAAACATCGGGTAAACGCGAAGAGGCACATCCACTTCACAGTCTGCACTGGGAACCATAAATTACCCCATTGCTTAAGGCCTTCTGCTTAAAATTGCGTTCTAACCATCTATCCGAAAGCATCGTTTCGCATTATTCAGATGTGTACCGGCGCTTCGCGTTTAACTTCTAATGACAGGAGATGGGACGTGGAAGAAGGACTAATTAAATTGTAATCTGGGCAAATTAGCGATGGGTCAGGATTTCACTTACTGTTGGTAAAATTTAAGTCACTCTACCTAAAGGAGGACGAAGAAGACAATTTCAGAGATTCTGATTATCCATCGCATGGACCAGAGGGGCTCTTTATCCATTGGTTTTCTGTTTTGCTTTTGTGTTAGTGTTTTTCTTTTTAATGGCTCGTATATGATGCGTTTTGGTAATCATAGGAACTTATCAAATAAAGATAAAGACATTGCAATAAAAGATTATCAATTCTTATTTATATTTGAGTAGAAGGAAAAGTAATTAAGCTTGTTAAATGAAACATTTTAATATATTCAGTTGTTTCTTAAATGCATTCTTCTCATAAAAATATAAATTTTATTATTTATTACTTGTCCTGTTGTACCTGATGTACCACATGAAATGTCGTGTTTTTAAACTGCGAAAGTTCATCAGTTCAGCATCTTCAGTAAATGATGTTTTTTGTTCAAAGAAGTTTTTATTTTTAAAAATGGCCTACGACTTCAGCAGATTCACTGTATTGAGTGATAAAGAATATAACAAAAATATGCAAGTAACTATTAAGAATTGAGGAAAATTCTCATAAATTGGTTGAATATTAATACTCAAAAAAGTATCTAATATTTAAATGGAAACAGCTGATATTTTTCGGAACTCTTAGATTTTTATTCATTGTAAATTATTAGCTATTATTATTTATATAAAATATTTTTATATATTAATTGTTTATATATAAATTATTAACTAAAATATTTATATAAATTACGTAGATAAATAAAGATAATACTATTATTATTTATATAAATGCATTGCATTCTATATTCGTTAAATTTCGGAATTACCTCAGGAAATTATCCGTTCTTATTATCTTTAAGTGAAAAAAAAAGTAATTAAACTTGTTAATATGTAAGCATTGTAAGAAATGAAGTACTTTAATATACTCAGTTGTTTCTAATATGCATTGTTATCGTAAAAAATTTAAATTGTGTTATTTAATACTTGTCCTGTTGTACCTGATGTATTTCATGAAAATATCCGTTCTCATTATCTTTAAGTGAAGCGAAAAGTAATTAAGCTTTTTAAGGTGTAACTATTGTAAGAAATGAAACATCTTAATATATTCAGTTGTCACTTGATTCATATCATAAAAAAATTAAATATTATTATTTATTACTCGACCTGTCAGACCTGATGAAACTCATGAAATAATCAATTCTTATTTAAGTAAAATGAAAATTAAGGAGCTTATTAAGGTGTAAGTATTAAAAGAAATGAAGCACTTTTAAAATCTTCAGTTTTTTTCTTAAATTATTATTATCATAAAAAATAAAAATTGTATTATTCATTACTTGTCCTGTTGGACCTGATGTCCCTCATGAAATTATCTGCTCTTATTATCTTTAAGTGAAATGAAAAGTAATTGAGCTTAATAAGAATTAAAAGTTATCTTTATTGTAAATGTTAGCAGAATGTTTTATTATCCTTCTTAATCTTATTATGATTATGATATTAATCTGGATTTTGATATTAGAACCATCAAATTCTGATACAAAGTTACCTTCAGACCCTGTATATCATCTTCATTCCAAATCACATCACACACATTTTAGAAGTTTAATGCACATTGTGTTTACTTAAGGACGGAGTAACGACCAGAATATACATTACAGCGGACCTTCCAAGAACACTTATCGCATTTCGCATTTGATGTATTCGAAACGCATCAACTCTGGAATGCGTCATAAACATCGGGTAAACGCGAAGAGGCACATCCACTTCACAGTCTGTCCGGGACCATAAATTACACCATTGCTTAAGGCCTTCTGCTTAAAATGGCGCTCTAACCATCTATCCGAAAGCATCGTTTCGCATTATTCAGATGTGTACCGGCGCTTTGCGTTTAACTTCTAAAGACAGGAGACGGGACGTGGAAGAAGGACTAATTAAATTGTAATCTGGGCAAATTAGAGATGGGTCAGGATATCACTTACAGTTGGTCTAATTTAAGTCCCGCTGCTGCCTAAAGGAGGACGAAGAAGACAATTACAGAGATTCTGATTATCCATCGCATGGACCGGAGGCGCTCTTTATCCATTGGTTTTCTGGTTTGCTTTTGTGTTAATGTTTTCCTTTTTAATGACTCGTAAATGATGCGTTTTGGTAATTATCAGAACTTATCAAGTAAAGATTGCAAGACATTGCAACCAAAGATTATCAGTTCTAATTATCTTTTAGAAAGAGAAGTAATTAAGCTTATTAAGGTGTAAGCATTGTAAGAAATGAAACTTTTTAATATGTTCAGTTGTTTCTTAAATAGATTCATATCATAAAAAATAAAAAAATTATTATTTATTACTTGCCGTGTCGGACCTGATGTATCTCAAGAAATTATCTGCTCTTATTATCTTTAAATGAAAAGAAAAGTAGTTGAGCTTGTTAAGGTGAACTTAATAGGAATTAAAATTTATCTTTTTGTAACTGTTAGCAGAATGTTTTATTATCTTTCTTTATCGTATTATGATTATGATATTAATCTGCGTTTTCTATATTAAACCCACCAAATTCTACTACAAAGTTACCTTCACACCACATATATCATCTTCATTCCAAATCACATCACACACCCATTTTAGAGTTTTAATGCACATTGTGTTTACTTAAGGATGGAGTAACGACCAGAGTATATATTAAAACGGGCCTTCCAACAACACTTATCGCATTTCGCATCTGATGTATTCGAAACGCATCAACTCTGGACTGCGTCATAAACATCGGGTAAACGCGAAGAGGCACATCCACTTCATAGTCTGCACCGGGAACCATAAATTACCCCATTGCTTAAGGCCTTCTGCTTAAAATTGCGCTTTAACCAACTATCCGAAAGCATCGTTTCGCATTATTCAGATGTATACCGGCGTTTTGCGTTTAACTTCTAAAGACAGGATGCGGGATGTGGAGGAAGGGCTAATTAAATTGTGTTCTGGGCAAATTAGCGATGGGTCAGGATTTCACTTACTGTTGGTCTAATTTAAGTCACGCTGCTGCCTAAAGGAGGGCAAATAAGTCAATTATAGAGATTCTGATTATCCATCGCATGGAAAAGAGGCACTCTTTATCCATTGGTTTTCTGTTTTGCTTTTGTGTTAGTGTTTTTCTTTTTAATGGCTCGTATATGATGCGTTTCGGTAATTATAGGAACTTATCAAATAAAGATAAAGACATTGCCATAAAAGATTATCAGTTCTTATTTATCTTTGAGTAGAGGGAAAAGTAATTAAGCTTGTTAAGGTGTAAGCATTGTGAGAAATGAAACATTTTAATATATTCAGTTGTTTCTTAAATGCATTCTTCTCATAAAAATATAAATTTTATTATTTATTACTTGTCCTGTTGTACCTGATGTACCACATGAAATGTCGTGTTTTTATACTGCGAAAGTACATCAGTTCAGCATCTTCAGTAAATGATGTTTTTTCACCAAAGAAGTATTTATTTTTAAAAATGACCTGCAACTTCAGCATTTTCAAGGTATTGAGTGATAATGCTTATAACAAAAATATGCAATTAACTATTAAGAATTGAGGACAATTCTCATAAATTGGTTGAATATTAATACTCAAAAAAGTATCCAATATTTAAATGGAAACAGCTGATATTTTTCAGAATTCTTAGATTTTTATTCAATATAAATTATTAACTATTATTATTTATATAAAATATTTTTATATATTAATTGTTTATATATAAATTATTAACTAAAATATTTATATAAATTACGTAGATAAATAAATATACTACTATTATTATTTATATAAATTCATTGAATTCTATATTCGTTAAATTTCGGAATTACCTCATGAAATTATTCGTTCATATTATATTTAAGTGCAAAGAAAAGTAATTAAACTTGTTAAGCTGTTAGCATTGTAAGAAATAAAACACTTTTAATATATTCAGTTTTTTCTTCAATTATTCTTATCATAAAAAATAAAAATTGTATTATTTATTACTTCTCTTGTTGGCCTGATGTACCTCATGAAATTATCTGCTCTTATTATCTTTAAGTGAAATAAAAAGTAATTGAGCTTGTTAAGGTGAACTTAATAAGAATTAAAAGTTATCTTTATTGTAACTGTTAGCAGAATGTTTTATTATCTTTCTTAATCTTATGATGATTATGATATTAATCTGGATTTTCGATATTAGAACCATCAAATTCTGCTACAAAGCTGTATTCATATCACATACATCATCTTCATTCCAAATCACATCATACACCCATTTTCGAGTTTTAATGCACATTGTGTTTACTTAAGGATGGAGTAACGACCAAAGTATACATAACAGCGGGATTTCCAACAACACTTATCGCAATTCGCATTTGATGTATTCGTAACGCATCAACTCTGGACTACGTCATAAACATCGGGTAAACGGGAAGAGGCACATCCACTTCACAGTCTGCACGGGAACCATAAATTACCCCATTGCTTAAGGCCTTCTGCTTAAAATGGCGCTTAACCATCTATCCGAAAGCATCGTTTCGCATTATTCAGATGTGTACCGGCGCTCTGCGTTTAACTTCTAAAGACAGGAGACGGTACGTGGAGGAAGGACTAATTAAATAGTAATCTGGGCAAATTAGCGATGGGTCAGGATTTCACTTACTGTTGGTCTAATTTAAGTCACGCTGCCTAAAGGAGGACGAAGAAGACAATTACAGAGATTCTGATTATCCATCGTGGCAATCTATATCCATTGGCTTTCTGTTTTGCTTTTGTGTTAATGTTTTCCTTTTTAATGACTCGTATATGATGCGTTTCGGTAATTGTATGACTTATCAAATAAAGATTGCAACTAAAGATTATCAGTTTTTATTATCTTTAAGTAGAATGAAAAGTAATTAAGCTTGTTAAGTTGTAAGCATTGTAAGAAATAAAACATTTTAATATGTTTAATATGTTATTATTTATTACTTGTCTTGTTGGACCTGATGTACCTCGTGAAATTATCCGTTCTCATTATCTTTAAATGAAACGAAAAGTAGTTGAGCTTGTTAAGGTGAACTTAATAAGAATTAAAATTTATCTTTATTGTAACTGTTAGCAGAATGTTTTATTATCTTTCTTAATCTTATGATGATTATGATATTAATCTGGATTTTCGATATTAGAACCATCAAATTCTGCTACAAAGCTGTATTCATGTCACATACATCATCTTCATTCCAAATCACATCATACACCCATTTTAGAGTTTTAATGCACATTGTGTTTACTTAAGGATGGAGTAACGACCAGAGTATACATTACAGCGGGACTTCCAACAACACTTATCGCAATTCGCATTTGATGTATTCGAAACGCATCAACTCTGGACTGCGTCATAAACATCGGGTAAACGCGAAGAGGCACATCCACTTCACAGTCTGCACGGGAACCATAAATTACTCCAATGCTTAAGGCCTTCTGCTTAAAATTGCGCTCTAACCATCTATCCGAATGTATCGTTTCGCATTATTCAGATCTGTACCAGCGCTTTCCGCTTAACTTCTAAAGACAGGAGACGGGACGTGGAGGAAGGACTAATTAAATTGTAATCTGGGCAAATTAGCGATGGGCCAGGATTTCACTTACTGTTGGTCTAATTTAAGTCACGCTGTTGCCTAAAGGAGGGTGAAGAAGACAATTACAGAAATTCTGATTATCCATCGCATGGACTAGAGGTGCTCTTTATCTATTGGTTTTCTGTTTTGCTTTTGTATTAATGTTTTCCTTTTTAATGACTCCTTTATGATGCGTTTCGGTAATTATCTGGACTTATCAAATAAAGATAAAGACATTGCAACCAAAGTTTTTCAGTTCTTATTATCTTTAAGTAGAGTGAAATCCAATTAAGCTTGTTAAGGTGCAAGCATTGTAAGAAATTAAACATCTTAATATATTTAGTTATCTCTTAAATTATTCTTAGAATTAAAAAATAAAATTTGTATTACTTATTATATTTATTTATTACTTGTCTTGTTGGATCTGATGTACCACATGAAATGTCGTGTTTTTAAACTGCGAAGGTTTATCAGTTCAGAGTCTTCAGTAAATGATATTTTTTCACCAAAGAAGTTTTTATTTTTAAAAATGGTCTACAACTTCATAGTGATAAAGCGTATAACAAAAATATTTAAGTAACTATTAAGAATCGAGGAAAATTCTCTTAAATTGGTTGAATATTAATACTCAAAAATGTATCCGAATATTTAAATGGAAACAGCTAAGTTTCAGAAATTTGAAAATTGTTTTATTCATTATAAATTATTAACTGTTATTATTTATATAAAATATTTTTATATATTAATTATTTATAGATAAATTATTAATTAAAATATTTATATAAATTACGTAAGTAAATAAATATAATGATATTATTATTTATATAAATGCATTGAATTCTATATTCGTTAAATTTCGGAATTAAGTCTCATTTGTTAATAGAAAATTATGAATTCAAAATGATTAATAGAATACGAAAAATTTAATATAACTTTTAAACAACTATGTGCTTTCTTCTTTTTCTTCTTCATTGGCGTAACAGACCCATGGTGAGTGAATACCATTTGCCTACTGGCAGTTTTTCTCAGCAGGTGTTTTCTTTTTACGATGTAAGGTTGTCAGTCCTAAGCCCAATGCTCTATAGTCAAATTAGTCATATCTATGATTTAAAGTAGATTCCGAACCACTACAAATGTCCACGGCATCGTAGGAGAGCGTTAGAAATATATGTTTTAATACATAATAATAAAATTAATAAAATTTTAACATAATTATATGTGATATATTTATAAAATTCAAATATATTTGTTTCAGTACTGTTTTATTGACATGATTTTATTGTCTTCTTAATTTTATTATTTAAATTGATTAGGATGAATGTGCGGGCTTATTTCTAGAACAATATTTGTAATTGCCTTTTACATCATAAAACAATTTAATTCCTTTTCGCTGAATAAGACTTCGAATTTATTTTTTGAACCGAATAAGCATTCGTTTTGGCGATTTCTTTGCATTATGCTATCGATTTATGAAAAGCACTTAACAAAAGTAATTTATAATCAGAACTGCTTTTTCTCAATAAAGTTCCACCTTTGGGGAAATAAAAAAATATTTTAAGACAAAGAAAAAATACAATTGTTTCCTTTACAGAAGCCATATGTTAATAAAATATTTATTTGCAGATCGTCTGCTATCCATTTTAATTTATTTTTATGAGCTGTCAGATTGAGGCTCAATAAAAGTTTCCATTTTGTTCAAATTTATTGCACATTGCTTTATGGCTAACGTATTGCAGTCTGAGTCTCTGTGTTCTAGCTAGCTAGAAATCCTGAAGGTTTAAGGCACTTAAAGTGAAGCTTTATTTGTTATATTTTTGTGGTTATTTGTCTCATTTGAGAATTACAAAGTTTTTTTCTCATACTAAGCAAGTAATTAAAATAATAAATAAATCTAAACTTAAAATGTTTCAATAGCAGCTATTGAAAATAATGACACAATTTTATTTAAAATTCTAAAAGTTGTTCATTTCTTTTTTTAGTTGATATATTTAACATTTGAATATAGACATTTTTTCAATATCTAGTTTATTATTTTGATTAAGCTGTCAGTCGTGATTTCTTTTATAATAATGCACTCGGAGAAGCAGAAAGTAAAGCTGGATATAGTGTTGTCTTCTTTTTCTGTTCTCCTAAATTCACACACTTCCAGTTGATATATATATATAAAGTATTTATTCCCATTCCAACAATACGTATTTTTGGCAACTCCCCGCCAACCACACTCGCATTCCTTCTTCTGCTCTTGCTGCTACATTTTTCATCCCCGTATAAGCATTCGCCTTGTATGGAGTTACAGGAGGAGGAGTTATGGCAGAGCCTCTTGGTCGTGGCGCCATCTATTGTCATTCACAATGACAAATAGTTTACAATAGGTAATTTATAGCTTTTTTCTTCATATTTAATTTAATAAATTATCCGTCAAAATTCTGGGATCATCACCAAAGACTCATCATCAAGGACTATATAGATCCCAGGATTCCACAAAGGATAATATTAGTGCAGGAAATGTATAAGACAGCTTGCAGTTTTGGAGCATTTTATCCTGAATATTAAGAGAACCTGAAAGCGTGTATCAAATATAAGATTCTTGGATTAATTTGGAATAATCAATAATCTTCCAGACAATATGCAAGAGAAAATACATTGATGCTGAAATTCCTATTGAAAGGCATTATCCAATAATTCAGGAAGTAACCTTTTTTGATATTGAAGGCCTAGAGTTCCATTCCCATTAGCACACACAAAAAAAACTCTTGCTATGAATAAATAACAATATCTTATACAATATTCTTACTTCTTCAACATTCTTTCAAAGAACTTGCATACAAATCTTATACAACTTTCTTAAATTCCTTTTACATAATCGATCAATTTTAATAAATTTTTCCATGCAATATACAAGTAAAAATCTGCTATTATCTATAAAATTAACATATTTTTTCGTGTTTACATTAAGGACGTATTGTTTTATGGAGAATAACATCAATACACAAAAAAAATTAATTTTATACAAATTTCATAAATTCATATTAAATAACTGATGAATTTGTACAAATATTTCCATGCAATATACAAGTAAAAATCTGCTATTGTCAATAAAAATAACATATTTTTTTGTGTTTACGTTAAGGGCGTATTGTTTCATGGAGAATAACATTAATACACACACAAAAAATTAATCTTATGCAAATTTTGTAAATTCATATTAAATAACTGATGAATGTGTACAAATCTTTCCATGCAATGTACAAGTAAATATCTGTTATTATCTATAAAATTAAAATATATTTTTGTGTTTACATTAAGGACTTGCTGTTTCACGGAGAATAACATCAATACACAAAATTTAAAATAATCTTATACAACATTCTTAAATTCATTTTAAATAACCGATGAATTTTTAAAACTGTTTCCATGCAATATACAAATAGAAATTTGTTATTATCCATAAAATCAAAATATTTTTGTATTTACATTACAAAAATATTTTGGTGTATAAAAAAATATTTGTCTAGTGTTTCAAGAAGACTAACATTAATACGCAAAATGGAAAGGAATCTTATACATTATATATGAGATTCTTAAATTCACTTTGAATAAGAACTCAAATTTTACAAGTATTTTCATGCAATATACAAGAGAAAATCAGTTGATTCTAAAATTCCATCTGATAAAAATAATCTTTTCTGTAGGAAATATATATATTATACTTATATATTTGTACATTGCGAGAGTCTTGTGTGTCATACACAATAATGTTAACATAGAACATGTATAGAACATATATATATGATACTATACAACACGTTGTATTTCTTATATGCAATTCTCACTAGTATTTCTTCAACAAAAATATTATACATTTTTTATTTTTTAAGTTATTTTGAATAATAAATGGAATGTTACAAATTTGCTCATTTAATATGCAAATAAAAGTCAGTTATTTGTGAAAATCATACTGGAAGCTTTATTCTTCTCTATAAGATGTATATTACATATCGTATGTCGAGTACATAGATAAAGTGTCTAGTAGAGACATTGATATACAAGTGTGTTGTTTATCGCAAGTTATACATAAAATATCGTAACTTCATAGAACAAAGGCTTTAGATGAAAGTGCCAAAGCTATAATAAAAAGTGAAGTTTCTATAAAAAAAGTATTAATGGCATAATTCACGCAATTTTTAAAGTTTTATTTTTATTATGCATTGTATTTTATATCAAATGTTGAATGTGCTACAAATTTAATCCTTGAGTGGCAAATAATCTTTACTGTCAGATGCCAAAAATTAAAAAAAAAAAAACCGAATTACGATTTGAATATATTAATTAATCACTTTATTCAATATGAATTCTCGTCTGTAATAAAATATCAGATATATACATTTTCAATCTAATTAACTCTGAAATCAAAGCTTCAGATTTAAGGAAGATTAAACGTCAGAAAAAACTAAATCGAGCACAGAAACTAATTATTAAAAAAAAAAAACACGTTATTTGGCACATGTTAATAGCAAAGTTAATTCTCATTAGAAGCTGATGAAAGTAATTAATCATTTTTCAATGTATCTTTCTTCTTAAGATTCAGAAAGGTGCATCGAAAATGCCCTGCAACAAGAAGATTTTAATTTTCTGCCATCGCATAGATATTAATAAATTATTATTTTTTACACTTCCCCATAATCCTCAAATAATAATCAAGGTATTTGTCCTGTAGTATTCTAAATATTTATGCCCTTCGTAACAAAAGAAAGTTTATGCACTTTTATTACATAAAAGATGATTTTAGATAAGGTACAAATTTTACCTGCAGGTTATGAGAAACTACTTTAATGACAGACTAATTTTTTTTGGTGCTCCTCCATCGTAATTAGTACCTGTTCTGTGATATCTAACACGCTCTAGAACTAATCAATACTAAAAGAAGGTGAAAAAAAAATATTTTATCTTGGACCTCTTTCATTGAGGTGAGAATGCTTGTTTAATTAGTTCTTACAAGATGAAGGGATGAAAGGTTTATATCGATTTTTTTTCCATCAGATTTACCTTTGCAGTTCGCCCATATCAAATTCTCAATTAGTTCGCACATGTTAAGAGGTACAAAAAAAAAATGTTTCTACGTTCACCGGCGAAAAATCGCCTATTTTATTATTTTACGATACATAATAAAGTGGAAGTTTTTATGGATTTTTTAAAGCTTCAATACTTTCAAAAATTTTAATGAGTCTGATGAATAAATATTGCAGCTGCATGAGCATTTATAATGATTGAATATGGTAACATTGAAATATTTCAAATATAATCTCAATAATGCTTAATTATAGTTTTTTTTTATTTTAATATAGTTTATGGTATTTATCTATATCTATATAAATATATATAGAGAGAGATATCTATATTTATATATATATAGAGAGAGAAAGAGATAGATAGATAGATAAATGTATAAAAATAAGAAAACTATAATTAATGTGGTCGACTGAAGCCTAATGGAAAAATGACTAGTGTTCTGGAGCTTGGTGCCACAGGTTTCGGGTTCGAGTCCTGGTGGCGCTATGGATGTTTGTAGTGGTTCGAAATATACTTTAAGCTGTAGTTTCCGCACTAATATATCAGTAGAACGTTGGGCGAAGGGATGACAACCCTGCACTTGTAAAAATTCAATGTAGATGGCCAAGTAAGACTTCTACCTACAGGTGCACCATCATAACAAAAGCTGCTCCCCCATTCCCCTTCCACACTTCCAGGAGACCACATGAGTTCTAGGACTTCGTATAGATGCTGTTGTCTACCGAGTGGGATACAACTATATATATATATATATATATATATATATATCTGGCACTTGGTATATATATACGTTAAATTTTTACAAGTGCAGGGTTGCTCAGGGAGAGCGCTCTGGCACTCGGTACCACAGGTTTCGGGTTCGAGTCCCGGCGGTGCCATGGATGTTTGTAGTGGTTCGAATCCACTTTAAACTGTAGGTCCCGGTCTAATAGGATCGTAGAGCGTTGCGAAGACATTGTTACTCCGTGTCCGTGGCTTATCTTCAAGTTACACGTGCCCCCTGGGTAATACAAAGTGAGTAACGATTGTGCAGTGCTCTCCTTAAGGCATCCAAGACCAAGCTGTTTAAGGTTTTGCCAGCTGCATTAGAAAGAATATATATAGTCTTTTACATGCATGGAAATCTGGAATTAATACAATTAAAACGATATAAAATATATTTTTATATAATTAAAATAGCTTTTGATGCATTTGGTATATTACACAACGTTCTATTTGCTATTTTAACACTCGAATAAAATAATAGAATTATTTCCTGAGTACTACGGTATAAAGTCTATTTTAATGTAAGATTTGAAATGATATGCAGTTTGAAAAATATCAGAAGATTCCCGCATACAATTAAACAATGGATATACTGAAATTAGTTTCCATTTCTAAACTTTAGTCATGAATTTCAGTAATTAGTGTTTGCATTTAATTATACAACCTTAATTTACTTTATTTACCTGAGTTAATGAAAGATGAGTCGTTTAAAATATATGAATGCAATTATATGTCAGGACAATTATAAATGAAGATTGAAGATTCGAATTTAGAAAATTTTGTCTTTGAAGTTTTCCTTCCAAATTGCAGTCGCATTATGTACCTTTGTTGTCCCATCTAAGAGATAATCTATTTTTTAAATTATCTGGAATTTCGAAATATTGTGAGCTATATTTAGCTCATAGGAGAGAAAATCGACAAAGTTAATTGTTAAAATTTGAGGCACAAACTGTAGTTATTATTCCATATTTTTATATTTCTGAAATCACTATAAAATTAGAATTTGCACGAAATGTGCCTTATTTTTTAATTTCCATTTTAATTTTTTATATAATCAAAAATTTTATCATCAATGGCAACAGTTTATTTTAGGATACTTGCAGGCTTTTAAAGAACTTCAATGATCATCTGTAAAAGGAATTTTTGTTTACCAATTTTTGGAATATTTCTTAAATTTCCTTGGTTTTCAAAAGCAAAATTTTTAAAATTAGATGGGTTTTTTTCCAGTACCACTGATCTATACGTAAAAATGTTTTTAATCTATAAATTGATCTCCAAACCTTTTTTTTTTTCATTTAGACGTAAGAAAAGGTTTGAATGTGATGTCCATGGTATGTGCAGGAGAACTGTCGTATAAAGGCGATCAGCAATAAACATTCTAAATGCTTTACTCATGAAGACTTCAAAATATAAATTTATTTTGCAGAAATTTAGCAATTATGTAGATTGAAGTTTATTCGCTATCCTACTATTCGCGAATTATCATAACATCCACACATTGATGATCATCTAATGATATGTATGCACAGTTTATTTATAATCAATAAATCAAACATGCTACGCGTATAAACACAAAATATTTGTGAGAACACTCATTTCATATCACCCTCTTATATCTTGAATATGGTTCTAAATAGAGATTTGTGTGGTAATAATAAATTATATAGGAAATTAAAAGCAACGTAGGATTTACCGAATACTTAATAGATATATTTGTGACACCTATTTTAAAAATTGTCAAAGGATTCAAATTATAGTTTTAGGTATTCATTAATGCTTTAAAAATAAACCACACGCTCTTATTATCTTTGTATTATCAACTATAAGCTAATCTACTTATATTGTACAAAGAGATAAAAACCACAGGTAATGTCTGGATTCAGACCATAAACCTGTTTTCTGTCCGTTGCTAATGATCAACAACGAATGAATTAATGGGATATAATTTGAGTGGTATCCGCATTAGGTTCAATAAATCATATTAATGTAAGTGAATTACTGCATTCCAATAATTCTAACAGATAATATGTAACCTTCATTATGCCATTTCAGACATTTTCTAAAAGCTCATAGGTGACCTGAATAGTCTAGACTGACTTATTTTCATATCTGGTCACATATATGGGATATTGGGATCAAATTTCAATGGAAAATAGTGACAAAATAGTTTGAAATGCTTTAAATTATCTAATTATTACTTAGAAGTGGGACTTCATATTATAATTCACATTTAAAGGAAAATAAATCGTTATTCGGTGAAATGATTGATTTTTTTAAAATTTTTCTGTAATATGGAATTTAAGGTAAAATTTATTTATTCTGTTGAAAGAATATTTAATATTATACCAAAACCTGCAATATATCCAAATAATAATATACCATATAATAATGTACCATCAGACCATTCAGAAAAAAAATAGTAACTTTTCTCAGACGTACTTTTTACTTTCAGATTTTTTTTAAAAACTAGTTGTAGTATTTTTTAAATTTTTTTTATTTATTTCCATTTTCTTAAAACACTTTCCGTGTCTGATATTACGCAGATGCACTTGCATATTATCTATATATCCAAGTATCTTGCCCAGTAGATGCCCAAAAAATTCTTTACATAATTATCATTAGATTTCCTCAAAATATAGTAAATTTGGAAATTGATAGACGCGAAATAACTTAATTAACTAACAAAATTAATTAATAAGCTTTATTAACTGATAATAAAAAATAGAATTCGAGATTTAAAATCTCTAGAATTTTAGCGTGTTTAGCATGGAACGAATTATGTGCAAATAAATTATTTCATCCTTTGTATAAAACTTTTTCATTAAATATTTTATGAGGTAATTCTAATTATTTCCAGAGTTCAAAATAGGGCCAATATCCAAATTTTCAATCGTTTTATTTATTATCATCATTTTACGAATACAAAGAAAAGACAAGAAATGTTTGTGAGATTTTATTGATAAACATAAGTAAATGATAAACATACTATTCAATATTTTAATAATATTAATTAGATATTTTTATAATATACCAACTAGATTCAATAAAAAATTTATTGTCAACCCCCTTGATTAAGTAATCGATAAAAAGTTAAAATTCAACGGAAGAATAACAAAACCCTTTTTTTGTGTAGGCGTTTAATATTTCCTGAGGTAATAATACAAGTAGAATCAAACAAAGAATCTAGCATATATTTCCGAACTAATGAGCTATGATTCAAAGCAGCTGTATTTAATATTTGTTTCCGAATATATGCTTGAGTATAACTGAATGCAAAGTAGGTCTGTTATTTATTAACAATTGATGAAATTGGAAAATTTTTTGCAAGAAAGTGGTTCAGTAAAAACTTGTTTTAATTAAAATATGAATTTTAACGAATGGTTTTTGAAGATTTTTAGAATAGAATTTTTTTAATATTAATTATTTAATATTTCTAAAGCAATTTAGATAAGTAAATTTTCAAAAGTTTATTATTTCAAATTAATTTTCGAATATTTCATTTTCTATTACATCATTAATTATTAATGAAGCAAAATTTTTAATAAAGATTTATCAATAAATGTTGTACATATTTTATTTTTAATATATTTCAAATATTCTTATCAACGTCCATAATTAGAAATGCAATTTAATATTTTTACATAATTTTTTTTTTCTATTTTTCTATAATTTAGTTTATTAATTTAATTTTGTTTTGTGAATTTATTTATTTAACGTTTGAATAGTGTCATATATATATTTCTCCATTTAGAATTAATTTATTTCTTTTAATTTTGCATTATAAAATTAAATATGGACATGTATCATGAAAATGTCTTGTAATCAAAAAATGTATATATGCATTAAATATATAAATTATTTAATGTATATATACATTTCTTCATTACGAGGTAGTATTAAATATTTAAGTCGTTAAGTTAGGTTTTCGAAAAAAAGAATTTTTATCATGTATAAACATGATTTTGTCCTGGAATATCGTGGAGTCCTCAAAAAAGTGAAACTATAAAATAAAAAAAGTAAAAGTAACGCATATTCCTGTATATTTTTAAAAAAATTTTATTTATTTTTCGAATAAACTTTTCTGAATGTCGTTTGCATGCTATTTAGATTTTACTGATATCTATTTAATATGTCGAAACTATTTTTTTTTTTTATGAAATTTAGAATTCTACGTATACAATCATTTATATTATATTCTGAAAGTACTTCATTCAAATCCTTCAAATATAAATCCTTATTATTAGGTAATATACAATTAAAATTAAAACATATATGCTGCCTAACACAAAAACTAAATATCCAGGCCGTAAATAAAGATAAAAATTTAATGTAATTGAACTATTAAGTATTTTTTAGTAAATAATTAATGATTCACTAAGTAATTAATTAATCCACTGTGACTATAATTACTGCAATTATATATAATGCTTTATAATAGGGAAAGAATTATTAGATTTTATTCTCAGCAAGATCGTCATAAAATCCTCTTAAATTTTTTTTTTTTTAAAGTCGTGGTTTTTTTTTGCAAACTTTTTAATATGTTAACTAGAATGTAGTACCTTTCAAACAGTATTCATGTGCATGTTTTTAACAAAATGATTCTCCACTAAAATAAATTTATTTTCACAGATTTGGTTTAATTATTAAGAACTGTTTTTTTTTAAATTAGGTAATGCTAAAAAAAATATTAAATATATATTTTTATCCCAACATCATTATTGTATAACTTTTTTGCAAGTGTTACTGCCTTAAAAAACATGATGTACAAAGCAAAGGAACGTTGCATTTAAGTTTTATGGAAACAGCCTTTCTGGGTGCATTTGAAATCTTTAGTACAAAAGAAATGTATTTGCCGATCCCATTCAATTTAAAGATTCATCGATTTTGAACAGTTCCTAAAACTCAGCTCATTTCAAGCTGATTGAACGCAGTTCTTTGCAAATAAATACCCTCCGGCAATATGCATTTCAAATCCAATATTTTATCAATACATTTTCCATGCGCTTTTCTAGACGAAACATTCTTTCATTTGTGCTTTCTTTCCTTTAATATTATGGTCTTCAGATTATTTCGGAATAAAACAAGTCGTTTCTAAATGGCAAATAAAGAATTTCAGCATGACTGCTGAGGCAAATAAAAAGTTCAATATTTATTATTTTTGTACTGTTATTATTTATTTGAATTTCGTATAAAAATTCTAAATGATATCTGTGCTGATAAAATTATTTCTATAAGAGTCACGTTAGTTTTTAATCAACTTTAAGTACCACAATTCCAATCACGAAATATCTTTAACTGAAACAATGATTTTGGCACCACAGGTTTCAGGCTAGTATCCTGGCCGTGGCATGGATGTTTGTTCATAGTTCAGAATCCACTTTAAACGATAGATGACCGTAGAGTGGCAAATCAAACCAAACTAAACAATAAAACAATTGTATATTTAATGTAAAGAAATAAACGAAATAAATATTAAGCACATAATTATTTGTATAATTGGTTCAATATGGATTGCATAATTATATAAGTAAACATTCTAAGTTATAAAGTTAAAACTAATTACTTTCTAAATTATTATTATTTTTTTAAATTTCTTATAATCTGTATTCGTATTTGTATCAAATATATACTTCAACAAATAGTAATAAATCTTAACTTGCATTAACTCTAATTTATTATTATTATTATGACATATGCCGTTTATTATAACTGTAATGTATGTATGGATATGGTTTAATATTTAGCAAATTTTTTTAACTAAGCTTCTTGTCTGGTGGACAGACAACAATCCTGGCTAATAATTAAACAGCTATTAAAAATGGATGACTAAAAATTGCCAATCGATTTTTTTTTAGCAGCAAAAATATTTATCCTAAAAACATTCTATGATATGCAACATGACGAAATACCTGGTCTTTAAGAAGGAATTGAATAAGGAATAAGTTAATACTTTCAATATTACAAAAAGAAATAAACTTCAGAACAATCCGTTGATAAACGCTAAACTATTCGACTTTTTCTTTGATGACTCCGGATAATTACTTTGAAACTCATATGATGATAAATATCCGCTACCATGCTATCCCTAACAAACATCATTTCTTTCGGAGATCAAACACACTGCTTGTTTTCTTTGCTGGATTCAGAAACATTAGTGCCTTTTCCCTCGTGATGAAAGCATATCAAAAAGATCTGGAAAACAATACTTAAACAAGAAAAGATTTCATTCTCTGTTTCGCTCATCATGTGTCGCTGCTGAGATTGGAGGGCATAATTAATACATCAAATTCATCATATTTAGAATTTTACTGAAAAATCAAAAATGTGTTTAAATTAAGTTATTTAGCATATTTTCACCGATCTTTGTATACAATCGTTTAAATAGAAAATCATATTTAAAGGTTTCTTTAATATTTCTAATAGAAATTAAAATAAATCATAGACTTCAATCAATATTTTATATGTACATATTTAAGCAGACATCTAGCATTTTAAATAGAAAAACATAATGTAATAAACTTAAAAATAAAAAAAGTTAACCGTTGCCGTTGCTTCTACGTTAAAACTACCAGTTGCCGTGGATTGATAATATATATAACACAATGGAAGAGAACTTAAGGCAGGCATTCTTTACCTAGGAAATTCGACACTTGAGTTAGAGATGTAAAACGTTATCCAAACTGCACCATGATCATTATACTCTCGGACATTTTGGAAAAAGTACAACAGGTTTTTAACCTGTTTCTTCAAACTGATTAAAAACCATTTCCGAACTACGGGTTTATCATGGCTTGCTTAAGCATATATACTGGTGCTGTTCAATTCAATCTTGTTTCGAATTTGTCTCCTTTTGTTTGGAAATTTAACATGCTATCCAACTCGCCACACCATTATAATTCCTACAACAAACCTATTATCAAAAATAAACAAATTCTTTAAAACTATAAAAAAAAATACACAAATTTCATCTGATATTAATTCAAATCTTATATAATTTGGTTTTTTTGATCAAAAAAGTATATACAATATCTCACTGAATTAAAAATTATCTAAAGCATTCGATTTCAAGATTTATTTCATTAAACAGGATTGAAAATGTGTCAAATAAAGAATTTTTATAAATATTTTGTACTTGTAATTTATTGAATTAGTGTAAATGGAGGATTCCTTTTTGAGCATTTTTTTTTCTTCCAAATAGTTTAAAGTATTTTTGCTTCACTTTAGATATTATAATAACACTGAGAAAGGTTTTAAAAATATACATTTTTGCATAAACATATATGCACATTTCATAAATGTGTAACACATTAATAAAGCTCTACTTCTGTTATTTTTAATTGCAATACTATCATATTTTATATTATAAATTACACTTTTATATATATTTATGAAAATTTTAATTAATTATAGAATATTTAAAAAAATAATTATAATTTTAAAAAAACACATTCTTTGTGAAAAATAATTACAAAATTCGAAATAAATAGGCTGCAAAAAAAATTATTCCATTTTATGTCCGTAAAATTTATCTCAGAGATTTTTTGGTATATATTAAAGATTATTTATTGTTAATATATTCAGACAATACTTTTTTAGGTACAAAAAAATTTACACATTGATGAAAAATATCAGAGTAAATTGATTTTTTTTTCTTTTGAAATAAAACATTTCTTACTATTGTTCTGTTTTGTTATTCAGTTTAATTATTTTCGAATATTTTTTTTTTTAATTTTAAAATTGTTTTTATAAGAAATTTTATTAAAATCAGATTCTTTAATTTAAAAACAAAAATGACTGTGAAATTTAGTATTGCAGTCAATATTTTCTGAAATTTAAGAAATCTATACCTACCAGATTCTTAAGAAAAATAAAAATTTATGGAAACTGCAAATGTTTTTCAGTTACAAAAACCCACAACTCCATTTTTTTTCGTCTCTGGCCAATGAAAAAAAAAATTCACTTTTAATACTGATGCTGCTGGAAACACACCACAGTTTTATGGCTCTAATATAAAAAAAAGATAAAGATTTTTTTTTCTCATGTACTGTAACTGTACTTTAACATCGGTTGTAAAACTGCCACAGTGTTATAGCTTGGCAAGGTTGAATTTCAACTTATAGTGGATGTTACAGTAGGATGAAAAATGTGTATTTGGTGTACAGAACAGGTGCGAGGCCTACTAAGATAAAAAAAAAACTATAGGTAGAATGTAATTTTTTTCCTGGTGATTTTTTTCAATCTTACTTTTTATGAACATAAATCCGGCAGAAAGTGTCAAAAAGGTATTGCTTTACAGCCTAGAGGTCTAATGCTTTATCAGAAAAAATACAGCTGATATCCGTATGATGACACCCTATATTTATTTATCCGCAATAAAACTACAAAAAACTGGTACTCAATAAAGAGGCATGCTAACGTATATTTAAATATCTTATATATAAAAGCATTAATGCTTTTTTTTATATGTGATGGTATATTTATTTATCTGCATGTTACACTCGCAAACCATCGAGGCTTACTAACAATTTTACAAAGAAACACAGCTTCTTAGGATTGAAATGTTTTCCTTGGTGGCACACCCATGGTGTGTGCTCCATTTGTCGATTTGCACCCTCGAACCAAACATTATAACTTTCGATTTATGAATTTATCGTAATTATTTGCAGCATTAAATCGAGAACTTTCAGTTCGAATATCTGGCCAGTCTTCAAAACGAGTTCTTTTACTCTGAAGTCTTGATCAGAGCAGCCTTGTGTGTATTTTAATTTTCGAGTAAATGGTATTTTCGATATTTAACACACATATAGTTTCGATTATTATATTACATTAGAGAAAGGTTTCTCGCTTATACCTAGAAGGGGTATTGCAAATATTCAGGCTGGAATATCCTACTTCAATTGGGCTTGACAAGGATCTTCTCACTAAATGCCTCTTTTGGGAATGTGCATTTAAAAATTATGTGACTTCATCCACCTCAATCACAAAATTGTAAGACACATACCATACAGATTTATTTCGTTATTTACAAAATGAAGCAAATAGACCTTGTCATTCAAACAATAAGTTTCAGTAAACTTCGGTGGACCTGTTTGCACGAGAGAATAATCATGTAAACATAACAGCTTTTAACTTATTGATTATCACGAAATGGAAGACAGAATGCTACATGCAATTGTGTTACAGAAGATAAAAGTTAGATGTACACACAGCAATGAACTCTTGATTTGAATGTCGATGGCAACTTGCTTCACACTGTAGGCGACGAAATAACCCCGTCTAAAAAAGCTTTAATGCGGCATACTAATATAGCATAGTGTAGTTGCATTCAATACTCGAAATTGTATATATTACGTGGCAACTTTAGGTATCCCATATCATTCATTTAAATATTATGGTATCACAATAGAACATTTGTATTTTATTTCGAATTATTTAATGCTGTTAGAAATCCGTATATGATTTTAAGCAATTATGTCAGTAATAGATGTGTATTTTTTAAATAAAAATACTACTAAAATTAAGCGACAGTTTTAAAATAATTTTTAAAATTCTTTTTAACATTTCAGTTATATTTATTACACTATCCAAATAAAATACATAGTTTAGGTATGATAAAATATTCCTGTAGTTATTTTGCCTTTCATAGTTGCTTTTATATTTATTTCAACATCTTATGATATTTTCACTAACAACATCAAAATATTTAAATAAAATAGATCACCCTACCATATTTTTAAAACTTATGAAGATATAGAATTTAAAACAAACATTTATTTTTTATGAAATATAACATATGTTAAAATGATATTTTATTATGATGTTAATAAAATAAAACATGGAATTTATCTTATCGTTAAAAGTTTTCGAGGTTGAATTAATTTGTAATATTGCAATTTAAGATCATTTTAAAAAACAAAAACATAATAAAATTGCTAATTATCAAAACTTTTATTTATATGAGCATACAGATATAAGCCTGTAGATGAAAAAGCATATAAAATCACATCAAAAAGCATATATATATAATTTTTAATATATTATTTTTGAAATAATAAATTGAATAGTAAATAATTCACCTGTAGGAATAATACTAATCATAAATATAATACTGTCGTAGTACTTTCACATTTTCTAATGATATAAAATACGAAACTATACATAATTTAATATCTCATAAAATAATTATTAAATAAGCAATAAAAATTAAAAAAACTAAGTTAATTAAATCTTCAGGTAACAAAAGGTTAAGCAGTTTAATTAAAATAAAAAAAAATACAATTAATTATATTTTAACAAAATGTTATATAACGTAATATTCAAACGAAAAATATGACTTTTATCTGACCAAAATTAATAAACACAAACATTTTATGAAAACAACTGATGATTAATTGTAGAATCGCTTTTAATTTTACGTTTTCTCCAGTAAATTTAATGCACTTTAACTTCCGAAGTATCTTCGATAATTTATTCAATTCACTAAATTGCTTGTAGTCATTTATTTAATTATTGGCAATCTGTCATTTTTTTTATCTTTTCCGTGAAGAAAGAATTATTACCCCTACATTTAAATAAATGGAAGCACTTCTAAATTAAATATTTAAACCCACTATCGGACTATTAGAATCGGAAATAAATTCACTGGTTTTCCAATTTTTTTTTTTATCAGAAAACTGAAGAACTGGCGGAAAAAGAGAATATTTCACGGTATGGCAAGAAGCCAAATTTGGAATATTTTTCTCGCTATTAATGCAAAATAAAGCAATTACTAATTGATTCTGTCAGCAACAGCAAATTATGTACTTTACTTTTACTTAATCTTCGTTAAGATTATCTTCCAGAGTGAGTTCACTGTGTAAAAAAAATCTAATATTAGAGAAATAATGAGGTAAAATAACCACATTAAAAATTTATGAATAAATTGTCTTCATAAAGCAATATCTCACGGAACCGATTCTTTTTGCTAGATATGAAAAAGACATAAATTATGAAAAGGTATTTTGAAAATACTATTGAGGGATTGTTAAAAGAGTCAATGTAAATCAATTTATTTATAATATTAATTGAGTTATTATTTATAAAAAATTAAAAACGAAAACATGTTTGATATTGCTTTTATAAATGTGATCTGTGTATTTATAAATGTGACAAATTTTCATCGGTTTTATCTTTTTTTTTTATAAATGAAGTGTACGATTATTTTTCGCGCAAATGATGTAAAAAATTAGTAATTTTTTACTGATAAGCAATTACTAATTGATCATTAGCAGTTACTAATTGATTCTGTCAGTCATAGCAAATTATGTGCTTTACTTTCACTTAATCTCTTTGTTAAGATCATCTTACAGAGTGAGTTCACTGTGTAAAAAAAATCTAATATTATAGAAATAATGAGATAAAATAAACACATTAAAAATTTATGAATAAATTGTCTTCATAAAACAATATCTCAAGGAACCGATTTCTTTTTGTAGATATGAAAAAGACATAAATCAGGGAAATATTTTGAAAATATTATTGTGGGATTGTTAAAATAGCCAGTTTAAATGAATTTATTTATAATATTAATTTAGTAATTATTTATAGAAATTTAAAAATGAAAACAATTTGAAATTTTTTTTTATCAATGTGACAAATATTCATCGGTTTTATCTTTTTTTATTAATGAAATGCACGATTATTTTTTTATACAAATATGTAAAAAAAAATTGTAATTTTTACTGTATTTGTAATTTTTTAAATATTAGTAATTTTTTTACTGATGTATATTAAAATTATGAATATTTTTACTGATGAATATTAAAAGGATGAATATTTTTACTGATGAATATAAAAGGATGAATATTTTTACTGATGAATATTAAAATGATGAATATTTTTACTGATGGATATAAAAAATAGACTTTTGTTAAATTTCACCTGTTACTAAAAAAATCTCAATTTCTTGTTAAATAATGTATTGTTATCGCTTTTTATTTCTGCACATTGTTTTTAAAATTGAAAACATTATTTAACAATATACAACACACATCCATATACAATATTCATATACAACATTGATATACAATATAATATACAACTTTTAATTAGACAGCATAATTTAATAATACAATTTTCTCAGTTGTTATTTAAAATTAAATTTGTGCACATAAAAATGTAAAACTATTATACTACTGTAAAAATATAATGTGCGATTATTAAAAATTTTTAAATAATACAACACTTGTTACTTTCAAGATTTTTATGGTGCTTACTAATTTGGTAGTATTTTATCATTATAATTCTAATATTCAAAATATATACAATTTTTAACAATGTTGGAACACACTTTTTTTTCAATAAATAAAAAAAAATCTTGAAAATCATACACAATATTTAATTTCATTAAATATACAATACATTTTAATGTTCAGTACATATTTTTCACTTTTCAATGTTATATTATTAATTCCTTATAGATTAAGAAATTTGATCACATAAAAAAGTAAAAATGATATACTATTTTAAAAATAAAATGTATATTTATTAAAAATTTCTTTAAATAATTTAATGCTTGTTATTTTCTTGATTTTCATGGTATCCGGTAATTTAGTGCGTTTTTATTATTATTCCATGTTCATTTTCAAAAGTATCAAAATTATTAAATTTATATCATGTTATTCCGTTAATAAAAAATTTTCAAATTCCATTCCATTGAAAAAGTTAGGAAAAGAATCGTTAATATTCAGAATATAAACGAACAATTTTTCAAAAAGTTTGAGATTTACTTTTTTTAATAAAAAAAATCTTGAAAAACAGTCAAAATATTTAATTTCATTAAATATTCAATATATTTTAATGTACAATATATATTGTTCATTTTTCAATGTTATTACGTTAAAACTTTAATGTTATATTGTTAATTACTTATTGATTAAGAAATTTAACAACTTAAGAAACAATAGTTTGTGGTTTTCTATCACAAATAAATATTATATATTTTTTTCGTAAAAGAAAAAAAAATGTATATATTAGAATTTTTTTTTATTGTATTTGTGTAAGGCAGAATAAGAATATGTACTATGCTAGTGTAATATTTATAAATAGTCATAATTAAATAGACATAATTTATTATTAAAATTATGTTATATTTCTAGTTATAAATTATATTTATTCCTTTTATTGCATTATATTATTAGTATTTAGTATTTAAACTGACTAATTTAATCTAACAGTCAGAATGACGAGAAATATGGTAGTAAGTCATAGAAAACAGGATTCTTCTAAAAGAAATTAATTGTAAAAGTCAACGATAGGAGGAAAATATAGTAAATAATAATATTATGGTGGTATTTACAAATAAAACAATAATAAACAGAGGCAGAATTTAATTAAAACATTGCTTTACCAACTGTACTTGGAATCAGAAAATGCATTGTGTACAATCTGTTACCATATATATCTTATTATTCTTGTATATCTTATGCTACACTCATATATCACATTATACACTAGAGTAATATTCTCGAAAGAATGCCCATCATAGTGAATGCTAAATTGCTCTTGAACTCATGAAACATCCGGAATGAGGTCGACAAAAATTCCTAAATACCACTGACACTTTAAGGGACATATTGCAAAAAGAAGAATTTCGATCGCAATCTGGTTTCCACTGGAGGGTGTGGCTATTTGAAGTAGTATATTGGTAAACATTGTAAATCATTAAATAATTTGGTAGCCAAATTTGCGATTTTACAAGAAACACCTGCTTTCAATCAGTACAGGATGCATTTTCTAATACCGTTAAGATAGAAGATAATTCTTAGAGTTTTCTGAGTAAGAATTCATGCCTGACACCATCAGGAGGATAAATAAATTATGGTCTTATCAAGACAAGAATAATTTATGACATTATCAAGACAAGAAATAATTTCTGCCATCAGCGCACATGCAATTCATAGAACTATCAGTATAAGAAATAATTTCTGGAACCATGAACATACGATGTATTCTCTAGTACAATCAGTTTAAGAAATAATTCTTGGAACCATCAGGATAAGAAATAGTGCCGGGAACCATCAGAATAATAAATAATTCATGGCATTATCAAAACAGGAAATACTTTATAACATTAACAAGGCACGAAATAATTTCGGCAATCAGTGCGCATGCAATTCATAGCACTATCAGGATGAGAAATAATTCTTGGAACCATCAGCATACGATGCATTCTTTGGTACAACCAGTTTAAGAAATGATTCCTGGAACCATCAGCGCACATCCTGTTTCTAGTGTTACACGTATGAAAAATAATTCCTGGAACATTAGTATACGATGCATTGCCAAGTTAAACCAGTATAAGAAATAATTCCTGACATCATCAGCGCACATGCAATTCCTAGTACTATGAGAATGAGAAATAATTCCTGGCACCATCATCATACGATGCATGCTCCAGTACAACCACACTTAAGAAACAATTTCTAGCATTATCAGGTTAAAAAAAATTCTTTCTCTTGGAAAAAATGGTCCTTCATTAAAATTCAATTCACGATGCTATTCCAGGATCACAAAAATTGCGGATATATAGAAATTCAACTCCGATGTCCTTATTATATAATGTAATCTTTAAGAAATGTAAATGTCATTTTCGTCTATGTAATTCATTTTATTTCCTTTGTAAATCTATAAGCAATGCAACATCATATTTTCTTCTGGAGCAGAGTTTTGGAAGTAATTGATTTTCGAAGGATATTTCAATCCATATCTTCTATTGTCCTCTACAATATTCCATATCCTATCTACAGTTAGATCATCATTCAGATGGTTAGTTTAACTTGATATACCACTTTTTAATTTTTCATTCACTAAATTTCATTTTATTTTCACATATTATTTATTTTTTTCTTCTAATGCAGCTGGCAAATAGACCGTGATCTTCGCCATAAGGCGCTGAAGTGATGTTACTCACTTTGCATTACCCAGGGGGCGCGTGTGACTTGATGGTAAGCCACGGACGCGGAGTAACAATGCCCCCGCAGCTCTCTACGATCCTATTAGGACAGGGACCTACGGCTTAAAGTGAATTTCGAACCATTACAAACACCCATGGCAAAGTCGGGATTTGAACTCGATACCTGTGGTACCGAACGCCAGAGCGCTAGCCATTCGGCCATCAGGCCCACTTTTCACATATTATTAATATGCACATTATCATGGCTTTGATTTCTTCGTGTTAAATAAGTATCTTAAGTATGTTCCCTTCCAGAGAATAAGATCTTTCTTATTATGAAGCTACTTAATTTAAGTAAAATTTCTTCTCACACTTAAACATACTTTGTACCTTATGTGTGACTCTTCCATGGTTATTTTTTAAGTTGCATAAATAGAGATAATTTTCGAAAGTTTATTGCTATGTTATTCTGTAAAATAAATTTATATATATTAAAAATGTTTTTTTTTAAATATATACTTAGAATTTCTCTTAATTAATATTTATCTAAATAAACATTTATTTACAGATTGTCAGAAATAATGCGTTGGAATAGACGAATCACCTGAAGTTATAAAAAAAAGTGATCTTATGATTGGAATGATAGAAACAATGCTGAACAATGTTGCATTATTGGTTGTGTTCTACATGCAGGGTAAGTGTAAAAAGATAATTGGTTGTATATAACTCAAATTTTTATATTTAATATCTTTAATAATTTTATTTATTTTAATTTAACATACTGAATATTAAATAAACTGTCATATTTAAAATTTATCAATAAATGTAGTATTTTTTTTTATTATTTTTTATTCGTTTTTGAATAAAAATTCAGTTTTCGTTAATAGACTTGATAATAATAAAGCAAAACGCTTTATAGTATAATGCGTTTATAATTTATAGTATGATATATAATTTTTAAGTAGAAAATATTGCATAGCAAATGTTACAACATACAATCATTTATAAATACATACCTTTTTAATTTAAGCAAAGTTAATTATCTAGGCTCACCAATAAACTTTTACATATAGCTTGTGTCATCTTTTATCAAAGTTTATAATAGTTAAATATGCATTTTTATCAAGATCAAATTTAGCTACTTTGTATATCATATATTGAATACAAAATTTGTTATATATATTTTGTTAAACAAATATGAGTATGATGGCATATTATATTTTTCGTATTGTTTTTCTCAAGCTATTTCATAACTAAAACTTTTTATCCAGTTCAAACTTTAAACTTCTTTAGATGCAATAACTATACAAAATTTATGATTATGAAATTATAATACGTGTGTTGAAATTCTCTTGGAATAGTGATCGATTTTTGCCATAACCGTCTGCTGTATTATCACATATTTACGACATGTGTTGTCGAATAAAGTGATTATGTTTCCATTTTCAAAACTGCGAAAAATATCGAACTTTGTAGTAAGTGAAAATAACAAAAATTTTCTTTGATGAAGTAAGAGGTGTTTGACGTCATACGCAATAGCAATTTAAAAGCAGTTACTGAACTTTGGGAATATTTTTAACACACATTTTATTAGAACAACTTCAGCGCTCTTTCAGAACTAAAGCATCATAGAAATGCTATCAAAATGCTTTAATGAATGGAAATTTTTATGGCGTCTTCTTTGAAATATTGGTTGACAAAACATTTTGACACTATTTATCCCTTTTCTTTATTTGATATTTTATACTTATTTAATAATTCCTGAAATAAATTATTATTTTAATTATGCTATTTTGAGCATAATTTAACTCAATTATGCTCAAAACGGATGTTGAAATATTTATTTTGTACTAAAACGATTATATTCTTTGAAATTAGGATTGATAAAACATTTGGGCACTGTTTATCACATTTCTTTATTATATTTTATACTTATTTATTAATTCCCGAAATAATTTGTTGATGTAAAGTGTCATAATTATGCACAAAAACGATGTTGAAATATTTATTCTGTACTAAAACGATTATGAACTAGTTAATTAACATTATTATTAACCAGTCCATAGTATTATGCTTTTATTAATGGAAATAATTTGAATTTTTAATTAATAATAAATTTATTACAACTATTACAAAACGCTGGATTGAAACGTATTGTAATGGTATAATATAGGAAACTTTTTCGGGACATGTTCTTTAAAATTCTAGTTTAAGAGCATTAAGGGGCTTTTTATCACTTTGTTTATTTCGTATTTAATGCATAATTATAACATTTTGTTATAATTATTTAATGTAATTTAATATAGTTATGCCGAGGAAGTATGCTAGTTTTTCAGATGAAACATTTTATGATATTTTATACTTACTTATTAATTCCCGAAATGATTTATTAATGTAACTTGGCATAATTATGCACAAAAAGAATGTTTAAAATATTTATTTTGTATTAAAATTAATATGTACTAGTTAATTAATAACAGATAATTATTAATTGAAATTAGTAAATTTATAATTAATAATTATTTAATAGCATTTATTATAACTATTTGAACATTCTGGATTGAAACATATTGATGATAGTATAATGGAAGAACATTTTCGTGACATGTTCTTTAAAACTCTAGTTGATAGAATGTATTGATCTTTTATTACTCTGTTCATTTCGTATTTCATGTATATTTATATCATTTAAAAAAATTAATTAATGTAAATTAGCATAGCTCTTTTGAGAAAGTATGCTGAAATATTTAGATTATATTTTTCAGAGGAAAAACTTTTAAAACAATGAAAACTTTTGTGGAAAAATTAAAGAAAATATATTTGAAGAATGAATAATTTTCAACTTTCAATATAAAAACTAAAATTATCTACCACACTAATAGTACTACTACTAAACCACACCACATTACTGTGCCTAGAGATGAGCTGCCCTATACAGTGGTGGATGATGTGGATAAAATTAAATGGACACACGACGGAGGCGGTAAATTTTCGCAAAATTCACCTTTGTCAGCTGAAGCTGAACAATGAGGAAATTTTTACAAAAATAGAAGAAAATATCAAAAATTAAAATTTAAAAAAAGGAAAAATATTTTTTTTGTTCTAATGCAGTTGGCAAACACTTAGACAGCTTGGTCTTGGATGCCTTAAGACAAGCGCTGCACAGACGTACTCACTTTGCATTACCCAGGGCGCGCGTGTAACTTGAAGATAAGCCACGGACGCGGAGTAGCAATGCCCCCGCAACGCTCTACGATCCTATTAGGAGAGGGACCTACGGTTTAAAGTGGATTCCGAACCACTACATACATCCATGGCATCGCCGGGACGCGAACCCGAAACCTGTGGTATCGAGTGCCAGAGCGCTAGCCACTCGGCCATTCAGGCCCAAAAAAGGGAAAAATATAAAATGCTAGAATATATAAAATACATAAGGTAAATTGTTAAAAACATTTTAAAGCAATGTAATACAATAAACCCTACATTGGAGAATATACAAATCACAGAGCTGAAAGAATATTTATCAAAGCAACTATTATACAAAGAAAAAGAATAGCATATAATAAATAATTTGACAGTAGAAGCAGTTGCTGCAAAATTATGAATAATGGAAATATAAAAGGCAGGAAGATATAACAAAAAAAAATAAGCAAAGTACATTACAAAATAATTGGTATTCCCTGGAAAATATTAGAAATGGGCAATTTAAATTATTTATGAAATTAAATAGCAAATTGTTTCAAAATTAGTTTACCCTAGATATACGCACATATTGTATACAACCATGTAAATTATCCTTAATATATACACTAGCATAAATTATTTTATAAAGCAAATTACTTTGAATAAATACACAAACATAAAATATTTTATAAAGCAAATTACCTTAAATATACAATGATATGCACACACATGTAGATTATCTACTAACCACATTAAAAATATTTTACAATATTAACATTTGTATTAATCTGTAACAATATTAAAAATAATATATATGTAATTTTATACGCATTTAGGATATTTTATATATATGTTAGAGACCATAAAGACATATATTTAAGGCTGCCATTTACGCTTTATAAGCATATGTTTCAGATAAGAGTTAGAATACATTTCGAATTTAGTTTTCAAAATGATTTTGGCTTTGCACTTAATAAGTTAGATGATTCTATCCAAAATTCTAATGCTATATTATATTGCTTTTAATAAACTGATAAGAGCATTTTTTGATAAATAATATTTTTCTTTGCATTTTCATGCATGGAATATGAAAAAAATGGCTAATAAAGTACCCTCATTACGTCAATAAAAATGCTCTTCAAAGCCATAAAAAATTTTTTTTTTTACTTAACAATTTTCCCAAAATACTTTTGAATTAGTGTTCTTTTTCTTTTTCATTTTTATAAATATTAAAGTCAAAACACAAAACACATCGTCCATGAAATATTAATGGTGGAACTACTCATCGAAGCTGCTAAGAAAAAATTCAAACAAAAAAAACATTTCTAAATAAAGAGGAGGATTCCATTTTGTATCATCATCTCCAAAAAAAAAAAAAAAAAAAAAAGGATTTTTTTTTCCTTTTTGTTAAATTAAACCACTGAAAATTCTAATTTGAAGAAAGACAGATTTTATTCAACTTTTTTTTTTTCCCCATCCCTCGTGGAAGATTTACGCATTTTCATGTGTGTGTTACTTTGGCACGTAAATATGTTATCGATATAAACTGCTCAGGGCATGAAAAAAAGATAGAGGAAAATTTTTTTTAATATCAGCATCTAGTAGCCGCGGGGGAATATACTGGAAGTGGAAAATACAATTTTTCAAACCTCAAACATTTGTAATACAACTATATTCTGAATCTCCTTTTATTCGTTTGTTTTATCTTTTATAACACAACAAAAAAAACGATAACAAGAATTATTTGTGGTGCGACTCTTTTACTTGACAATTTGATTTATTTTGCATCTGAAGTCTACTTTTTTTTCCAATTCCTTGGTCTGTGTATCATAATTGGATTGCTACCAAATTCAAAATCGCTGTTAACAGCTCTCTAAAATAGCCATAAACAGTAAGAAATCAGTTGAGTAAAAAATAACCACTGATATAATAATTTAAAATATTTGCATGAGGCATTAATGTATGAGGTATATTAAAACGTTTTTTATAAATGTGATTAGAAATAGTTTCAAAATTTATATTTCTGTTTGAAATTCCTGAATAATAATTTTTGATAAATACAATAGAGAAATGTGTTTCTTTTTTTATTTACACACCTATAATTTTTCTCAATTTTTTTTTTTATTAACAGTGTTTTACTTGATTAAAAGCACCAATTATTACATAAAAACATTTATTTTAAAATATATAATCACTAAACAAAAACTCATATATTTTAATATTTAATAATTATATATATATTATATCTAGAAATAATTTTTGCTAATTTTATATGTATGTCATAGGCCATAAACACTTAAATCAAAGCTGACATTTACATTTTGTACGCATATTTTCATATATAAGAGTTTGAATACACTTCGAGATTAGCTTGCGAAATGATTTTGGTGTTGCATTTAATAATTTATATGATTTTATCCTAAATTTTAATGAGATATTATACTGCTTTTAGTAAACTGATAAGAGCATTTTTGATAAATAATTTTTTTTTTTTTTTTTTTTTTTTTTTTTTTTTTTTTTGCATTTTTATGCATGGAATATGAAAAATAAAATGGCTAATAAAGTACACTCATTACGTCAATAAAAATGCCTTTAAAAGGCAGAAAACATATTTTTTTTACTTGACAATTTTCCCAAAATACTTTGGAATCAGTGTTTATATATTTTTTTAATTTATTTTCATTTTCATAAACATTAAAGTCAATACACGAATCGTCCATGAAAAATTAATGGCGGAACTACTCATCGAAGCTGCTAGGAAAAAATAAAGAAAACATTTCTAAATAAAAAGGAGGTATCTTAGAATTCCATTTTGTATCATCATCTCCAAAAAAAAAATAAGATCTTCTAATACGAAGACAGATTTTATTCAACTTTTTTTCTTTTCTTTCCCCATCCTTGTGGAAGATTTCCGCATTTTCATCTGTGTGTTACTTTGGCACGTAAATATTTTATCGATATGAACTGCTCAAGGCATGAAAAAAGATAGAGGGAAAAATTTTTTAATATCAGCATCTTGTAGCCGCTCTATTCTGAATCTCATTTTTTTGTTTGTTATTATCTTTTATAAAAAAAAAAAAAAAAAAAAAGCGATAACAAGAATTCTTGGTGGTGCGACTCTTTTACTTCACAATTTGATTTATTTTGCATCTGAAGTCTACGTTTTTTCCCCAATTCCTAGGACTGTATATCATAATTGGATTGCTACCAAATGTAAAATCACTGATAAAAGCTCTCTAAAATAGCCATAAACAGTAAGAAATCAGTTGTGTAAAAAGTAAACACTGAAATAATAATTTAAAATATATGCATGAGACCTTAATGCATGGGGTATATTAATTTTTTTTTTTTATAAAAGTTATCAAAAAATACTTTCAAAGTATAAATTTCTGTTTTAATTGTTGAATAATGATTATTGTGTTCAGAATAATAATTTTTGATAAATACGATAGAAAAATGTGCGTGCTTTTTTTTTTTTTTAATTAACTAAATTTTTTCTTAGAAATTTTTCTCAAAATGTTTTTATTAAAACTGTTGTATTTAATTAAAAGCTCCAATTATTAAATATAAAAAAAAAATATTTTAAAAAAGGAGGTTACAAAACAAAAAAAAACATATCTGTCAATATTTGATAGTTATATATATTTAATAAAGCAAATTACCTTAAATATACAAACATAATATATACACCCACGTAGACTATTTACTAACTACATTTAAAATATTGTGCAATATTTCTATTTGTATTAATTTGTAACAATGTTACTACTACACCACACCATATCACATTACTGTGCATAGAGCTAAATTACCCTTTTACAGTTTCGGAATTATGTGAAAAAGTCTGATTGGGCTCTGTGACGCTCTACGATCATAGACCGGAACCTACAGCTTAAAGTGAATTCCGAAGCACAACAAAAATCAATGGCACCGCCGAGAGTCGAATAAGAAACCTGTGGTACCACCACCACTACTACTATTACTACACCACACCATTGTGCCTACAGCTGAGTAGCCCCTTTACAGTTTAGGAATGTTGTTGGTGAAAAGAATTCTAATTGGGCTCTGTGACACTCTACGGCATAGGGACCTACGTCGGTGAGGCCTACGCTTTAAAATGGATTCTGAACCACTACTTATGCATGGCACCCCTTGAGTCGAACACGAAACCTGTTGTACCGAGCGCCTCCAATCTGTAACAATATTAGAAATAATTTTAAGTGCGCCATTTGCTATTTTTTATTTATGTTATAGACCTTAAACACTTAAATCTAAGGCTGTCATTTACACTTTGAAAGCATATTTTCCAGATAAGAGTTAGAATACACTTCGAATTTTGTTTTAAACTGGTTTTAGCGTTGCATCTAATAAATTAGACGATTTTATCCAAAATTCTAATGAGATATTATATTGCTTATAGGTATATTTTTGATAACTGATAAGGTTATTTTTGTTTAATAATTTTTTCTTTACATTTTCATGCATGGAATATTAAAAAAAAGGGCTAATGAAGCACCCTCATTACGTCAATAAAAATGCTTTTAAAAGCCATAAAATTTTTTTTTTACTTAACAATTTTCCCAAAATACTTTTGAATTAGTGCTTTTTTATTTTTTATTTATTTATTTTTTTTTTTTATTTTTCATTTTTATAAACATTAAAGTTAAAACACGAAATGCATCGTCCATGAAAAATTAACGGTGGAACTACTCATCGAAACTGCAGTAAAAAAAAAAAAAAAAAAAAAAAAAAAAAAACATTTCTAAAATAAAGAGGAGATATCTTAGGCTTCCATTTTGTATCCTCATCTCAAAAAAAAAGTTGACTTTTTTTTTCTTTTTATTAAATTAAACCATCGAAAATTCTAATTTGAAGAAAGACAGATTTTATTGAGTTTTTTTTTTCTTTCCCCGTTCCCTTGTGGAAGATTTCCGCATTTTCATCTGTGTGTTACTTTGGCACGTAAATATATTATCGATATAAACTACCCAAGGCATGAAAAAAAGATAGAGGGAATTTTTTTTTTTTAATATCAGCATCTTGTAGCCGTGGGGGAATATACTGGAAGTGGAAAATACAATTTTTCAAACCTCAATCATTCGTGATATAACTATATTCTGAATCTCATTTTTTTGTTTGTTATTATCTTTTGTAACAAAAACGAAAAAAAAAACCATAACACGAATTCCTTGTGGTGCGACTCTTTTACTTCACAATCTGATTTATTTTGCATCTGAAGTCTACTTTTTTTTTTCCAATTCCTAGGTCTGTATATTATAATTGGATTGCTACCAAATTTAAAATCACTGGTAAAAGCTCTCTAATATAGCCATAAACAGTATGAAATCAGTTAAGAAAAAAAATAACCACTGAAATAATAATTTAAAATATTTGCATGAGTCATTAATGCATGGGGGTATATGAAAATTGTTTCATAAAAGTTATCAAAAAATACATTCAAAATTTAAATTTCGGTTTTAAATTCCAGAATAATAATTTTTGATAAATACAACAGAAAAATGTTTTTTTATATAATTAACTATAATTTTTCTTAGAAACGTTTCTCAAAATATATTTATTAAAAATATTATATTTAATTAAAAGCTTCAACTATGAAATATAAAACATTTATTTTAAAAGAGGAGATCAGTAAACAAAAAAAAAAAAAAAATATCTTTTTCAATATGTAATAGTTATATATATTTTCTAAAGCAAATTACCTTAAATATACAAACATAATGTATACATTCGCGTAGAATATCTACTAACTACATATAAAATGTTGTACAATATTCCTATTTATATTAATAAACAATATTACTACTACTACAACTACTACAACTACTACAGTACTTCACATCACTGTGCATTGAACTCAGTTGCCCCTTTACAGTTTGGGAATTATGTGGGGGTGAGGGAGTAGTTTGATAAGGCTGCGTGACGCTCTACGGTCATATAAGACCGGGATCTACGGTTTAAAGTGGATTCCGAACCGCTACAAACATACATTGCACCGTGGGGAGTCGAATCCGATATGTTTGGTACACAGCGCCAGAGAGCTAGTCACCCCTGTAACAATGTTAGAAATAATTTTATGTGCGCCTTTAATTAATTTTATATATATGTCATAGGCTATAAACACTTCAATCTCAGACTGCCATTTACAATTTGTACGTATGTTCTCGAGATAGGAGGTATAATATACTTTAATACACTTCGAATTTGGTTTTCAAATTGATTTTGGCGTTGCATCTAATAAGCTAGATGATTTTATCCAAAATTCTCATGCAATATTATATTGCTTTTAGTAAACTGATAAGTATATTTTTGTTAATTATTTTTTCCATGGAATATGAAAAAAATTGCGGATAAAGTACCCTCATTACGTCACTAAAAATGATTTTAAAAGCCGTAAAAATATTTTTTTATTTAACAATTTTCCCAAAATACTTTTGAATTAGTGTTTTTTTTTTTTTTTTTATTTTCAATTTTCATTTTTATAAACATTAAAGTTTAAACACGAAACTCATCGTCCATGAAAAATTAATGTTGGAACTACTTATCGAAGCCGCTAGAAAAAAGAAAAAAAAAAAACATTTCTAAATAAAGAGGAATTATATAGGTATCTTAGGATTCTATTTTGTATCATCATCTCCAAAGAAAAAGATGATTTTTTTTTTCTTTTTGTTAAATTAAACCACCGAAAATTCTAATTTGAGGAAAGTCGATTTTATTCGAGTTTTTTTTTTCTTTCCCCATCCCTTGTGGAAGATTTCCGCATTTTCATCTGTGTGTTACTTTGGCGCGTAAATATTTTATCGATATAAAATGCCCAAGGCATGAAAAAAAGATAGAGGATAATTTTTTTTTTAATATCAGCATCTTGCAACCGTGGGGGACTATACTGGAAGTGGAAAATACAATTTTTTCAAACCTCAAACATTCGTGATCCAACTATATTCTGAATCTTATTTTTTGTTTGTTATTATCGCTTATAACAACAACAACAACAAAAAAAAAAAAAAAACGATAACAAGAATTATTTGTGGGGTAAACGATAATAATTGTAAACGATTGTAATAATTGTAATAATTGTAAACGATAATAAATCAAATTGTGAAGTAAAAGAGTCCTTTTACTTCACAATTTGATTTATTTTGCATCTGAAGTCTACTTTTTTTTTCCAGTTTGTAGGTCTGTATATTATAATTGAATTGCTACCAAATTTAAAATCACCGACAAAAACTTTCTAAAATAGTCATAAACAGTATGAAATCAGTTGAGTAAAAAATTACCGCTGTAATAATAATTTAAAATATTTGCATGTGACATGAATGCATGGGGTATATTAATTTTTTTTTTTATAAAAGTTATCAAAAAAAAATTCAAAATTTAAATTTCTGTTTTAAATGTTGAATAATGATTATTCTGTTCTGAATAATAAATTAAAATTTTATCGTTTTGTTTAAAAGCTCCAATTAAGCTCCGTTAAATCTCCAATGATTAAATATAAAACATTTTTTTTAAAAAAAAAGGAGTTCACTAAACAAAAAAAATCATATCTTTCAATATTTAATAGTTATATATATTTCATAAAGCAATTTACCGTAAATATACAAACATAATTTATACACCCACGTAGATTATCTACTAACTGCATTTAAAATATTGTACAGTATTCCTATTTGCATTAATCTGTAACAATATTAAGTTAATAACAATTATTAAGTTGCCTGACCTTTGGTATCCATAGGCTTCAGGTTCGAATCCTGTCAGTTCCATGGATGTTTGTGAGTGGTTCGGTATCCATGTTAAACTGTAGATACTAATGTGTGCAAATGTATGCTTAGTCTAATGTGTGCAAAAAATGACAGTAGAGCAAGCAAAACGCATGCGCAGAGCCAGATTCTAAAATAAAAAGAAGGATGAAAAGTACTATTTAAAACATTCCGCAAATACGGGCCTGAATGGCCGAGTGGCTAGCGCTCTGGCGCTCGATACCACAGGTTTTGGGTTCGAGTTCCGGCGGTACCATGGATGTTTGTAGTGGTTCGGAATACACTTTAAACCGCAGGTCCCGGTCTTAATAGGATCGTACAGCGTTGCGGGGGCATTGCTACTCCGCGTCCGTATCTTCAAGTTACACGCGCCTCCTGGGTAATGCAAAGTGAGTAACGTCTGTGCAGCGCTTGACTTAAGGCATCCATGACCAAGCTGTCTAAGTGCTTGTCAGCTGCATTGGAACAAAAAAAAAACATTCCGCAAATACATAAAGTGAGTCCGTACTAGCAATACGACTAAAAGAAACAGTTCGAAAGCCTTTATACACTGTAGGACAATCTGCAATCTTAGAGATGGACCTTGTTTGTCAATCCTTATTCAAGAATTTCGAATCGACAAAAGTATCATTTCATCAACTTATAAATTCTTCCACGTCAAATCATTTATTTCACTTATAAGTTGATAAAGATCTATAAGGAAAAAAAAGGAACGATAAATGACTTAGTTACACTTTGCAGGTTAAAAAAGGTCTATACTAGTTAATGAAAAACATTACTCCTCTAATGCATACAGCAACGGGACGGCAAGTGCCGAACTTTACTGTGAAAGTACTGTTTTATGAAGTTGAACAACAACCCAACATTCAGAATGTTGCATATCATTGACAATTGTTAATCAGCGGAACTGGGCATCTCACGAATGGAATCAGGTCGTCTTTACGGATTTCACACGGTTCAAACCCACTAGCCTCAGGGGTCGTTGCAATGGTATCCATGTTTTAAGGAACGATCTTTGAGCTCTGCCTCGTTCGCTATATACACTATGTGGAAGAAAGTGACGGGACACGACACTATAACGACATAAATCCATATTTATTAAAATTAATAGGAGGTAGGGCCGCCGAACGTCCAATGTAACCTAACTAATGGGCCTTGATACGAAGAGTCTTGGTCGAAACGGCCACACCTGTGGCTTGTCTAAACTCATTAGCGATGTTATCCATGGATGTTTGACGGTTACTTCGAATCTCCCTGCCGAGCAGCCGCCGGTCCCTGCTGGTGAGAACTGTAAGCCGGCCACTTCGGGGTTTGTTCTGGCAGTGTCCCTCAGTCTTGTAGCGACACACAACACGTGCTACAGTTGATTTTGAGCAGTTACGGAGACGGGATATCTACCTAATTGACACCTTGGCAAGATGCAATCCAACCAACACACCTTTCTCGAACTCAGACAACTCTTCCCGTGGCGGCATCTTGACAAAAAAACAACTCTAGTCGACTCCACAGAGTATTTATAGGATATGGCTGACACGTGATACCTATTATTGCGCATGTGTCAGCTGTATTGTCGACTTTTCGAGGGGTGTCCCGTCACTTTCTTCCAGATAGTGTAGTTTGTTTCGGGATGGATGGTGGATCCTTATTGAAGGCAAAGGGCAATATACGTTTTTACATTCATTTTTTTTAAAAAGTTAGTTCAAGGTGAAACGGATCAGAAGAATTAAATTTATTTATACATTTAAAAAATCTTTTACTTCTAAGTAATTGAGAAAATTGCAGCAGAATATAATAATTAAATTTTATTTATATTGTTCTAGTTAAAACGTCTCACCTGTGAGGAATTCCCACCATTCCTGTAATTCTCTCTATCTCACCTGCAAAAGAAAAAATGAGATAATAATAGCCGGGGCCTATAGTGTAAATTTCTGCGAAGAATAAAGAAAACATCATGCGATCGGAACCTCGAGTTTTATTGCCCCTATTCATGTCGTCGGGGTCTGTTGGAAATATTTCTCCCGCAAGATTCAGGAGGTTTCATCGCTTCAGTTGAGAAAAACGTAATTTTGTTAAAAGATTTGAGTTCGCGGAAAGCACTCGTGGCTCGTACCGGTGGGGATTACGCCGGTGAAATGGAGGTCGCTCCAGGTTTTCTGCTTTTACAGTTTCACTCAGGAGAAGAAAATCCCTTTCTGATTGTGGGATGGGAAATTTCTCCGAAATTATTTTCAAGAAAAAAAATTGAATCAATTTATACATATGTATATATATATATTTAAAATAGATATATAAATTTAAAATAGATAATGAACACACAGAGTTATGTTTTGTAATTTTGTCAAGTAAATGTAAATCATAACTCCAATTATTTGTATCTCAAATTACAAACAAATACATATATATATATATACATATATATATTTATAGGAGCGTAACGGTCGAATGACTGGCGCTTGGGGCCACAGAATTCGGGTTTAAATCCCGGCAGTGCCATGGACATTTGTTTTTATATTAATATTTGTTAATTATGTTCGGAATCCACTTTAAATAGTAGGTCCTGGTCTAATACGACTGCAGAGCATTGGGCTGACAACCGTACCCCATAAAAAGAAACATCTGCAATCTCGAAATTTTCCAGCTTTGGCCCACAGTATGGCTGTTGCGCCAATGAAGAAGTAGAAGAATATATATATATTCTTATTTTGGCATATTAGCTTTTAACATTTTGGCAAATATATTCTAATTTGCCATTATATATATAACTAATTTTGTCATATCAATTATATTTAACTTTTCTATTATTGCCTGAATTCAGAATAAAAATCTCGATCTTCTAAGAAGATTTTGAGATTTTATTTTTGAATTTCCAACTGCCATCCTTCCCCTATATCTAGGCGAATTAAATCAAAGACTTCTAGCTTCTACTGCATTTACAAAGTGCTGATTTTGGAACAATCATTTCATAGGTTTTTTTTATCATCTTAAAATGATATTTTTAAATGTTTTCTATCTTTAATTATAATGAAATTATAAAACAAACAACAAACAATTGTTGTTGTTGTGTATAATTCTCATTGCCCTGCAGAACAACAAGCAGTACTAATGGCTATATTTTTTTCTAAAAAAATAAGAAGATAAAGCACATATACTATATCAAACTTAAAAGATTCTAAACCTGTCTTTTACAGTAGTTTTGAAGTGGACGGAATGTTCTATTTCAATTTTTATGCCTTTGCTAAAACAAAATGCTGACATAGCTGACGTAGTTTTTCCTTTACCAAAATTCCCCATAGCATAATAAAACGAGGTACTCATAGCATTCCTGGTAAATCAGATCATATATTGTAGTAACTATTGTTAATATTTTAAAACACTTTTAAAAGTGGCGGTACCATTACTTTAATAAAAAAATAATTTAAAACCTGCCTGTCTCAAATATTAATGTCAAGCAATCCTTAGAGCTCAGATGAAAAAAGTTTTTTTTTTTGCTTACAACAATTACTAAACACAGTCTTTTATAACAATTATTCTTGCATTGGTACTTACCATATTAAAGTAGGATATTTTACAGGATTGACCTATAAAATTGAAATGCACTGAAGTATAAGTCTTTGCAAAAATTGCTCCATGAAGCCCACAAACATAAATTGGAGAAAATATGGAAAAAAAAACCAAAAAAATAAGTAAAAAATAAGAAAAAAATATATAAAATAAGAAAAGAAAAAAATAAGAAAAAAAAAGAGAAAAAAAAGAAAAAAGAAGAAAAACAAAATAAGAAAAACCAAGTCAAATGTTCGCTTTTTTCTAAACTTTATTATATTTAAAAAACTTGAAAGATTTAGCTCTAAAAATTTTTATTACATTAGTATATATTTTGAAGTATGTATTTTTAGTTATACGCTTTTATATTCCAATATATTTTGGTAATTATTTCGTACTTGCTAATTTGAGTTTAAAGATAATTTCTGAATTTTAAGCTGATGAATGGTTTTGTGTTTACAAAATAGTCACTTTTGTGTGTTATAAAAAAGTTTTCGTTATCATGATTTTTTTATTTAACTTGTATTGCTTTTTTTAAGTTTTCTTGAAAAGAATAATAGAACAATAATATTTTTTCGATCTTTCTATTTTTTGTTTTTGAAAAGAAATATCTAATAATAATTACAATTGTACTACTTTTTTTACTTTACTTAAACAAATCATAAAACAATTCTTAGATAAAAAAATTTGCTCAAAATAATATTATCAAGAAAAGAAAATCAATAATAATTATTTATAGTAATTAAAAACAGTACTCAAAACTGCTGATAGCTCGGTAAAATTAAACTTTTCTGAGATTAAACAATGTATGGTACAGAGAATTTCAGAATAAAAATTCGATTCGAAATTTTTGCATCATTTGTACGATTCGTATCGTTCACATGAAATTTTAGAAAATTCAAAGATAAGTCATATGTATATTACATTTTCCATGCTAAATCGAAATATTTTCTTTTTTAAATTTTTAAATAAGGCATTTGGTTAAGAGATATGTTTAGTATTTCTGGTAACGATTATTGAATATTTGATAAGAATATATTTTTTTTTTAATTTGATGCTACGTATTATGCGTACAGATGAACTATATGTTTTGAATCATACGTATAAGTAGAGAGAAAAGGCAATGGCAAAATGAAAATACTTTTGACTATCATAGTAGAAAATCGAAAGCTGCCGTAAAGGTTAAGGCTTGTTTTTAGATGTAGAGGTAAAAAAAGTTGTGTTTTTATTGTCTTGCAATAGTTTGTGGAAAAAAGTTTTCTTTTAATTGTTTTTTTATTTATTACTTTATATTTTTCATAAAACTATTACTCAAAGTTGAAAAAATTATTCTTCTGTAAAAGTTAAGAGATTTGTTTAATGTTTCTGGTAACGTTCAATGAATATTTGATACGGATATTTTTTAAGTTGTTGTTACGCATTGTGTGTGTATACTGATGAATTGCATGTTTAGAATCATACGTATAAATCAAGTGAAAAGGCAATGGTAAAATGAAAAAACTTTTGACTTTCATAGTACAAAATCGAAAACTGCGATAAAAGTTAAGGCTTGTTTTTCGAAGTAGAGGTAAAAAAGTTGTGTTTTATTTTCTTACAATAGTTTGTGGTGAAAAGTTTTCTTTTAATACTGGGTTTTTTTTATTTATTATTTTATGCTTTTCATAAAACTATTACTCAAAGTTTAAAGTTAGGATTAAGAGATTTGCTGGTAAGGTTCAATGAATATTTGATACGAATATTTTTTAATTTGTTGTTACGTATTATGCGTACTGATGAACTGCATGTTTCGAATCATACATGTAGGTCGAGTAAAAAGACAGTGACAAAATGAAAATACTTTTGATTTTTATGGTACAAAATCGAAAATTACAGTAAAGCTATAAGGTTAAGACTTATTTTTAGAAACAGAGCCCAAAAGGTTGTTGTTTTTTTCTCTTGCAATAGTTAAAAGAAAAAGCTTTCTTTTAATTGATGTTTTATTATTTATTACTTTATACTTTTCATAAAACTATTACCCATAGTTGAAAAAAAAATTTGTTCTGTAAAAGTCTTTGCTTTACAATGCCTTATTGTTTAAGAAACAAAGTATTCGCAAGTGAGTACTTTAACAAAAGTATTCGTACATTATAGAATACTTTGAAGGGACAAAAAAGGGCTTATCTAAAGCTCGTTCAATAAAATAAAGAGAAGGACTATAAAAGAAAATGAGAAGAAACAACAGCGAATTTTGTCTTATCTCATCATGTTTCTTTTTTACTCTCCCTCGGCTAACAAATGTTGAACAGTCGAAAGTTGTAGTTTTTTTCCCAAACAGAGAACAGAGTGTAAAAGAACCAGGTCAAACATGATAGTAAAAAACGGGATAGTAAAAAAGAATTCAATCAAGGACATAACATTAATGAACTTTTGTGTCCATGGACATTAGTATAGTGTAATTAAAACAAAGGAAAAGGAAGTGTCTAAACTTTTACTATAATTTAATAATAAAAAGTATGGAAAAAAATAAATGCTCTGTATTTTTGAGAACAGGTCTTTTAATGGTGATATATTTAATTACAAAAAAAAACCCCATTATTCTTATAAGAATCCTTTTTTTAGTATCACAGATCTAAATGTATAAAAATATAGGGACAGTAATTGAATTTGTTCGGGAAAATTGTCCATTCAATTCGACAATTCTTAATAGTCATTTTCGATTAATTCTTTGACATATATTTTGAACTTTGCAATCATTTGCTTTTGCAATTTGTACAATTTCTCTGGCTTCATTTTTAATTCAAAGAAATTCTTTAAAACTGTTGACAATTTCTCTGGCTTCATTTTTAATTCAAAGAAATTCATTAAAACTGTTGACAATTTCTCACCAAATTTATACAGCGTTTCATATAAGCAGTTTGCATAAGGCCAGACTATTGCCAAGGAACTTACGTTTATACAAGTAACGTTTTGGTGAAATATTAAAATTTTCTACATCTTAAACCTTCGCAGAATGGATCATACGACGTTGATACATTGCGGGAATTGTATAATCACGTACTGTAAAGGGATATTTTCTATTAAAAAATTTGTTTAGAATACTTCAAATGAAATTATGCATATAATTTAAACAAACTTAAAGATCCCTTTAATTATGAGTGAATTTTATAAAACAATTTTTAAATGAAAAATTAAGTAAGCACTTTATAGGATATATTAAAAAAAAGTTAGGAATTTTGAAGCTTTACAGACGTTTTCCATTAAGAAGCACTGAGTTTGTCAATGCTTCTCATAAAGGTGTACATTAGGATCAGTTTCCATAGCAAAATTAGACAGTTCCTAGGTTTTTTTAACGAATTTATCATCCCGTACATTGAAGGATTTTTTCTTCTTTTTCACTATCAATTTAACTGGTGTTATATGTAAATTCAATTCGTCAATTCCTAATCGTCATTCTAGTAGATTAATTCATTGACGTATATTTTGACATATTTGAAAGTACTTCACAGTCATTTGCATCTGCGATTTTTACAATTTCTTTGGCTTAGTTTTCAATCCAAAGAAATTCTTTAAAACAAATTACAATTTCTCGCCAGAGTTAGAGTACTATACATAACAATATACAGCGTACAGCATTAGAATGAATACTATACTACATAGCGTACTATACAGAATACTATACAGCGTACAGCGTTAGAATGAATTCTATACATAATACTATATTATACAGCGTACACAACAGAATACTATACAGAGAACAGCTTTAGAATGAATACTATACCACGTACTATACAGCGTACTACTCAGAATACTATATAGCGTACAGAGTTAGAATGAAATTCAAACACTAATGTTAATTAAACTCGATAATGGTAATTAGACTCGACAATGGTAATTAAATTAATGTTTATGCGGCACTATTTTTTCAACTGCATTCATATCATATAATATCAATTTTTTCATATCATAGCAATACATGCAGATTAATTCTAAAATATTTTGATGTTTAATTTTTTTTTTTTTACATATTCTCCGACACATACTGATTTAAGCTTCAAAAGAATACCTGCACAAATATTACAAAACATGCCGGTAAGAATACTTTTTGTTTTCCAAAATGACAGAAGCATTTTTAGATCTAAAAGTATAACTCATTTCCTCAATATTATGTATTCTTCACACGAAAGCATTTTCTATTTTTTACTGGGGGGTGCTAAGTGAGAAGAAATTTCTACTTGAAAATGATGTATACCCTTCTTAGCTCTAAAGTAGAAAGAAAGGCTATTTTTCTCCTGTCTGGAAAGTTTTTAAAGATTCACAACTTCGTAGAATCTTTCGCGTTTTACTACGACTTTTATAGCATATCTGCCATAAAGTGACTCCATTTAATCACCAGAAAACTACAAAGAGTTTTTTTAAAAAAGAACGTGATTGCTTTTTGAAAGAAAAGAAAATCAATTATTTATTAACAGTTAATGTTTTAATTAATTACTGTTCAAAAGCGAAAGAGCTAAAATGCTTAAGGCATATATATATATATATGAAATAAAAAAAATTAGTTAATGTAAGGAATTTCAAAATTTTGTTTTTGTTAAATGAAACAGCTAACTATTGTTAAATAAAAGTAAACTAAACAAAAAAATAAATATATAAATTAAAGGTTCATTACTTTTATTAATCTACCAACGACATACAAAATGCATGTTTTTCTTTCATTGTAATAATGTAAAATAATAAAGTAAAATATCCATGTTTTGTTATAAATTTATCAAGATCAGAAAAAGAAAAATATATATATTAAGTAGATGCAACCATGAAAGTTTTGGTTCAAAATTCATGATAGTTATAGCATGTGTGTTGTGAAGGAAGAGGTTGTTGGTTCGAACTTCATCCAGATAAAAAAAAAAAAAAAAAATTTTGATAGAGATTTTTGTTTTAGTTTTTTAAATCATACACAACATAGATATAAGCCAGTTGCCTTAAAAAACCTTTATGGAATCATTGACTACAAATTCAATTTCTTGTAACTGAGATACGCTGTATTGATAAAAAACGTAATGGATCCTTATTAGCATATCAGAAGTCATCAGAATTTCATAAACATTATACAAGGATCATTTAAAAAAAAAGATTTCGTTGTTTATAAAAATAAACAAATAACCATTTGAAATTCTATATATATGTAAATATCTCTATTATATTTTATGTTGTTACCACAAACCAGTAAACATTTTAGATTCACTCAGTAGGACAAGTTTTATAAAACTATTTTATATAGTCCATAACTGGTGATTTTAATATTACACTATTATAAAACTTTGTGAAGCAATGTATGTCCTCAGGTAAAAGTGAACAGTGAAGTCCTAAGATGTAGAGTAATTGTGTAGTAGTAATGTTGAGTGGTTGGGTAGTAGTAGTGTAGAATAATTAGTATTCAAACATTTATTTCATCGAAAATTTTAAATCCTCAATATATCTGAACCCTAACAATAATCTAAATAAATGATTACAGTAATGTTTTTACTTATTATTGTAGCTTCATAAATTTCATCGAATAATTGATTAATTTTTTCAATATTATGTCCTATAATGTAGAAGAATCAATTTTAACTTCATCCAACCTTTATCATAAGTTCAACTTTTATCATGTACATACTTCTTAATCACAATACAACAGCAAAAACATAAGTATACAAATACAGTTATTGGTGCTGGTTGTATTCATTAATTCTATATATAACAAATTTGTCCATTAAGACAACCTGATGAACCTGACCATTTTCAACCCACTGTCATGGAAAGGTAAAACTCAAGATACTATATATATTTTCAGGTACCAGATGGTTACTATTAATGAAATGTGATTCAATCAGAGTTGTTATTCTTATTTTATAAAAAAATCCAACCTTTTCTCTTATCCTTCAAGCACCAATTATCCTTGTCTCGCATAATTGGTGTTTATTTCGAAATCTGTAATGTTCAGATCATTATATCTGAATATATGAAGTGATACAAATTGAATCTATTAAACATAATGTATTATTTGAAGTATAATTAGTAAGATATATATTCTATATATTTGGTAATCATGGTCCAATAACGAACATATCAGTATAAAAATACAAATGCAGTTATTGGCACTGATTGCATTCATTAATTCTATATATAACAAGTTTATCCATTACGACAAACTGATGAACATCTAATAGATTAGGCTTAACGGAGAAAAAGACATTCAGCGATAAATATTGGCCTGTAATTCTGGAGACTAATTCCTATTGATAGAGAGCCATTAACGAAAGCCGTTGTCCACTTGAAATCATATGAATATCAGCTGCCTTCAACCGACAATTATCTTTTAATGTTTGGTCTTAGTAACAGTTCTGCAATTTAGCTTAATTTGAGGAAAGAATCATGATTTTTAATTTTTTTATGTTTTAAGCTAAAAATAAGGCAAATAGTTATTTTTATATTTAAATTTACTATAACTAAATTTTTAAATACAAATATTTTTCCATTGTATTTTTTATTTACGTTCTAATTTATTTAAGAAGATTTAATTTTTTGTAGGACATATGTCACACACAAAGTTTCAGTCTACTGGTGCTTCACTGTTAAAGAATTGCTGTTCTAAAGCATTCATTTACAATGTTTTCCTCTAATTTCTTTTATTAAATTTGTTAACAAAAGAATTTTTTAATTACATAAATTTAAACATTCCATCTTTAAAATATAAACTTAAAACCAATTTTTTATTTAATGAATTTTATTATTCATGAAAAATTCCACAAACAACAAAGTCTTATATTTAACTTTCAAAATCTTATATTATTATTATTATCAAAATTTTAATAGTTATTTTAAAATTTAAATTAACTATAACTAAGTCTGTAAGTACACACATTTTTCCATAGTATTTTTTGTTTATATTCTAATTATTTAAAGAGATTTAATTTTATGTATGAAATATGTCACATACAAAGTATCAATCTACTGGTGCTTCACTGTTTAAAAATTTCTGTTTTAAAGCGTCATTTACTATGTTTTTCTCTAATTTATTTTGTTATTTTTGTTAACAAAAGAGTTTTTAGTTACAGTGTTACAGTTTAGGTAATGTTACTCGCATCCGTAGTATATCTTCAAGCTACACGTGCCCTATGTGTAGTGTTAAATGAGTAACAGCAGTGCAGGCCTTGCTTATGGCATAAAGATTAACTGCCTCTGTACTGCCAGCTACATTAGAACAACAACAGCAACATAAATTTACATCTTTAAAATATAAGCTTCGAATTTATTTTTTATTTCATAAGTTTTATTATTCATACAGAATTCCACAAACAACAAAATCTTATATTTACTGTTATTAAATATTAAATTTTCAAAGTCTTATATTTAATTTTCAAGAATGAAATTTTCTACTGTATTTTTGAACAACAATAAAAAAAAGTCAAAAAATTTTCAATTGGGGAAAGAATATTATTTTCTTTACATGTATTCTGATGGATATAGAAACAACAAACAATAAACATCTAGTATAAAATAATCTATGTGCATAAAAATAAAATTGTACTTTCTTTAAAAAAATCCATTCTTTAAATTAATCCATGTTCCTGAAAAACACATTTAATATCTTCATGTTAAATTTAATATATACAATAAGAAAATCCAGCGAGGTAAAATGAGTTTCATATTCTAAATATAGTAGCTATGTTTTTAAAAAAAGATTTATTATTTTATAAAACATTCGATTTAAAGGAAAGAAGTAAATTTTTACATCAACCCCAACAAAAATTTCTTTAATATTAGAAATATGGTAAAAGTATTGATTTTCAATAGTACAAGCAGCGTTTACAGATTTAAAGACATACACAAATCATAAGATAAGTATCGGTATTTACTTATATACGTAGATATAGTTTTAAAGCAAGAATGTTTTATACTTCTAAAACGCAGAAAAGTATTTGGTTTAACGAATGCTTCAGTATAGTTTATTGAAACGTTTAAAGTTTATGATTTGTTCTGGAAATAAAAGTATCGAATTTTGAGTATAACATTCTTTTTTAAGGAAGTGAATATATTTTTTACTGAAAAATAAATATGTTGGTGCGCACTTCACAAATCCACAACGTTACATTGATATTGGAATGGCACTGTTAACTAAAAATCGAGTATTTATATGCTTTTTTGAATACATTATTCAATGAAATTTTTTAAAAACTACAATCATTTAAACAATAGCTGTATTTTCAATAGCTATAGTTTTACGTAACTGTAGCTTTTATTTTAGAAAATAATTTGCTTATGAAGTTAAACAGGCAAATTTATTATTATTTTTTTTTTAATTTTAGTTTTATCTTACGTAATGATAAAATCAACATGCAAGATAAAACCTAATCTTCTTACGGGAAAAATTTCATAAAATATAAATCATTGGCTTTTAGAGATATTAATTTAAAGTTTGTGTATAATTCGGTGTTTCATTTTGTGTAACTGAAGCATACTTAAATAAACTTTCTTATTATTAGCATGACTTAGTTGGTTGTTGCAATATGCAATTTAATATTTATAATACTCAATGAAGAATTTTTGATATTTCCAAAATATTTCTAGTAGTCAATATGATTATTATTTATTTTACTTTACTTAATTTTTGTATTTCTAAGTCTAAAACTCGAAATTCTATTCATTATATTATTCAGATTATATATGTAATTTGAATAGCATAATATATATATATATATATATATATATATATAGAAATTTAGAAAACATAGTAGTAAAATATTTGTACTTTTTTTTATTGCATTAAAAATTTTAAATCAGTAGTCAAAAATGCACTGCTCAGAACTATTCAGAAATTTTTCGGAACTATACAGAAATGTTTCGTTTAAAAAATTGATACAATCAAAATTTTCCAAAAAAAGTTTAAAAAGGGAAATAAGCCTGAAAATTTTAAGATAAACATTCAGTTTTATCTGGGACATTGAAAATGATTCATTAGTGGTATAGCAAATTATATTATGGTTTCATTTAACTTAATGTAATAGATAGAAAGCAATAATCAACATGCGTTTAATGCTTTGATTCGATTAGTAGGATGTCTAACGAATCAATTTCATTGAATTAGAAACCTATAGAGTTATTGATCACTTAGAAGAGTCAAACAAAAGCTGTAGAAATTTAATATACTGGAAAAATCACAGAATTATTTGGTTACTGGAAATAAATGTCGAAGGCCAGACCAAGGTTTGGATGGGCAACAACAATAAATGAACTTTAATACTCAACAATGAAATCCAGAGGAGACCGAAATATGAATATCCATCTTTTTCAACAATATCTCTGTTCGACTTTTGTACCAGAGGTATAATTGAAACTGTTCGAAGCCAACTGTACACTGTATGCCTATATGCTCATATAGCTGTAAATATATAAGCTTATGTTCAGACCTATATGCTCGTATGTAACTTTTCAGGTCTGTATATAATAATCCTGTGATTTTTATACCTTTTGTAATGTCTCGAGCTTCAATAATTTTCAGATAAATTCATTTAAATGAACACAAATTGCAAGCTATATCGTTCATGTCAAGTGGATGACTTTCTAAGCAACGAATAAGTCATATAAATTGTTTGGATAGCATTTCTTCGGATTTAAATATAATAGTAATTTCTGTACATTCTAGGCAGAGACGTTTATGAGCCCCCTAAGTGATTGAAGAACAGGAAATAACTCTTCTAGAGAAGTGGATCTGATTACTCCAACCATTCAATACATCTGTACAAAAAATATATCTGTGTTTCATTAATAGCAAATCATTACACTGTTCACAGAGATTGAGTAGAAGAACATATTAATTGGAATATAAATAAATGGATGTCTCATTTTACAATCCATCTTGATAATAAAAGTATTTTAAACTACACGTTACGTGGGACTGACATGAAAAGGTCAGATTTGGGGGAAAGTAGGATGTATGTATTACCACGCGCAGATTCCGACATCATTAGAAATGGATCTCTGAGGGCTCAGATATATGAGGATGAGGTTTTTAGACTCTGGGTTGTTTCTCTTACCCTGCAGTAATCAAAGATGAATTTATCTCAAAGGACTATCATTGCAAGTCACATCGTGCTCGACAAGTGGTCGACTTTCTTTATAACGAAAGAATCATATGAATTATTCGAAAGAGAATGTTCTTCGGACTTAAAACTAATAGAACAATTTTGTACACTCTAAACAAATACCGCCTGCCCCCCATTTCCCATATGGTTCAATATGTGGAAAGGTTTCTTCTAGATCAGATTACTACAGTCATGCATTAATATACTTTACAGTGGTATTACAATTGTTTAATGTTGAAGTCACTACTGGGAAATCTTAACATTTGTGAAAAGCTCTTTCTTGCAGTTTATATTCGATTTACTGAGATACAAAATTTGTGCAATTTTCGTTTCGTGCAAAATAAAACCCTTCAGATTTATATATATATATATATATGTTCAAAACATACCAGGTCTGAAGATAAAGCATCGTCATATACGTTGTATTATGAACTAAATCAGCATATGTTGGGTTTAGTTTCTAATACAACATACTGTTTGTTTTGTAGAATTAATTGAAGTATGTGTAATGATCATGAAGTGGATGATAGACAGACACATACTGCTCTTGAACTGAGGTAGCTCGGTTAAAAACTCGACAACTAAACCGAACTAAAAGTTTTTATGCCTTCCCCAAAAAAGGGTGTAAAAAAATTAGCAGACTGGGCATTATCCTCTTAATTTAATGGAATTTAAAGAGGAGAAGGAAGTAAAGGAATTTTTGGCAAACTTAAAAACCTTTAAAAATTGTTTGTATGAATCTTTAAGTAATAGAATAAGCGTTTTGTTCTTGAAATATATTAGCTAAAATCCAAACTAAATTCTTTGTTAAGGGGAATAGCAATCAAAATATTGATGACATAATTTCAGTGTAGTGTATCCGTAACTCTAATTTCATTTGATATGATTTATATCTCTTCATAAAAATACAGTCTGAATTTCATTTTAGAACTTATTCTATTACAATATTTTAATGTCATTCTCTAAAATATCACAAATACCAACACATATAGCATAAACACTGCCGAATTCAATATATTTTTAAGATAATGTAATAAAAGATCCTTATAAATTATAGGGAATTCAAAGGAATTAAGGAAAATCCAGAGAAATCCTGATTGTTAAATTTCTATCCGTTGGAATTTAATAAAAATTGCTATAAACGTTAATAAAACACTGCTTCAAAAGTTAAGCACAGATGAAAACTAGTGATGATTATCTTCCTTAAAGATACATAAAAAACATAAAAACAAAATATAGTATAGGGATTTAATGTATGATCAGCCTTCAATATGAAGTGAGATCGGCTCTAACAGCAATACGAGCACAACAGTGATGTTCAATGCTTAAAATGTTGGTGTTTATTTTCTCAGTTTTCCAAAAATGTTTATTGCTGTATTGAAGAAGCTCCAAAACCCTAAAGGTTTAAGAAATGTTTAATATAACAATATGGAGAAAATGTTTAATTTAACAATATGAAGAAAATGTTTAATGTAACAATGTACAATATCCATAGAGCATCTCAAACTTGCTTAATTCAGAGCGAGCGTGTTGTCCAATCTATACGCACAGCAGTCTTCTAATGTACAATTTTTATGAAAATAACGATTTTTCTGGAATTTTTGGAAGTCGGTATATTTTATGTACTTTTAAACTTAGTAACTCTATCGCATGCTACCACAATTTCCTTCTCTACAAAGACAAAAATCACAAAATTTACAGCCCCGATCGTTTGCTCTTATCATTTCCTCTTTTGTGTACATCCTATCCAAACTTACTTAATCCAGCTTGTGTTGACCAATCTATACGCACAGCAGTCTCGTAATGCACATTTTTTTATGAAGATAACGATTTTACTGATTTTTCTTGAATTTTTGGTAGCCTGTATTTTATGTACTTTTAAACTTAGTAACTTTATTGCATCCGACCACAATAGTTCTATTCTCAACAAACGACTCAAAGACGAAAATCACAAAATTCAGCACCGATCGTTTGCTCTTATCATTTTCTCTTTTGTGTACATCCCATTCGAAATTCCCTCTTCCAAACGAAGAAAACGCTGTTAATACAATACATAATGTAAAGATTAAATATCGTCTGTAATTTAATCTTCGAACTCCGCACTGCATCAAAGCAAACAAGAGCCACAGTAAAAAAAAAGAACATCAACTTTTCCTTACCCGAATAACTTTTACATTTGTTTCTTCTTTCTTCCCATTCCTTTTTTCCTTTTCTTTTTCTTCTTTTTTACTCTCGTTCCCAATCGTGCTTTTCTATTCGTGCATCAACTTTCTTTTTTCCATCTTTGGCATTTATATTGATCGAGGGAACGGTGTTGCCAAATCTTGGGTAAAAATAGTTGATGTGAAAGTCCTTCAGGTAATACTGGATTTCACAACTTTTTCTTCTTCCTAACGTGTTCCTCGAGTGCCTTTATAGTTTTATACATCGCTGTTTTCTGCCTGATATTTGGTCAGCGCTTTTGTCGGCATTTCGGGTGCTAATACAGCGATACATACTTTGTTCACACACTGTTTGTATTATGAATTTATAAATATTTTACCCAAATTTTTACCAAATTACCAGTGATTTATTTTAATAACCCAAGATACTGCATAAAAGTAAAAAATACTATTGATATTATATATTAGAGTTTATCTTAGATAGAATATCAATACTTCATATAAACGCTTAGTAATATAATATAAATTTAAATTAAGTCTATTTAATTTTTTTAACTAGTTAATACTTTACGTTAGCATGTATGACTAATATGAATGTGTAATATGAATACCGTATATGTAGTGTATGTAGAATTTTTTCTAAAGCTAAAATACGGGAGTCGGCTTATATACGAATCCGTCCATCTCAAAAAAAACAAAAAAACAATGTAGACATTTTTCTGTTAGTAGAGCACAAGCGATACATTACCAAACATGGCCAAATAAAGCACTTTAGTATTTCTTTCGTTTAAATTTCTTAAATAAATGAAAGAATATTATTTGTTTTACGAAAATGAATTATTTTATTTTCGAAATTGTTTAGGTTGCTGGTTTGTTGCTCTGTGGCCAAAATGAGATGTGTGATGTTGGCGAAATATGGGCTCTGCTAATAGAAAAGTACCAAATACTAAAACATACACCAGAAATAATAATTATTAAATCTAATTAGCAAATAATAATTACAATAGAAAAGGAAAATTATTGCGATCAATCTCTAGGCAAAAAGAGTAAACAAGTCTTTTCGGCTTATATATGGGTTTTGAAATTTGGACAAATTTTTTTGAAGAAAAAACACTCTCAGCTCATGTACGAATGGGCTTATATTCGGAAATATACTGTATTAAATTTAATTAATTGCAAAATATTCATTTCAATATTTTTAATTTATGTATATTTAAAAAGTTAAGATTAATTTTTATAACTTAAATAATTATCTTAATTTGTGAATTTTGAATTATTTTCAAAATTTATTGCATAGGAAATAATTTCAATAACTAAACTTTTACCCCACATCAGTACCGCATATGGTTTATTTTTATCTTTTTAATGTTGCATTGCATCACTATATATTTACAAATATTGAAAATAAACAGATGATGCATTATTTTGTTCCTTTAGATAAATAAAACTTTACTTTTAATTGCTATTTTATTAGATATATTCAATACACATGGACCATTACATAGCCAAGTATATTCTGTAACAAAGTATGATTATATCGGTGGTAGCAGAATCTTGTCGCTCGCGTACGTCATTCTACATGAAAAGATATGTCATTGTTAGATCATTTTGCATTACATCTCCTCCCTTCATTTGTTGCTTCACTGAGTCTTCAGATCATTGAGGTTGAAGCTAGTACTGTTAATGCGTCACTGTTAGTCAGCATGTCATATTTGTGGACATCACATACGTACGAGTGATTTATGTAGATGTCCTATCCTATGTCTCTTTTATATGTTCATTCTAATATAAGAGAAGAACTTTCTGTGATTCAATGATGCGAAGGGATTGAAATGGGGGTTAAAATTATATTTCTGTTTAAAAGTGTATGGACATTTTATAAACAAAAACTACAACTCCTTGAGTAAATAAAATATGTCGAAATAATAGAATGGAAGAACTTGTGGATAAACGAAAATTATGATGAGTTTCAAAATTATTAATAATTACTCTCTGACATGCGCACAGAACAGCTTGGTAAATATCCCGTTCGGTTGAATTTTAATTTCAAATTCGGCAATCACTGCGGGAAAGAAATCTTTTTAAGTCTATGCCATGCGTGTGCAAGATAAATTCGCAAAGTTGGTAGTTTTTATGTTGCTCTAGAAGAGTCGAATCTCTGAGCCATTTGTTGAGGCATGTAGTGTTACAGGTACACCAAATTGCATGATGGTATTGTTAAATCTTTTACACATCCATCATTTGAAGGGTGAATGAATTCCTGAGTAGTAAAGAGTTGCAGAATTTAAATATAAAAATGTAAAATATCCTGGTTTATTTCCCGGAAGTTCCATCGAAAAGTAATTTCGTTGAGCTTCAGGTTGAGAAGAGAAGGTTGCGAATCTTTCACACGCCACTTTTAGAAATATGTCTTCCAAAATAATTACTATACTTGCTTTACAGTTTTGTATTATCTGCCATCTACCAAAACATAAATGAAACCAAATATTTGATTTTTGAACTGAAAACAGAAGCCTTATGATTACATATCAGATAAAAGAAAAAAATTATATCTTAAATAGGCCATCCACTCAATTGATGATCTATACCATTTGCATGTTGTTTTAATCCCATAAAAACGAAACATTTGCTACATTTTAAAAAGAGTATTAAATATTCAGATAACAATTACTATTTTATAAACTAATATTATGAATTCTATAATATTGAATTAAAATTCTGAATTCTATAATGTTGAATTGAAATGATCAATTCTACCATATTTAATTAATTCATATAATAAACTAAAAAGCATAATCGATATTTATTGATGCAATAGAATTAAAAAGGCTGGGTTGGCTTCCATTATTTATTATTCTTAAGAAGTGCATTGAAAAAAATAGTTGAGAAACACTTCCTGAAACATTTAAATACTAAAAAAAGAATTTAAAAAAGAAAATTTTAAGCAATGACTTATGCTTATCATATTAGTAGGAAAGTTAAAAACAAATTAATTTATTTATGTTGTGTTAAGCGAAACTGATTTGTAATTGTGATAGTATATCCCTTATTTTTCTTTAAATTTACTTTTAATACAATTGTTCCATTTTTTTTTCTATCACGAAATTTAAGTTTCACATAGTAAACCACGACTAGTCCTTAACGTGTAAAAATGGTTCATTTCCTACAAGAATAATCTCCATGCATTTGAGTATAAGAGAAAACACAAGTAATTCATTTTCAAAATTAACAAAGCCTTATCCAGTCTTACACGTGGTTAGTTGATTCTCCTATATCTTTAATATTTATTTTTCATAATTAGTTTTCAAAATCTTCTTCACGAATCTGTTGAAAATTTAAATTTTTAACAATAATATTTGGCTTTTCTCAATTTGGAGTAATTTGAGGTGCAAACTTTTGTAACTAGTCAACTAGGCATGTTTTGGTTTTAGAATGAAATATCAATTGAAAACTTTTATATTGGATACTCAAATTATCTTTTCTTTATAAAAAGGAATCCAATTAAAGTAACAATTAATTGATAATTTTTAATATTAGAAATATTGTAACTGGGATTGTAAAGGTAGATTTATGAATAAAGAAAATTCAATTGGAAATTTAATAAGAGAAATAAATAGTTTCTGTATATAATCCTTGTCCATGCACATTAGATCTGTAGGCCAGAATGGTATTTATTTGTTACCTTATAGAGTGCAAACACTTATATACCCCTGTAGAAATATTCGTTTAAAATTACAGCAATTGCGGATTATTCTGTCCTTCTATGGTCATTTGTGAGCACTTTGAGCTAACTGTACATACTTACAGTTTAACATGGATTACAAACCGCTTAAAAACATCCATGCCACAGCCATGATTCGAACCTGAAGGCTGTGATACCAAAAGCCAGTGCACTAGTCAATTGGCCATCAGGCCTTACAGCAATTGTAGAGACTATCACTGATCTATCAAATAGGCTGTATCATGGTAAAAAGTTCAACAAGAATAGTTGATTCATGGAAGTAATAGAAGATCTAATCAGACAATGACTATTTGGATAAAAGGTGATTGGTTTAAAACTTGTTAAGCGATCTCTTAGCAATGACAATTAGGCCGAAATATCTTTCCACTGAGCCTGAAGTGGAGGTTGCAAACATCCAGATACCATCCTTTTAAGTGCTTGGTTGAAATTAATGTAGTACCATGTGAGTGTAGTAGTAGCCCGTGTGGTATACTCAGGTTACGCTGAATCTGTTCCCCCTTTGTCGTTCTGGTGGTGAATAACTTGTGTAGTTATTTCTTATACCACTTGCTCGACAGTAACATTTAGATCAAGTCCATAAAGTTGTATTAATCAACTAGCCATAATAAAGGGTAAGAAAGGCAGCTCCTTTTTGCCCTTGACCTTGGGGACCTTGACAACCCAAAGGGTTGTCCCTTTGGGTGCTAAACTAGACAATTCTGACTTAACTCCACCCAGTTATACTCCCGGGCACTGGATACCCATTTTAATTGCCTTTTACGACATGCTTGCGATACATTGGGGTTATTATAATCCGGACCCACACGGCAATAGCCTCACGTAAACGTGCCTTGCATTCGAAAACAACAATATATCGACTATTCAAAATCTTTACTAAATCAAAATAAATAGTACATTAAATTACAATTAATTGGATAAATAAGTCATTCATTATCAAATGCTAAAATATAATTTCCATGAAGAAAAAGTTTAAACTGCATTGAAATATTTCATTCTACTATAATTAGCATGCAAGAAAACGTTGTTAAAAATCTTTCAATTTCCAGAAAAATCAGATAAACCGCAAATAATTCAAAGTAAAACTTCTCATTGTCTTTGACTTTTATTTCAAGCAAATGAAGTAAATTTAATAGACACATTCGAGAACTCGGTGGGGAATTCTTCAACCGTCCTTGATATCTCATTAATTAAGGAGCATTAATTATACGCTATCACTTCAAAGGTATATTTGCCTCTGTAGATATACAACCCAGAGTGGTAATCACTTAATTAATTAACTGTCACACATAGTTAGTTACAAGGAATATTTATTGTGGAATTAAAGGGGAGATCGTATCCAATTCCCGCTCAAGAACTCTTAAGGGCTCTTGAAATGTATTGCGAAGAACTTAATTTTGGTTAAGTGCATTGGCGCGAATGAAGCGGTCTTAGAAAGAAAAAAAAAACAAGAAGACTGTTCTTTTGAGTGCAGGGTGATTTTAATTGTTGATTTCAGTGTTTTTAATTGCTGTCGGGTTAAATAAAAGATTTCGAATTTTTATTCTGAGTGTCTGAAAGATATATTTAACTCATTAAATTAATTTATGAATATAGAAATATATATATATATATAATATGAAAATATTAATAAATATTATATGATTGATATTTTATACACACTCCAGTCACATTGATGTGACCACCTGTCAAAAGCCAGAATATACACTCTTGAATATTTTGGCTTTAAGTGGAGTGTGGAATGTGGTATTAAGTATTTAAGTGGTATTAAGTGGAATTCTTTATATACACTCCACTGCAATGTGCTGCCACCTGCCTTTTGTGATTGGTTATTTCACGTTGACGTCGAAAGTAGGTGGTCGTCACATTAATGTGACTGGACTATGTAATTATTATTAAATATGATTATAATTTATTCGATAGTTGAATTATATTTAATAAAGACTGTTAAGCTTATGCTGCTTAAGATATGATTTAGTTGTAATGAATCAGGAAGATTCAGTTCGGATGGCAGTATGTGTTGCAGTCAAGGAACAAGGAGATTTGACGGCGGTATTAACAGTACCCCATATTAACAGTCAGGTTACCTGGTGGAAATATTTTCATAAAATAAAATTTAAAACTGTGGATGTCCATAACACATTTTATTCTGTTATTTCTTCAAAACACATATCATTCAAAGTCAGAAATACATTTAGTTAAGCCTTCAAGGTACAGAAAGTGCGGCTCGTGGATTTATGGTAAAGTGTACAGCTACCATGCATCAGAGTTAAGATTCAAATCAGATAACATTGTTTGTTGTAGCCATTGCTTTCAAAAACTAACAAACTCGATAGCAGTGATTATAGCGTGTTTAAAGTGTTTCACATCGATAATTAAGCTGCCTAAGGGTAGTTTTGCTGACTTTCTCGCTTATTTTATGCCAATGACGGGAAGTTACCCCTAAAATTCTTCCCCATAGGCAATGTACTCTTCTCATCATCTCTCTGCTCGTTGCATAATTAAGTGGAACATGAGGAACACATATGTTCGATTAAAAAGAAACATATGCGCTCTTAATCTGTGAATTAATGGTAAGGAATCCGGAAGACGCAAATTCGAATGGCACTATTTGCTTTCAGATAAACAAGGAACATCGATCAGTTGCGAAAACACCCCGCATCAATAATCAAGTTAAGTATGGAAGTCTTTCTTACCCAATACAAAAAAATCGGACATTATTTCCCCTTTCTTTCCAGTAAGATATTCAAAACATGCATATATCACTGGTACTTGAGAGCATCAATGTACGGAACAACAGATTTTTTAGTATCTAATCACTTCGTGTATTGAATCGTGTGTATATCTAATATAATATTTATGTCTATACTGAATACTTCTGCTTTTGTAAACTAAAAAATTCCATTACAAAAAAATTCATATATACGTACAAATTAATTTGCCCTGTTTAAAAAGTTGCTTCGTAAATGTGAAACTGAATGGTCTAATATCTTAATCATGTTAGGTATTACTTGAATTTTGTATCATAGTAATATTTTATTCGCAGAATATTAACCATTTATTAAAAACTCATACTGAAGAAGGTTTTACATTTCTTTTTTTTTTCATCTGAAATTATAATAAATACAAAAAAAAGGAAACATTTAGAACATACTGTTCGTGCTGCTACAATGTTTAGCTAGTCTTTCAAGTACACATTTTATTTACTTAAATGGAGACAATTCATTTCAAATACTCTACTAATGCATACTAGCAATGTCTTCTACAGCAAGTTTCTTGAGATTTTATCAAAACACTATAAAAGTCTAGTGATACAAAATCAAAAATATTCTCTTCCAAAAAAAAAAAAAAAAAAAAAAAAAAGAAAGAAAGAAAAGGAAAAAAAACACTTTTAAACTGAAAAACGAGCAGAAATGTAAATAAATAAAACAATATATAGGAATTTTTTTGGAAAGAAGTAAACATTTGTGAAAGATCTTGAGATAAAAGCAAAAAGAATCAAGGCTCAAGTGGATGAAATTTAATGGCAATTGTAAACTTTTATCGAAAGAAGTCTCCAACATCAGTGCAGAATTCGAAAATATTGTTTTTTTTACCAAAATCCAAAGTAAAATATAGCACAAGAAAATTTGTTGCAAAAAAGTCTGGACAGATAAATTCTGAACGTATACAGTTTCTAAATCATTAAAAAATAAAATACAGATAAGATAAAATTCTATAAACTGAAAACGTACAGGACAGATTTTTAGTATTTTACCAATATTTTTATTCCTTTTTAAAAATGATTTTTTTTTCAGGAATTGCACATTTTTAACATATTTGACATTCATGTTTATTTTTTAAAAGTAGTTCAAGAAAGTATTCTTGAAGTATGTAGCTAGATATAAAGGCATAAATAACAATTTTGTTTTATGGGAAAATTCTGTATCAATAAAATAAGTCTATTCTGATTTTATTCTATTTTTGTATGTTTATAAAATTAATGTGTTTCAAAATATTTTCGCCTAAATCTTTTCGATGTATATTTAAGTTATTCTTATGATCTAGTTTCCCTTATTAACTTGTAAACATAAGTTAAAGTTCATTAATTTTTCAATAAATTAGATTTTGACGTATTTTGATATTATAAAATTAACTTATCGCAATTGTTAGAAGAGTGTAAGTGTTCAAAAGTTTACTTAGTCATATTTCTTAGAATTACTTTATTTTTATTACACGGAACTCGCCCTAAATATTTTCTTTTATTTAATAACAGGATATAAACAATTTGAAAACATTTTTTTTATTTGCGTCACGATGTACTATTATGTATTTTAATTTTTTTTATTACGTATAAAACAATTAGCAAGAAATTAATTCTTTTTACTTAATACTATGCAGTTGTTTATATTTCCAGCCATACGCAGAGTGTTCCAAATATTTATTATAATTAGAAGTTTTACGTCCTGGTCTGTCAGACCATAATACAATTTTTATATACTATGTTGTGCATGAAATATCATGGTGCTACAATAATGTGACTTTATTTACAAAATTATTTTAACAATGCATATGGAGAAAAAAACATGGTTACACTTTAGAAAATATAAAAAAAAAAAATTCCATCCGCTAGAATGCATGCTTCAGAACATCATCGAAGCATAAATTGATGGACCTGTTCAAATTGGATAGGTGTATCCAGAATTCATACAGCCACTTCACACGATGTGATCGATGTCCAGTTTTCCGAGTATTATTTCAAGTACTATTGAGTTCATGTATCCTTACTGGAAGAAATTGAGACAGTGAGATCAATAAGGCTTTTCCTGTGTTGGGGATAAGTACTATAAAGGTAGTGCCGCACATTGTTGTTGAAATTGTGTTCGTCCTCATCATGCTGAAACCATATGTGTCGGCTTGAAACTGCTGGAAACATCATACATTGAATTCATTATTAATAGATAGGGACCAATTAAAATCTCACCGATAATAACACCCCATGTTTTTGTGATGTATTCGTGCTGATTGTTATTCATGGATTCATGTAATCCTCATTGTTGACTGTAAGTCAATGTCATTGATATCGTTTATTGTCATTGATTCACGTATTCTTTGGATTGCCGTGTTTCAACATGTTGCAGATTCAGGACACTGCCCGTGCAAAAAAAAAAAAAAAAAAATATATAAAATATATAAAAGAACTATCTATGGAGATTCGGACTACAGCTTCGGCACTTCTGTTTAAATATTATGTGCGAATGCTTCGTCACATTTAGAAGACACCGTCACGTATCCAGACATAAAGTCCTTTATAGAAAATGCACTTCATTGTCGACTTACAGAAACAGATTGTAAACGACATTTTAGGTTCCTCAATACATTTATATCGGCTGGAAGGGTTTGGTGGTTGACAATGTTGAACAAGTGATGTTATCCCTATACATTACTGGACTGGAGCGGGAGTAGCTATTATAAATCGTAAGTATCAAAGTTCTTCCAAAATTCTCTAGCCATGTCAATTTGTTAGGACACCAGTAGTTATTGTTGCAACATATCTTCATAATTTTTAATTATTTTTTTCTTAATTCTTTCTAAAAAAATTATACTCTACATTGAGGATGCTCGGACGACCATCGACTCGCTTATATCGTCTGGACGCCGCTTTAAAAATTGCACTACACTATTAAGATAACTGGCCACTTTTATTGAAATTTGTATTCATTATTTTCTCTAGAAAATGTGATGAACACTTATTCCTAATCCAGAGGATCATAAAACTGCACCACTATCTTTGACCTTGACTTTGTTGATGAATATATAAACAGCTTTTTTTACATCACCCTATTTTTCATACCCCAGACGCTTCCCACCAGATCCATATGACCTTTAACCGACCCTCGTTTTAAAAGCTCTTGCATATTAAAAGAAGGCAAACATTCTTTTATTCACAGTTTATTATTTTGAAAAAAATGTTTTTAGGTCAACCTTTTTTTTATAAGCGAATATCATTGGACTATTTTGCGATAGAAGTGTGAATTTTTTTTTTCCTTCTTTGTCAATTATTTTTACATTTGTTTATTTTTATAATTTTTTTTCCCTGCAAAATTTCTCTTTAGAGATTCTTTTTCACTTTTCGAATAGATATTTGAATTTAAAAAATAGAATTCTGTGAATAGCAAATTGAAAATATAAAAAGTAAGATCAGGTTTACAGAGTTCGTTTAAATCAATTATCATAGAAGAACAACAATAAATTTAACAATTTTTCCTCTTCTAAAATCCTCTTAAACAGAAGTAATCTACTGAAATGGCAAAATCGGCATACGACATTGAAATTCTTCCAAAAGATAGCCCCAAAGATTTAAATACACTTACTGGTAAATACACTTACTAGTATATTTTTATCAAGTGTATTTCACATTTCCATCAAATCCTCCTACATTAGCCACCTACCTCCAAATAAAACTTTTCTGTGCTTACTTATCATTAAAAAGAATAAAAAAAGCTAAAATCAACAGTTTATAAATCTTCTCTTTAATCGGGATTTTTAAAGCAGTAGATGCATCGGGAAGTGGGAATAATAATAAAGAAAATACTAAAATACTTTTTGAAAACATATAATCCGTCACTCCTACAGATAGCTTTTGTTCACCTCCCTACACAAAGAAGAAAGAAAGAAAAAAAATAATAGTTAAGCTTCTAAAAGGAGAAGTGCCTGGCTTTCATAGTATAGATATCCAAGTCCTCACTATTATTAATGATTAGTTTCCGAAAGTTCTTCATATACTCTTCAATGGATATTTTCAGTTACTTATACTTTCAAATGTTTTAAAACAGTAGTACAATCACAGTCTGCATCGCTCTTATAATTTAATTAGCAACACATATAGTTCTAACACTATTAATAATCATGTGAGCCAATAAATTGTAGAGAGATTTAAACAATAAGCAGATTATTTATTGATAAAGTTAGAATATTTATTGATATAGTAATTATATCCAAGTTCTAAAAGTTCAAAATAAAATCTTAAAGTCAAAATTTTGTCATTCTCTTAAAGTCATATTGTTGTTTTCAAATTATAATTATGAATTGAAATCTTTAGTACCCTAACAATAAAGAAGAAAAATATTTTTATAAATAATGTTTTCAAGCACGACAATTATTATTGTAATTTTTCTCAAATTCCTTTTTTATATATAAATCGAAATAACGAGAATATAATTACTTCAAAAGATTTTTTTTTCATACGCATATGACCATAAAATTAAAAAAAAAAAACAACTTTTTTTTAAATTTGTGTTATAAAACAAAGGATTTAATTATCTGTAATAGTAGAAGTTAAAATAAAGTAGAACAGATCATATACCACAATTACTATGTTAAAATAATATTTTAAAAGAAAATATTGTGTGCTTAGTAGCTTTATTAATAAAGATAAAATTTAAATGAGACATCCTACTGAATTTTGGAATTCATTATGTTTATAACAAAAGCAAGATAGAATTTAAAATAAAACAATACTTCTTCATTATGAATAAAAACGTCGTCCCTTGCGTTTCCCATTCTTTTGAATCGTTAAATGTTTTTTCTAAGAAGTAAAGTTCTGTTGTTTTTCTATTATAATGAACAATTCGTAATCCATTATTAGTTTTTTAACTAAGAAGAGTTTGTTACAACTTTTGAAGGAATAAAAATAAAGATTTATTTCTCTAATAATGTCTTTAAAAAAACAGCGAATTATTTATAAATATATATTTTGAATCTCTAATTACAGAAAGAAAATTGTTTTGATTAATAGAGTTTTTTTGCTCTTTTGACTCTGGGATTAATTTGTTCAAGATCATTTGTTAAATGTTAAATAAATATAATATTAAAAGTTTATATTTTACTTTTCTGAAGGTAAAAAGTTTCATTTTTAAATCATACACATTTATTAAATTCTTTTCTTATAATATACTTTAAGAGTAACTATATTTTATCACAGAGTTAGTCAGCAGATAATTACAATCTCCCACAACTAAGATGACTGGTAAAGTGCATAGCACACAAAAATAGAACATTTCATATACAAAAAAAAAGTTTAAGGATCACTAATCCAATGAATTATATTTTAGATTATTAAAAAACATTTACATGATTACTATTATGAATTTCTTCACATATACTACTCTGTTTACCTCGCCCATTATTCCTGTTTTATATTCATATATTTTCATATATAATGGGCGTTCGATCAAAAACTCATAAACTATACAAAGCGAGAATCCTCACAAAGAATATATGAAAGTTGCCCAAATTTCTATAGCGCATCCTGCAAAGTGCAAAGAAAATGTATGGTTTCACATTTCAGTGCCTTAATAAATACAAGAACTGCGATATTGCATGTGACATAGATTTTATACAGTAAAGTGTTCAAAATGACATCCGTGTATAATGAGACGTGCATATGCGTACAAGTTATTTGGTGGTCAAAATTAAGAGAATTTGCATATTTTATTGATTTTCTTGAAAACTACTGCTTCAAGACAAATGCTCCCATACGTGAGGCCATTTACTAGCGTCAAATATATAAGGGTATACGTGCATGTGGGTGCATATGGATAGAAAGGATTTTGAAACAAGAAATTCGCTGCTTTTTCAGTGTAATTCGTATGCTTTTTATTGCATTTTTAGCACATCAGACAGTTTTGTATGAAATCGTTTGGAATTTTATAGTTTTTAATTTTTTAATTTAATCTGTTTTCTTTTTTCATTTTTAACGAGAACTGATGAACATAATTTAGTGCCTTATTAGGATTTATTGATACTTTTTCTTTCTTTTTTTAAGAATTCTGTATATGTTTTGTTATTACATTAAATTCTAAGTTTTATGGGTAATCTGTATGTCGGCCCAGCAGATTACAATTTTTCAAAATTTTTTTTGGTTGCTTTCAATCTTTATTGACCAATATTCTTCCACCTTATTAAATTTTGTTTATTAGTACTGGAAATAAACGATGAATGGCATTCATATGTGAATATATACAATAATACCCTTATTTACCTCCTGCTCATTTTATCTATACCACAAATTACCGCCAACTGGCTATAAAGGATAAGTATCTCTTTAAGAGTATTTACTAAATAACAGCATGTCATACATGAAAAAAACTGTAAAACTCCCATCAGAACGTTTAAGTGAGGGATATTTTCACATTGGCTATTGAGTTTCTGAATTAGTGTCTGCAGCGAACGTAGCAAACAGTTTTGAATGAATCGTCTTTTATAATTA
>BPLQ01005403.1:0-74526 GCA_021605075.1 Caerostris darwini
CTACTTTCAGTTTGTAATTCTTCAAATTCCTCTTTTTACTTTTCTTTTAATTATTAAAATATAATTATTATTATTTTTATTTATTTTCTTTTTTAAATACTTTATTGGGAAAAAAAAAGCTTCTCTTCTACATTTATTATTTTCTCTATTTTAATTGTTTACTACTAATGCAATGGGCTTAAAGCTAAAGTAACTTCCTTTCATACGCAAGAAGGAGTTAACGGTTACCTAAACCAAGGAGCTCCGTCAACCTACAAATCGTCGTCGTCGTGGACTCGCATTTTCTTCCTCCATCTTACAATGGAAATTTAAGGAAGCGGAAATCAATTTTCTAGCAAGCTAGCTATGATGGTACATATTTATTTGTATTTCAGGTCTGTGGGACGTACTGGAAGGATTGAGATGGGTCAACAGAAACATTGTATATTTCGGTGGCGATGAACTTAGAATCACCATTGCCGGAGAAAGTGTAGGATCTTCCATGGTGGGATTTCTCGCTGTGTCACCATTAGCCAAAAGGGTCTTTTCGCCAGGCAAATAATGCAAAGTGGATCTCCGGCTGAACCAACTTCCACCAACTCTACGCGAAACATTCTCTTGGCTCAAAAGCTAGCCGAGACAGTTGGCTGCGCTGGTGATAACAGTACCGTTCAGGATGATCCAGAAGATGTTATTCAATGTCTGAAAGGTGATTATTGAATTTTTTTCATGCTTTGATTTCATTGAAGTTTTTAATTAATAATGAATTTTCTAGTTATTTAAAAAAGAAAATCAGCATTCAATAAAATGTAGCACAATAACAGGTATCTTTTTTGTATTAAGTATTGGCAGCACAATTTGTGCAGGTTTCTAATAGATGGCGTTATTAGTATTGTTATCAGTTGAATCAGACAACATTTTTATTTTTGTATGTTAAACAGCAAATATTAGGATGTGAGGTTTAGTAAGTGTCATTTTATTCATATTGGTGTTACTTATTTTTTGGAGCTTTAAACATTAAATTTTGAATTATTTATTTATTTTATTTATGTTATGAATTATTTTTATACTTAATTTGTTGGAATTTTGTACTGAAAAATGAGACCAACTGCGGGAAGTTTTACTTTCCAGTTTTAACCGGTAAAAAAAATGCGTCGATTTCTTGTGGAAGATTATGGGGAACATGCACCAGACTGAAAGAACTTGGCAAAAATAGTTTAAACTATTCGAAAACGATGATTTTGATATGGATCATCAAAAGTACATGGGTCAGCCGAAAAAAATTCCTGAGCTGTTAAAAGAGGTGAAATCATTTCTGGTGAACGACTGCAGTCGATGCGGTTAAGCGATTCCGGTTTTAATCGGTAAGAATGGGCATCCGAAGTTGCATCGAAATATTGCGGAAGATTACGAGTAATATGCATCAGAATGAAAGGTCTTGCCAAAAATGGTTTAAACGGTTCGATGACAGTGATTTCGATATGTAGGATCAAGATCACATAGGTCAACCGAAAGCAATCATAAGCTGTTAAAAGCAGGTGAAATCATTACTGGTAAACGTCATCGATTGTAGTTGATGCGTTTTTGCCATTCCAGTTTTAATCGGTAAAAAAGGTTAACTGAAGGTACATCGAATTCTTATGGAAGATAACGGGGAAAAACCTACATACATCAGACTGAAAGAACTTGCCAAAAATGGTTTTAGCGATTCGAAGACTGTGTTTTTGATATGGCGGATCAAGAGCACATTGGTCAATCGAAAACAATCATGAGGTGTTAAAATTGGTGAAGTAATTACTGATAAACGCTATTGATTGCAGTCGATGCGATTTTACCATTCCAGTTTTAATCGGTAAAAAAGTGCATCTGAAGGTGAATCGAATTTTTGTGGAAGATAAGGGACTGGATTAGCGAAATGTACCAGACTGAAAGAATTTGCCAAAAATGGTTTTAACGATTTGAAGACGGTGATTTTGATATGGATGATCAAGAGCACATTGGTCAGACGAAAACAATCACGAGCTGCTAAAACCTGGTGAAATCATTACTGGTAAATGTTACCGATTGCAGTTGGGCGATTTGAGTTTAATCGGGAAAAGCACGCATCTGAAAGTACATCGAATTCTTGTGGAAGATTACGGGAAACATGCACCAGACTGAAAGGACTTGCCAAAAATGGTTTAAACGATTCGAAAATTATGGCATTAATCATGAATGGTGAACGTTATCGATTGCCGTCGATGCGTTTTTGCCATTCCAGTTTTAATCGGTAAAAAAGTGCATTTGAAGGTGCATCGAATTCTCGTGGAAGATTAGGGACGGTATTAGAGAAATGCACCAGACTGAAAGAACTTGCCAAAAATGGTTTTAACGATTCGAAGACTGTTCGATCGTTAAAACCGGTGACGAAACCAGACGACCAATGGGTTTATCGATTCGAACGCTGTTTCGCCACCAGAGAAGGGTCTTTTCGCCAGACAGATAATGCAGATTTTTGGTATAGATGATCCAGAGCACATTAGTAAGACCAAAACAATCATGAGCTATTAAAACCAAGTGAAATCATTACTGATGAACGTTACCGATTGCAGTTGATGCGGTTGAGCGATTCTGGATTTAATCGGTAAAAAAGTCCATCCATCGAATTCTTGTGGAAGATTAGGGGCAGGATTAGGGAAATGCAACTGACTGAAATAACCTGTCAAAAATAGTTTAAACGATTCGATGACAGTGATTTCAATATGTAGGACCAAGAGCACATTGGTCAGCCGAAAACAATAACAAGCTATTAAAATCAGGTGAAATCATTACTGGTGAACGTTATCGATTGCAGTTGGTGCGTTTGAGCCAAACATAGATAGATGTATCGGTTGCAAAAAGAAAAATCAGAAATGATAAATTTGCATCAAATCTGCTACGAACAGTTCGTCACTTCTTATAAATGTAATAAAGCGTTAAGATCTGTAATAGCGTTACGCTAAGACATTAGAGAGTTTTTGCATACCGTACGTTAGTTACCGTAGGACGTCCGTTAGCTTTTTCTCCCTAGCGCGCATGCTCATAGGAAACTGCGCATGCGTATCTGTAATAATGTTTCCTATGAGCATGCGCGCTAGGGAGAAAAAGCTAATGGACGTCCTACGGTAACTAACGTACGGTATGCAAAAATTCTCTATTATCAATTATATTAAGGGCATTAATTACGTTAAGGCATTGGCAATTTTCTCAATGTACATTCTCCTTATGTTTTAATATGTTCATGCTGTATTGCTTCAGATGTCGATTCAGACACTTTAATCGAAGCTAGCTATCGTCTGGATCCTCTCAGCCAATTAGATTTCGTTCCACAACAAGGGGATAAACTACTTCCGGTAAATCCCAGTAGTGCAATCTTCGAAGGGAGTTTCCGGTGCAGACAGCTTCTTATAGGGGTTACCAAAGATGAAGGATCGCGCATGGTAAGTTTCGCACATAACGTAGAAAATTTCGATACTATTTCCAAATCTGAATTTTTTTTTAAGGTGAAAAGTTCTCGGCCTGACACAGAGATGGCGCTCCAATCAGCAAAATTTTATGTTTACTGCCTGGGTGCACGTGTTATTTGTTAGTATGACAAGTTTCAACTTGTTCTCTCAATCAGTTTGTTTATACGAATTTTTGCATTAGACGTCTTGCGTGTTTTTCGTTAAAATGGATAAACTTGAATATCGTGCGGTCATGAAAATTTTCGTTTTGGATGGATTAGCAAAGGTAGATAAACTATTCAATATCTACCTTGCCAAAATATTAGGTTGATACGAAAATTATGTCGTTTCTCTGTTGTTCCAATTAAAATGTTTATTATTACATTGTTCTTCGTGCGATTTAGATAATTTTTGTATTAATCGAAAGCTGGTATTTTCCCGTTTTGATTTTTGATATTACAGATATTTTTTAATCATTAAATTTTGAGAAATAAGGGTATATGATGGATCAAGAAAAACTTCATTTCAGGCACTCTATGCTTTCTGAGTTTCAACTTGGTTATAATGGAGGGAAACTCATAAAAAAATTGTGTTCAGTCATTAGACTATAGTTATTAGACTATTAAAGGCGCGTATTGTTCAAAGATGGTTTGAAATATTTAGGTTTGGGGACATGAAGCTTCAAGATTAACCTCGCACTGGAAGATCAAAGGAGCTTGATGACAACGCTCTGAGGGCTTTAGTAGGTAATGAAGCACTGTTGACTACGAGGGAGATCGGAGATAAGTAAAGTGTTAGCCACATAACAATTGAAAAACACTTTAAAAAGTTTGGCTTTGTTTACAGATGGTGTTGTTAGATTCCCCTTGCATTAAGCGAAAATAAAAAAGCAGATCGAATTTCTATTGATTTTTCTTTACTTGCTCGGCAACAAGATGACCAAATAACAAGCCAATCCTATAATTGTGAAGCCAATTTGTACCGAAGAAGCTAATACTCTGCATTTGGTGGGATTTTTGTGACCTTATCCACTGGGAAGCTGTTAAAACCAGATCAAACTGTCACAGCAGACTTATATTGGGATCAGCTAACCCGACTGGATACAAAAATATATGAAATTCATCCAGCACTGTGTAACGGAAAAGATCTACCAACATGACAATGCCAGGCCTCACGGGGCTTTAAGGACGAAATACAAGTACCAGGCTATTAGTTATGAAGTTTTACCACATCCACCATATTCACCAGATCTCGTACCAGTTGACTACCACTTATCCTTTTCGATGAAAAATTTTCTTAAAGGAAAATATTTTTCCTAAATTTCAAGATATTCAGGGGGCAGTGGCAGATTTCCTGGCTTCAAAGGATAGAATCTTTTATACATCTCGTATAAATGGCCTTGTTGACAGACGGAGGAACATCATTGTAAACAATTTTATTAATTAATCTCACTTGGAGCTTAAATATAAGACACTCAAATTTTCTTTAAAAAAACTTGGTAACACTGATTCAACTTAATAATTGTTTACGATAAGTTTCTGCTACTATTAACTTTAATTGTTACTTTATTTTCGTTGTTGAGAACTTTTTAAAAGGACTTATTTACAAAACATCTGTTTAATCGCAGGAAGACATAGTAGGGAGAATGGTTACGCCAGAAGAATGTTTTTGAGAAGATGTGTCATTCCATGCCGCCTCGATGTAATACATATCTCCTGGTGTCTGGCAAAATTTTAAGCTATCTCCTGCTGCAGTATTGGTCATAAATGTATAATATGTGCTGATATATAGTATAAATGTAGCTTTAAGCCGCTACCAAAAGACGCATCCCGGGCGAGCCCCCAATTTCTGTAGAGTTAGCTACTTCCAACAGTCCAACGAATTCATCCCGGCAGAGCTTCCAATTTCTGTAGGGTTACACCGGTTTCAACAGATGCATCCCGGCCGAACCTACAGTTTTGTTAGACTTCTCTACCAGTCTAACAGTGGCTGTACTTTTGCAGTGGTAGTGTCTAGGGGTGTATTTCCAAACCGAAATAAAGAAGCGTTGGTTTTCTCTCAACAACACATATTTAATGAATATATTTACATTAATTGTTAATCATTCACAACCATTTTCTACCGCTGCTTGACGCAGCGCGTTGCAGTTTCGCCATCTCCCAGCGTTCTCTTTCGCGCCCATCTGCGGGGCTTTCTTTTCTCATCCACGGGGCCCTCTCCCCTTCTCGTGGGGTCAGAGTTCAAAGTTCAATACACCCCCACGTTGTAAACAGCTCTGTCAAAAACAAGCGACCGTAAGGTGTCGCTATCTGGTGATTACCAGACAAATAAATCCCACATAAATAGAACGATGTAGAGTGATTTTTGGGGCCCGATGGCCGAGTGACTAGAGTTCTACCGCTCGATGTCACAGATTTTGGATTCGAGTCCAGGAGGTGCCATTGATGTTTGCAGGGGTTGGGATTCCACTTTAAACCCTAGATCCCTGTCTAATACGACTGTAGAGCGTTGGGTGTAAAGCTGACAGCCTAAAAAGAAAATATCTGCCGTCTGGAAATCTGCCAGTAGGCAGATGGCCTTGACCCATCATGGACTGTATAGCCAGGGAGTTATACTCAGAATGATTTTTGCTCATTGTCCTTGTATGACGTATAATTTGAAAAAGCCTCTAACATCTCGGAATAGAATTTATGACCCTATTTTCCTAGATGATTTTTGATTCTTTTTGTATACCTGCTTTTAATTTTTTTTTTTTTTTTTTTTTTTTGCACTTTATTTTGAATGACACTGTATACTGTGCCCAAAAAGTAAGAGCAATTATTTTATCAGAAACTCTTCATTTATTCTTCCAAATTTATTTCATCACCTTTAAAGTAATCCCCTTCGGACACAATGAACTTATGCCAACTTTTTTCCAAACCTCAATGCTTGCTAAAATGTCACCGGCAGGGATGGCCTTCAAAGCACGCGCCGATTCACGTTGAATCTCTTCAATCGACTCAAAACGGTGTCCCTGGAGGAGTCTTTTGAGTTTAGGGAATAGCCAGAAGTCACACGGTGTGAATACGGTGGTTGTGGAACGATAAGGGTTTCATTTTTGGTGGAAAAGTCACGAAGAACCAATGAATGTGATCTGGCGCATTCAGTGTTTTCGGTTCCAATCGAGATTTGACGAGTTTGAGGCCCCAAATGGAATTGACTGATCATTTTAAAGTTCCAACATCAGCAGCAAGGTCTCTAATTGTAAATCGACGGTTTGAAAGCACCAAATCTTTTAATTTTTTGGATGTGAGCTTCGTCGGTTGAGATTAGTGTTCGACCAGAGGTTTCTTCGTCTTCAACGCATTCTCTGCCCTGTTTGAACTGTTTATACCACTTCTAAACATTTCTTTTTGATATAGAAATGCTCATTGAATGCTCACCGAATGCCTTCTGCAATATTCTATACGTTTCCGTAAATAAATTGATTGAGTTCTTTGCTCAATTAATTGAGACATTTCAAAAATCGCCGCATTCAATTTCAGCGTGTCACAAAGCCAAGCGTAACTCAAACACTAACGAATATTTTGACGGGAAATATCACACAGATGTCAAGGACAGTGTCAGAAACCTAAAAAAGAAAAAAACAAAATTGAAATTCCATAAGCCCCGGGAATTTTTAAATTGAAAATTGGTCTTACTTTTTTTTACACAGTAGTATCTTGTTTAACACAAATGCAGCTCTCAGAAAAAAAAAGCCTGCATGGCTTGGGCCTATTTTAACCGAGGTTCTTTTTCTTTCAGATGACTGCAGCTAACCCAGAAATATTTGGCCTTTTTGGTGAGAAGGATACTAAAATTACTAAAACGATGGGCAAAGATATTCTTCGAAAAATGTTTGGAAACTTGTCCGAGTCCGTTATTGAACATTATCTTCCTGATGACGTAGCAGAGGATGAGTACGATTATGTTAGATACCAAGTATACACATCGTTGGGAGACAAAGCGATATTTTGCCCTACAGTATACTATGCTGAACAAAGCGCAAATAAAGGTTGTGGTGTGTACTACTACGCCTGGGTGCATCGTCCAAGTGTCAGTCCTTGGGCGCCGTGGATGGGATCTCCCCATTTTTCAGAAGTAGAGTTTGTGTTTGGGCAACCTCTTCTTAATCCAATAATGTATCAAGAGATGGAACAGGAACTCAGTTGGCTGATGATTAAAATATGGAGCAATTTTGTAAAAACTGGGTTAGTATACATTTAATGATACATTAATATATTATACAGGTTAAACTACATATACATATATGTACAAGTTATATTACATTAATACATATATATATATACAAGTTATATTACATTAATACATATATATATATATATTCATGATATATTACATTAATACATATATATATATATATATATATACATGTTATATTAAATTACTACAGGTTATAATACATTAATTTTAATCTAGTTTATATATTACCTTTAATGATTTTATGGGAGGTTTCAGCATGTTCTCTTTGTGTTGGGTGTGGTGTAACTCATAGTTTTTTTATGACCCCTTCCAATTAAAACACTTCCCAGGGATATCCCCTCACCAGCAGCTTTGGCAAATGACCTGCACTCACCGGGCCATTCCGCTGAACATATCGGATTCTCATCCGGTCAGGTTAAGAGACCAACAACACCAAATAAATAAAATAGAAAGAAAAGATCAGGACAGCGAGTACTAATTAAAGCACATACTTATATACCAGGCTAAGCAGACTAATTGCCAATTGACTACGCTCTGGCTTTTGGTGAAACAAACTTCAGATTCGAATCCTGGAGGTGGCATGGATGTTTATGAGTGGTTCGGAATCCACGTTAAGCTATAGGTCCCTGTCTAATTATAGCCCAAAGTGTGCACAAAATGACGGTACAGCGAAAACCAAACTATATACCAAGCCACTGCTTTTTTTTGACTCAGATGTCGAGTTGTTGCAGTAATCAAAAGCCACAATTCAGTCGATCTAGAGTAGCTGTATCAGTTTTCAGACCACACTTTGCCGCCTTAGTATGAAATACGGAGTCAAAATTTCAAACATTACAATCTAAATTCAATTAAAACTAAATTAAAATAATGACTGTTTTGTTACTAAATTAATTTTTTTTAAATTGGCATTAAAGTGGAAAATATTTGAAGTTTACCACATAAAACCAAATTTATAAGTTTGCGATTTTACCATGAAAATTACATTTAAACAGACAAATTGTAAATAATTTAACCGAATAAAATTTTATAAATAAACAAAATTTAACAAATTTTATAATTTTATAAATAAACAACTAAAATTAAAATTTATAACTAGCAATTAAATATCATAAAAAATACAGTTCTCATGCCATTCTTTTCTGTATAGTTATTAGAAATAGAAATAATAACACTAAGAATAAATTTTATTATATAAATTATTTGTTACTTTTATTGAAAGAAATATTTTAAATACGATATTCATTTGCTTAGATTTAAAGTTTGTGTTCGACTTTCCCATTTTAAATTTCAAATTATCTTAAATCACATACGGGAAAAAAACTAAATAAATGATTTTTTAAAGAATTTGGCATTAATTAATAAATTTTGATGTCTAAATTATTGAAACAGTATTTCATATAAATCTTTATTAAATATTAAAGTAAAATGTGGGGCCTGAGGGCCGAGTGGCTAGCACTCTGGCGGTCGATACCACAAATTTCAGGTTCGAATCCCGGCGGAGACATGGATGTTTGTAGTGGTTCGGAATCCACTTTAAACCGTAGGTACCGGTCTAATAGGATTGTAGAGCATTGTGGGGTAGCGTTACTCGCGTCTGTAGCATATCTTCAAGATACACGTGTCCTCTTGATAATGCTAAGTGAGTGCAGGCCTTGCTTATGGCATAAAGATTAACTGTCTCTATATTAGAACCACAACTATTAAAGTAAAAAAAGGTATAAATGGATATTTGACAACACATCAAACGATATCATTTGTCACATTCCAAATGATATTTTCCAAATTATGGATTGTATACGTAGAGTAATAAAAATTTACATATTAACTTTAAAATTCAGCATTTCTTCCCAATTAAAACTTTGACATCCAACAATACATAATTCAATTTCAAAGCTCCGAAATTTATCGTTATACTATCAAAACATCTTTCACAATATCTAACCAAAATCAATACTAAAATATTGTAAAAAAAATAATAGTAACATAGTTCTGATAATTTAACTGATTAACTAACTAACACCCTGGTACTAATACTCCATGTTGGCTATGACCATCTGGCTGCTGGCAGATTCTGAAACAGAAGATGTTTTTATTAACTCTAAGACCAACAGTCATATTAGACAAGGACCTACGATTTAAAATGGATTCCGAATCACTGCAAACATCCATGGCACCGCCTGGAATCTAGCCCAAAACCTGTTGCACACGTCAGAGCGCTAGTCACTCGGCCATCAGGCCCCCAATTTCGTTGATTACACTAAAATAATGCATAATTCCTTTATTTTTTGTTTTATTCAAGTATTGTTATTTCGAATATTTTTCATTAATGCGAGTGTTTAATGTAAAGTTTTTTTTTGTTTTTTTTTCATTAGAAAACCAGCAAGGAGATGGCCATTTTACAGCCAAGAAAATCCTAATTTCATACTCATAGGACCTGGTGACATATTTGGAATCATTGAAACAGCACCACACGGGGATAATTGCAATTTTTACCGACAATTTTTAGAACCATGATAAACTTCATTTGTTGTATAAAAGTGCTTAAGTGTACTGTTACATGTCAAAAAAATTCCATGGACTTACATTTAATGTGTATAATTTCAATAACTAGTATAGTCAATATCTTACAACATTAATATATCGGACTTCCCTAACTGCAATTATTATATAGCCCCTTATAAATCAAACACAATTAACAGTTAAATAAAGTTATTGTTTCCTATTTTTTCATTGATTCTTTGTGAAATTTTAGTCATTAACGCTGATTTAATAATTTTATCAAATGGAAAATATCAAAATTTCCAATAAACTGAAAAGCAAAGTCTTTTTACAGAAAGATTTAATTATTATACTTAGTAAACACAAATGTTTTTCGGAAAATATAAACGGACATATTTTACATTGTCGTTTAATGAAAAAGGTATCGAATTATATATCTAAATAGACTTTAAATGTATTTTTAAATAGTAATTGAAAACAATTATGGAAATAATAAACTTAATGCCTTAAATAAAATATCTTATATTGGGTATACTCCCAAAAATAAAATTAAAAGTTATGTATTCAAATATATATATATAAATTAAATTAAGAAATTAATTTTTTTTCGAATTTTGATAAAAAAAAAAAAATTTACATTTAAAGTTATTTATTTTTATCTTTTACATATTAATATAATAAATAATATTTTTGTCCAATAATTGGAAGGAAACTTATACCAAAATTAAAAGATTAAAAATTACAATAATTACATCAAAATTACCAAAAATTTTTTTCTTCTTTCTAATGCAGCTGGCAAACACAGACAGCTTGAACGATTGAAAATGTGAACAAGATATATGTATAGGGAGAGTGTGAACTAATAGAAGGAATTGAAAAAAACCAAAAGGTTTTTGTATAATAAAATATAACAATTTCGGGACTCATTTTCATAGAATGTTAAGCGTTAAGCTCCACTTACATATTTTAATCCCCAGATGTTGCATATGCATTGAAATGGTTGTGGATTCTAAATTTTCCGCATTTTGGACGTATTCATTATACAACGTGATCAGGAGATCAGAATTATTTTAACAGCTTTTAAATATTTTTGCTACTTTCAACCTGTTTAAATGCAAATGTTAAATAAGTCACGAATTTTGAAATTCAGATCCCACAGATTATGATAAAATGTATCGATAAAAATCTGCCAATAAAAATGGCTGCCTTTTATTTTCGAGAGAAGCCGAATGATATTTCAAAACTAAAAAAAATAATAATAATGATAATAAATATATCTTTTCCTTTTTTTTTAATCATATTTGTTTTTCGAATTTTATTGTGTTGTTATGAGAAATAAGAAATGAAAAAGATGAAATGTTTAAGATAAGAAATGAAATAAATCTATGAATAGCTATTCATTTCATTTTTAGAAAAGATGAGATTAAAACACAAGAAATTCCCACAAATTCATACATTCTTTCATTTCTGTTTTTTGATGTTACCTTGATTTTAAGGTCATTCACCAATGAAATAGTAAGCATGTAGTCAGTACCGGATTAAACTACTTTGGGACGCTTCACAGTTTTCTTCTTATCGGGTCCCCTCGCCTCACACAAGAAATAAAGCACTCAAAAAATATAAAACAATAAATAAAACAAAACTGTAACAGCGCTTCCACCTACACACACTGGCAAGAGCATCTCCCTGTAGCGTTCACAAGAAATGGTCAGTCGGCCTCCAGACTCTCACCCCACAGGAAGTACTGCGCAATTTGCGCTTCCGCTGGGAAACGCTTAGTTTATAGTCTTTCATCCTGAGAGAAAAATATTTAGCACAACTCTGTGTATTGTTTGGCCTACAGACTCTCACCCGGAAAAGAAATATATTTCGCGCATCCAGCGCGTACCTAAGTATCTTTATTTTAGGCTTAGGAGTGGAATCCTTACTTTGCATAGATAACTTTAAAAAAAAACCCTTCAAAATCAAAAATTCGATGGCGTTCGATCAGATGTTCGTATTAAAAATTATTTTTAATTAATTGTTCGTAAATTATTTGAAAAGTCTTGTGTAGAATAGTGTTTCAAGAATTATTCAACTAATACAGTTATAGCAGTATTTTGCAAGCGTTCTCATTGTTGCTTTACTGCCTCAACCATGCTTCCTCCTACACACTGGCAAGAGCTCCCCCTGTGGCGTTCAGAAGAAATGGTCAGTAGACCTCCAGACTTCCATCCGAAACGAAGTACAGAAAATGTGCGCTCACGCTGAGAAACGTTTAGTTTATAGTCTCTTATATCTAGAGGAAATATATTTGGAAATATATTTAACGCAACTCTGCGTATTAGTTGGTCTACAGACTCTCACCCGGTGAAGAAGTATATTTAGCATATTCTGCTCGTAGTTGAGTATGTGGGTTTCGGCTTAGAAGTGGAATCCTTCCGCGAATCTATAATTATTTATCTTTACATGCGTTAAATATTGCATATCTCTAATTGTATGTGTGTGGTGTTTGTGCGTGTGTCAATAAAGCTGTGATTTCTCCAACCTGTGCCTCAAGTATCTCAACCCAATCCCACCCAGTTACAATCTGATTGCCAAACCTGCACACTACAAAACTAAATAATGTGAAAAACTGAAACGAATGTTGAATTTCTGTCAATAAAAAATATTTAATATACAACGTCAAATTTTAGTTTTTCTAGAAAAGTTTGAACAGTTTGTATATAAATTTTTAAAAAAATATTAAATGTCTAGAAAAAGTTGTTTTACAATAACAATCGTCATCATCATCATTGGCGCAACAGCCCCATGGGAAGGGGGGAAACATTCAATACAATAGTTTGGAGAGTGATTTGAAGTTATAGATCGCTATAAGAAGAATGATTGTTTGTTACGTGAAATAAGACTTTGGTATATTCTTTCTTTGTGAATAATAAGTTAGGTTTATTCAATAGGTATTAAAAAAAAATGATGGTCTTTTAAACATGATTACTTGAGCTGGCTGCGTAAGATATAATTTTCAAATACAGAGCATTTTGATCTGAGGTTATTCGCCACTAGAGCATACAGATACATATCTGCCAGTGCGTAACTATGGGTATATCTGTAATAAGCATCTGTAAGTAGAAAATACATATATATGCATGTAGCAGCTGATATGTATGTTTGTACTTATGTGCAGATATGTATCGTGCATATATCTGATGTCTGATCAGATACCATCAAATAAATTTTTAAAAATGAAACTATCAGTCTCAAGAATTTCATAGTTTTTTCCCCAACTCTTGAGTACAAATTACATTAATCGAAAATTTTTGTAAAAAAGACTGATAGGAAGTTGTTCATTAAAAGCAGAACAACTAAAGAGCTGTTCACTAAAGCAGTTCATATGATGGCACTGGAAGTGGGGCCTGAATGGCCGAGTGTCTAGCGCTCGGTGCCACAGGGTTCGGGTTCGAGTCACTTGGTGTAGTGGTTCGGAATTCACTTTAAGCCGTAGGTCCCGGTCTCTTATGACTGTAAGAGCGTCACGGTGCAGAAGTCAGACTTCTACCTACGGGTGCTCCATCACAACAGAAGCTGCACTCTTCTTCCCTCCTTCCATGAGGGACACGATAACAACAACAACGTTTCGGAAATCATGCAGCTACGATTTCGTTGCAGTGATTTTATTATCAGTTGACTAGTTGTGAACATGAACTTAAAGTCAACAACAGCAATTTTTTTAGATTGGATATAAATGTATGTTTCTCCTTATTGCATGTGGTTAAGAATGTTGATTGTGAAAGCTAGGTATTTTAACTGAAGCAGTTTAGTTAATATGCCTACATAACTCGTTTAAAATTTCTGAACTCTGTTAAATAATGCTCATGGGTTGTAAAACAATATTTTATCACACAGAAGATATTTTTTGTTCTAATGCAACTGGCAAACTCTTAGACAGTTGCCTTGCATGCCTTAAGGCAAGACCGGGACTTACGGTTTAAAGTGGATTCCGTACCACTACAAACATCCATGGCACGCCGGGACTCGAACTCGAAACCTGTGGTATCAAAGCGCCAGAGAGCTAGCCACTCGGCCATCAAGCCCCTTCACACAGAAGATTGTATTGAAGAATTTTATACAATTCTGAGCTTCAATGGCGAGGGGTTTTTTCTTTCCAGATTCTTTGAACAAGTCGCTTGATTATATATGTAATACTAAAAATAAACTACTTGAGCGTGGATAATTAGTATTATGCTAACTGGGGACTGAATGGCCGAGTGTCTAACGCTCTGGCACTCGGGGTCACATGTTTGGGGTTCGAGTCCTAGTTCCATGGATGTTTGTAGTGGTAGGGAATCCACTTTAAACCGTAAGTCCCGGTTTCATGAGTGTAAGAGCGTCACGAAGCCCAATGAGACTTCTCACCCACATCATTACCGAACTGTATAGGGGCAACTCAATTCTAGGCCTAGTTACGTGGTGTTGAGCAGTAGTAGTAGTAGTATTATGCTAAATAACTCACTGACACTACAGCTAATGGTGGGACAAGACCGTCTGCCTACTGGCAGATTTCGTGTCAGCAGATGGTTTTTTTTACAGGACAGGGTTGTCAGCCCTACGCCCAATCATAAGTAGGTCCTAAACCACTACAATCACCATTACATAACCGGGACTCGAACCGAAACCATGTGGTACCGTGCCCCAGTTACTTGGTCATTAGGTCTCAATTAGTATTCTGCACGTAGTTTTAAATTAAAAAATCAAAATAAACCAGAAATCTTTATCAGAAAGATGTAGGCACTTAACACCTAGTTCATAAAAAGAGCTGTAAAACCTGAAATCTTAAACTATTATTATTAAACCTTGGAATAAGACCTTTTCGAAAAATTAGCAAAATAAGTGTCCATAATAAATTCCATTCCTGAACAAAGGAAACAAAGGTCTTTTCTACAAAGCATGATAAATTTAAATAATTCTTTCTTTTTTTATGTATAATTTTGTTCCGCAGGTCTATAATATTAATTATGTTGTTATCGCGTCCATGGATTTAAAATACACTCAAGAGCCAAAACATTATGACCACCTGTCAATAACGAGTTGACCCACCTTTGGCGCGCAACACAGCTTCAACCCGCCTTGGCGTGGATTAATACCACCACTTAATACCAGTTAAATACCACTTCCATCTGATCACGTGCCTTCCACGTCATCCAGGTGATTTCATTGCAAAATGTAGGGGTGGTCATAATGTTTTGGCTCTTGAGTGTATAATTATCAATGTTAGGTCAAGTCAAAAGTCCATAGCGGCCGCTAGCAATGGCGCCGCTTCACTCTACAGGACTTCTCTTTAAGGTGGCCTCTATTGGCACCCTACCCAATTGCAAAACATGGGGAGAGAGTGCTGGGCATTCTAAGATGTGCTTAGGTGTTAGGAAAGCGTTGAGGCAATTTCTGCAGGGGATGTATTCCCTGGTCTTGTCTGGGAGAATCTTCATCCCTCTGTCATGATTAGTTCTGAGTCTACTAATAACTGATGCCAACTTCCTAGGGCAGTTGAAGTCCGTGATGAGTGGCTTCTTAAAATTAAGAGGAATGAGTCGGCTTTTGGCATCTGCAAGTGCGATGGTAGTCCTGGGTTGATCATTCTCCCTGGCTTCTTTGGCTAGAGAGTCAGCGCATTCGTTGCCCTCAATGTTAACGTGTGCAGGAATCCATTGAAGATGACATGATTTGAGTCTCTAGCAGACATTTATCGCAGAAGTGATGTTAGTATCTCCATTTTTAATTGCTTCCAGAGCCGACTTGCAGTCAGAAAAAATCACTAACCCGTCAATGATATGTGAGTCATTTAGATAAAAAGCAACAGCCTCTTTAATTGCTATGAGCTCGCTGGTGAAGTTAGAAGCTATCAGGCCAGCGCTCACTTTATGATGGTATTTACTTCCATTTGGAAGTCGAATATTAATTATAAACAAGTATTATACACTGAAGTGACAAAAGTCATGGGATACCTCTTAATATCGTATCGGCCCTCCTTTCGCCCGGCGAAGTGCAGCAACTCGACGTGGCATGGACTCAACAAGTCGTTGGATGTCTTCTGCAGGAATATTGAGCCATGCTGTCTCGATAAACGTCCATAATTGTGAAAGCGTTGATGGTGCAGGATTTTGGGCACGAACAGACCTCTCGATGATGTCCCAGTTATGCTCGATGGGATTCCTGTCGGGCGATCTAGGTGGCCAGATCATTCGTTGGAATTGTCCAGAATGTTCTTCAAACCAATCGCGAACAGTTGTGGCCCCGGTGACATGGCGCATTGTCATCCATAAAAATCCCATCGTTGTTTGGGTACATGAAGTCCATGAATGGCTGCAAGTGATCTCCAAGTAGCTGAACATAAGCATTTCCAGTCAATGTTCGGTCCAGTCGCACCAGAGGACCAAGTCCATGCCATGAAAAAACAGCCCATACCATTACGGAGCCACCACCAGCTTGAACAGTGCCTTGCTGACAGTTTGTGTCCATGGCTTCGTGGGGTCTGCGCCACACTTGAACCCTACCATCAGCTCTTACCAACTGAAATCGTGACTCATCGGACCAGGCCACGGTTTTCCATTCATCTAGAGACCAACCGATATGCTCACGTGCCCACGAGAGTCGCTGCAAGCGATGTCGTTCTGTCAGTAAAGGCACTCGAGTCGGTCTTCTGCTGGAATAGCCCAAGAAAGCCAAATTTCTCCGCACAGTTCTAACAGACAAGTCCCTTGTACGTCCCACATTGATTTCTGCGGTTATTTGACGCAGTGTTGCTTGTCTGTTAGAATTTACGACTCTTTGCAGACGTCGCCGGTCTCGGTCGTTAAGTGCAGGCGATCGACCACTGCGCTGTCCATGGTGGGATGTTATGCCTGAAATTTCATACTCTCGGCACACTCTTGATACAGTGGATCTGGGAATGTTGAATTCCCTAACGATTTCCCTAACGATTTCCGTCTATCTTCAACTAACATTCCGCGTTCAAAGTCTGTTAATTCCCGTCGTGCGGTCATCATCACGTCAAAACCTCTTCACATGAATAACTTGAACAGAAATGAAAGCTCTGCGAAAGCACTGCGCATTTATACCTGTTCTACGCGATGCTACTGCCATCTGAAAATTTGCATATTGCTATCCCATGACTTTTGTCACTTCAGTGTATATCACAATTTCAAGTCAATTCCTTCTTTTTTTTCACTCTATTGCAGAAAGTCCTTTATAAATAAAGTTGAAATGTTTCTCTTACATCTGGCGCCATCTATTGGTGGATATATGCGACTTAAATCTAAAAAAAAAAAACTAAATTAATTAATTAAATTTAATGAATGAATTAATATTTCAAAAAACCGTATTAACATCCAGTGTCATCCACTACAAGTTTAAAAAAATGCATTTGAACTGGAGTGGATGAATAAAAAGTATTTCATGAACGATTGAAAATTTGAACAAGATATATATAGGGAGAGTGTGAGGTATATATTTTAAATATTTTAAATTTTTTATATATTATATTTTTTAAATTTAGAATCTGTTTTCACCAATCTTTTTTATATATAATTTACCTTCATATAACAAGGTAGTTTAGAAACGAAAATTTTATCACGACCATCATAAATGATCAATAATAATAATGACAATAATAAATGAACCATCGATCCATTCGCTTTGCACCTAGTAATCGATTTTCACATTTCAACAGTGTTGCTATGGCAATAAAATTAAAAATGGTCACCTAACTGATTTGTTGAAAATTGCGTACCAGCTCATGCTCATTGTAGATTATTACGGAGATCCTTGGCCGCATAGCGGCCACTAGCTCCTTCATTGTAAAATGTTGAAACATAGCGGGGGTCTCATGCCCTTTGAGTTAATAAGAAAAATAGATAATTAAATGCTCTTTTTAAAAAAAAAGATTTATTTATTTAAAAATGAAAAATATCAAAAATTTTAAAAGTGTAGATGTTGATGAAATCAGCTGCATGTAATCAAAAAATAAAACATAATGAGCAAAGGTTAAATTAGGAGAAAAGCGAACTTTTTACATCTAGACATTTGTGGGTAATAAGTCAGTCAGAGCAGGAGAAAATCGTCATGATAAGGAATTAATTAAAAATTTTTAGAACAGTGCGAGGTCTTTTGCTATGTTTGCGGAAATGAATGTCATAATCGTAATTTTGTAGGATATTTAAAACAGGGTTATGGATGTTTTGCATATCAATATAGAATTGAGTAGAAATTTTGTGAACAAATTGTCTTAAACTTAAAATCGAGAAGAACTCGTCTAATATCGTCATTTCGAAAGTTCCAGGGTGAATTCGTTAACATTCTGAGAGTTTTGTTCTCAAGCCTTTGAATAATTTCAAAATTTGTACGTGCGACAGAACCCCAAACTGGGCTTGCATAAGCTAGTACTGGACGAAGATAAGAGAGATATATTAGAATTTTGAGATTATGAGGTAAAGCTGAATTTCTATTGATGAAAGGATAGAGAATTCTAAATTGAGTATTGAATTTATTTCTAAGGTTGTAGATATGCGATCTGTAGTTAAATTTACTATCAAGAATAATTCCTAAGTACTTAGTTTCTTTAGACCAGGTGATATAATTATTATATATTTTAATATTAGGAGGGTTATAGGATTTTTTGTTGATAGTTATATTCCTGGATAGTGAAAGTTTTTCGGCCTTGCGTTAAGATTGCAGTGTCGTCAGCATACTGACTAATTTTGATATTGTTCTTTTGTGGAATATCATTGATAAAGATATTATAGAGGAAAGGAGCTAGAATAGAGCCCTGGGGTACACCAGCATGAATATCACGAATAGATGAATCAATATTCCCTACTGCGACAACAAAGTGTCCGTCTGAAAGATAGTTACGAATTTCTTGAATCAAATAAGGAGAGAAATTGTCAGAAATGAGTTTGTAAATCAATCCATTAACCCAGACTCTTTCAAAAGCCTTGGCCACATCAAGAAAAATTGCAGCAGTTTCATATTTCCAGGTAAATCCTTCAGCAACAGTTTCTGTGAGATTGTAGAGCTGATGAGTTGTAGAAAGTTTTTCGGTAAATCTAAATTGCTGTGGGATGAGAAGGTTCTTTTGATTTGACTCACTTTTAAGGAGGTTCAGGAGGACATTTTCAATTAGTTTACTAATAGAAGAGAGTAAAGCAATTAGTCTGTAATATCAACTCATGCGTAACACTTCTAAATCAGTTAGCCCAACTATAAAGCAGATTGTATACAGTAAAAAGTTTGCATTTTTTGAAAAATTGTATTAAAAAAGGAGAATTGTAAATGTTTTTCAAAAAAGCGTTCACTGTTTTAAAATTTTAATTTTTTAATATCTTTATTGGAATAATTATTTAAAAATTAAAGTTGATATCGCAGGACATAATTTTCAAATTAAGAATTCAGAAACGAACAAAGATAAAAATATGACGTTTGTTTAAAAGTAATAGATATGAAACGAGATTTTTTTTTTATCAGAAAACAAAAACGTTGTTAGAAAATTCAAATTATTTTCCACTAAGCTCTACCATATGAACAACTATGCGTTACATAAGAAAAATATATCAGGCTAATTTACGGTTAACAAATGTTCAATACGCTGTCCGTCATTCAGCATCATAAGTATCAGACAAAGCACTACACTATTCATTATTAAACATCATTTCTGTTGGTATGGCATACTCATATTTCTGGAATGAGTAAAATTCTGGAAAATTATATAATTCTGAGTTAATTCTGGAATTTATCACAATCTAATTCTGCTGGCAACACTGGCTTTTCAAGGTACACTTTACAATTCATGTATTTTCATAAACAAAAGCACAAGGTGTGAAGTCGGGAGATCGGAATGGCCATACACAAACTAAGTTTGACTGAGGAAACGGCTCTTCCTAATTGTCGGATGTAGCTGTCTGTTACACATTCTGTAACAGACAGCTACGTCTGTTACAGGGGATCCGGGGGAGCTTTCTTCATGTGTTAAAACCCCCTATAGGAAACTATAGGTGGTAGGATGTTGGATAGGTATAGGAAACTATAGTATATACACCTATACAACTCTCTCAAGAATAACGTTCCCAGTTAAAGTTGCTCTTTATTCACCGCTGGAAAATTATCTGTTCATCTAAATTTGTATCTTGGAAAAAATATATATATCCAGCCTCCTTGTATCCATCCATTGATAAACAAGATATATATAACAAAAATTGTCAGTCAATTCCTACTTAATCTCTCTCTCACTCACTCATTTATTCACATGTTTCATTTTCCATTTTCTTCCCTCCAGACTAGAACTCAGAATGAAAAAAGAATCTACACGGTTCGCCACTCACGGTATTTATTCCTAAATTTATAGCCTCAGTAACTTATATAAGAGACATTTTTTTTCTCCCATATAAAACTAAAATTAATGAATTAAATTTAATGAATGAATTCATATTTGAATTTATTTTATTTACTTTTTATTAAAAAATTACAATTAATATAGATATGTATATACATATGACAGAATCACAATATTAAGTGGCAAAATAAAATTTCTTCAATTTTATTCTTCCGAAAATCATTTGGACAAAACGTCTACTTAAAGCAAAAATTTTGAAAAATTTATCATTACTGATTTTATTACTGATTTTCGCAAGCATTAAGTGTCCTCCACTACAAGTTTAAAAATAATGTATTTGAACTGGAGTGGATGAATAAAAAGTATTTATGGAAGGATTGAAAATTGGAACAAGATATATATAGGGAGAGTGTGAACTAATAGTAGGAATTGAAAAAAAAATTATTCTAGTGTCATTTGTTATAATTTGAAGTGGAAAAAAAAACGCAACTTCGTTTCCATCCTTTCTTGTGAAAATGATTATCTTTATAACTTTTCGAATTATTATTATTTTTTTTAAAGTTTACTCTGGCATTTTAATCACACTGTATTTTTTTTATAGTTTAACAGTCCATCATTTAAGTACCTCTAATTATGAGATCCTTAATAAGAAAGTGCACATTTTTTTCTGCAAGTCCAATATCTTAAGGCAAATACAAAGTAATAAAGTGCAAGGGGGAAGCCTCATTTAAACTATTCGTAATGATAACATCACGAATTTTATTACTTTGAGAAACAGCTGATTTATGTAGCAGCCCAATTACATATGGACGCATTTTGCTTTTGAAAAACAGCTGCATGTATATAAATCACACGAAGTTAAGAATTACATCATTCAAAACACTCTCAGCTGATTCTGTGGTCGACAGCTAATTATATTCAAATTTAATACGAGAAATTTTTGAAAAATGATTTATAAGTCAATTATCTTTATACTTATTATACTGATTAAAGAAAACTTAAGCTGTGAACCAAGAGTTAAATTGAATGGTAATTTGATATGTGGGCAAAACGCCACATTCATGGATTTTGTTGTCCATCAGTATCTAAGCGTGCCATACACAGAACCTCCAATTGCAGAGTTACGTTTCAAAAAGCCAGTGCCACGCCTTTTCTATCCAAAAGTCTTACATGCCATCAATATTCCGCCTGCATGCCACCAATATTCGGAGAATCCATATCCATGGTACATCAATTCCCCCATTAAAAGTGAGGATTGCTTGTATCTGAATATCTGGACGCCTGCCAGTGCTAGTCCCGAAAATCCTAAGGCTGTCATGTACTGGATACATGGCGGAGGGTACAGGTATGGTTCTATACAATCGGAACTGTACACGGGAGTGCCTTTGGCTGCTTTAGGTGATATAATTGTAGTGACGGTTAATTATCGTTTGGGGCCTTTCGGTTTTTTGACTTCTGGTACAGAGGATGCACCTGGAAATGCTGGTAAGAGAACATTTTTTTACTTGCTGTATAAAGACACAGTCAGAACTGTTTTTGGGCTTTGGATAGGGAACCCACAAAAACAAGTTTATGAGTAATATTAAATTTTTTTACATCCTATTCCTACTATGTATTGTAACGGAAATTTTTCATGTGAGGTATAAAAAAACTCGCTCAATAATAATATCTTGAATGAATTTGTTTTCTTATTATATTGTATATTCTAGATTAAAAGAAGCAACAGGAGAAAGTTTTATTTAAAAAAAAAAGTTCAATTGTAAAACAGAAAGGGGATTTTTAACCACATATAGTGCTGCTTATATTGTACAGAAAATTTTGGGGCCTGAATGGTCTAGAGTTTGGTGCCGCAGGTTTCGGGTTCGAGTCCCGGCGATACCATGGATGTTTGCAGCATTTCGGAATCCACTTTATTCCGTAGGTCCCGGTCTCAAGTGACTGTAAGAGCGTCACGGAGCCAAGTTAAACTTCTACCTACCGGTGTTCAGTCACAACAGAAGCTGCCCCCTTTCCCTCCGTCCATGAGTAGATAGCTCATGGGATGTCCTTGGGACACTGAGGATTAGTCACACAAAAAATGTTGAAAATATTAGTATTATTTATTTAATGTTTATAAATATATTTTAAAGAAACTGTTAGCGTTGATGACAAAGAGAACCTGCTTATGTAATAAAACTTAGTATGAGAATAAATCAATCAATCAATTTCCACAAAATTTTTTAAATTCAAAATTTTTTTTTGAAAATGTTGCTATTGTACAACAGAAAAATGTCGCATATGAAACTATAGATGTTTTGTCAAATCTTCTGTAATTTGAGTAGAATTATTAAACGAATTTTAATTCATAAAATGTTTTGCATAGTATAGCATATAAATAATAATATCTTTATATATATATATAATTATTCTGTACATGTGTTTGCCACTGAACTCCTCCTAAACGGCTGGACCAATTTTGATGAAATTTTTTGTGTGTGTTTGACAAAATACGGAGAATGTTTGTATGCTATCCCCTTTGTTGTAAGTCGCCGCCAGATGGTGCTGCAATCAATCAACTTCTATAGGGCTCAACCAATCTCTATGAAAATTGGTAATAATACATATTCGAGTATGGAAAATAGGTTCGCGCTATCCACTTTATTGTTACTTGCCAGCAGATGGTTCTGCAGCATTTCATCTTATATACCGTTCAAACGATATCCATGAAAATGAGTATGCACATATATTGGAAAAAATTCGCTATAGGTAATTTTCTACGATGCATTTTTTTTTTTGCAGGACAACGTATGCTGAGTTCTGCTAGTCATACAAAGAAAACATAATTGTTCTGAATTGAACTTTCGCATCGGAGAGTATTGCTGATATTGAGTGGGGGGGGCTAATCATCGAGCAACTGTGGATGAAATAGCTGCTGAACTTCGATTGGATGAAGAAATATACAGAATGGTTCGCCAACCAGAATAATTTTTTTTACAAAACAATAATCACTTTATGACATTTGCGGAACTTGCTTTAAGTATGAGAGAGAGACTACGCAGAAAAAAAAGATGCACACACGTTTTATCTCAAATTATTGTATGTATTTGCTCAAATATATTTCAAGCGATTTTCATTTGACTGATCATTCACATTTCATTCTACTGTGTCCAGAAAGCAAGACCAATTTTCAATTTAAAATTCCCGGGGCTTATGGAATTTCAATTTTTTTTCCTTTTTACGTTGCTGGCATTGTTCTTGACATCTGTGTGAAACTTGACGTCAAAATATTCATTAGTGTTTCAGTTACGCTTGGCTTTGTGAGACGTTGACGACGATTTTTGAAATGTCTGAATCAATTGAGCAAAGAACTTGCATGCAATTGTGTTTGTGGAAATGTATAGAATGTTGCAGAAGGCATTCAGTGAGCATTCCTATATCGGAAAGAAATGTTTAGAAGTGATATAAACAGTTCAAAGAAGGCAGAGAACGCGTTGAAGACGAAGAGCCCTCTGGTCGACCCTCAACCTCAACCGACGAAGCTCACGTCCAAAAAATTAAAGATTGGGTGTTTGCAATCCGTCGATTTACAATTAGAGAATTTGCTGATGATGTTGGAATTTCTATAGGATCAGTCAATTCCATTTTGGCCCTCAAATGCGTCAAATCTCGATGGGTACCGAAAACACTGAATGCGCCAGCTCACACTGCATTGATTCTTCGTGACTTTTACGCCAAAAATGAAACCCATATCGTTCCACAACCACCGTACTGAGACCGGTCGACTTCTGGCTATTCCCTGAACTCTTAAGACCACTCCGGGGACACCGTTTTGAGTCGATTGAAGAGATTCAACGTGAATCGCCGCGCGCTTTGAATTCCGTGCCGCCCGATGACTTTTTAGCATGCATTAATGATCGGAAAAAAGTTGGCATAAGGGCATAGTGTCCGAAGGGGATTACATTGAAGGCGATGAAATAAATTTGGAAGAATAAATAAAGAATTTTTGAAAAAAAAATAATTGGTCTTACTGTTTGGGCACAATAGTATTGAACGTATTTGCTGACATATATTTCAAACGCTTTCAAGATTTTCATTTGACTGACCATTCACATTTCATTTGACTCTATATTATAAAAAGTTGATAATGTATATTATGAATTCTCCATTTTCAGGAATCTGGGACTTGCTTGAAGGACTGAAGTGGGTCAACAGAAACATAGAATTTTTCGGAGGTGACCCACAAAGAGTCACGCTCGCTGGTGAAAGCGCAGGATCCATCGCTGTCGGATTACTCGCTGTGTCGCCACTGGCCAGGGGTCTTTTCAGAAGGCAGATCATGCAGAGTGGAGCGCCTACCCACTTGAGGGCAGAAAACAACACGCAGAACATCGCCCTCTCCCAACAATTGTCAAAGACCGTCGGCTGTGCCAGCGATGAATTCACCATCCAAGACAATCCTGAAGCAGTAGTGAAATGCTTGAAAAGTTTGTTTGGGCTCTCATTTAAAAAAATAGAAAATTACGAAACGTTAAAGACAAATAACTATTTTGTGCTAAAAATTATGATAGAAAACGGGATATTATAATCGAGTAGAAAAATAATTCTTATCAATGAAAAGTCTGAAAGTGACCATTTTACCATTTTGTATGACATAAGAATCTGGGACTTGTTTGAGGGACTAAAATGGGTCAACAGAAATTTTGAATTTTTCGGAAGTGACCCGCAAAGAGTCCCCTGTCACCTTCTGGAACCCCTTGGAGTTCCTAACCAATGTTATAGAAATTCTTTGAGGATTTTAATCAAGGTTCAGGAATTCCTTAGAAGATCAAAAGACTCCTTGGGATTCTTAACCAAAGGTTAAGGAGATTGTTGGAGTCAAGGATGTTTTTGGGGTTCTTAATAAAAGGTCCAGGAACTCCTTAAGATTTTTAACCAAGGGTCTAGGAACACAATGGGTTCTTAATTAGTACAGAGACTTCTTGGAGTCAAGAAAGTCTTTGAGGTTTTTAATCAATATAGGAACCTTGAGATTCTTAATCAAGGATCCAAGGATTCATGGGGTTCTTAACCAAAAGTTTAAGGGACCCTTTGGAATTCTTAATCAGAGTTCCATAGACTCCTAGGGATTTTTACCTAAGTGCCCAAAGACTAATTTGGGATTCTTAATCCGGGGACTCCTTGAGATTTTTAACCAAGGGTCCAGGGACATTTTGGGTTTTCAATTAGTAAAGAGGCTTCTTGGAATCGGGAAAGTCTTTGATTTTCTTAAATAAATATAGGGACCTTAATATTCTTACTCAAGGATCCAAGGATTCCTTGGGGTTCTTAACCAAAGGTTTAAGGGACTCTTTGGAATTGTTAATCAGAGCTCCATAGACTACTTGGGATTCTTACTTAAGCGTCCAAAGACTCTTTTAGGATTCTTAATCAAAGCTCCAGGGACTCCTTGGAGTTCTTAATAAAGGATTCAAGAATTCCTTTGGATAGTGGGTTTGGTTCAAGGATATTGTGGGCCTGAATGTGAAAAAAATTATTATATTTACTGTCACTAAGCTCCAATTGAGTCTAGCATATAAATAGTATTAAATGTACTTATGAATACCAATAGAAATATCGCATAGTTTTCTGTCACAAAAAATTTCGATCACGTTAAACAATAACAACAATAATAACCTTAAGTGAAACAACAACAGTGTCTATAATTTGAAGTATTCTGTTCATTATAATGCCCTTTACAATTAATGTGGGCTTAAAACACGAATGTAGTATTGCTGTATATTTTTGTTGAAATTTTTAATTATAAATGATTTACTATGATTTTATTTTATTAATTTAAAAAATATTATTCTCAGAAAAAGTTTCGTGGCCTACATTTTAATAGCAAAATAATAATAATAATAATAAAATTTTGAGAATCTTTCTAGTATAACTTTTAGCTTCATCTCAAATTTACTGTCAATTTAGATTTACTTTCTAATTAGAATAAGTTTGCATTATTCCCTTTCAAGTGAAAGAGAAGGAGACTTCGATAGGCATATTCGAAAACCAGTTCATATCTACAGATTCTTACCAAACGTATACATATCATTGAACTATTGGATGGTGTATTACATTTACCATTCCCCAAATTATACACATGATTTTAAACTAATAACTCTTTAACAAATGAGCATACTTGTTTTACGGCTGAGCATAAAAAGGATTATGTTATATAAATTGTTTAACAATAGGAAGAGAGGAAAACCAAGCGAAAGGTGGACTGATAGTGTCGAAGAGGATCTTGGACAACTGAAAATTATTGACTGGAAGAGATTGACATTGGAGCGAGGCAGAGCTGTTGTGTTGGAGGCTCAAGCCTGTACAAGGATGTAATGCCAATAAATAAGAGAAATAGAAGACATTTAATTATGCTAACGTGTGTATAAACAAAAACGCCATTTTCCCCTGAGTTATCGTTATCGGAAAGAAGTTGTATCACTGAACATCACTGCAAAATAATTCTCTAAAACTACGCTATGTATCGTGTCTGAAAAGAAATTGATAACGAAAATTAAATATACAACACACACAAAACAAAAATAGATTGATGTATCGAAAAAAAATTGTAGAAAGTTGTGCTGAAAAGAGTACAAGCGTCAAAGTGATGTCTACGTAATATAGTAAAGCATAAATTTTTATACAGGGTGATTATATTTAAACTCCCACTTTCAAATTGCTGTAAAAAAAAAAAAAAACACTCATCACAATGAGTTTAAATTTGAACTGAAGATACTAGAAGAAGAGGGAAACAGTATAGCATCCAAAAAAAATTCCACCGATTTTTCCCATTCAATTTGGTGGACCTTGCCGTGGTGGATGGGCTTTGCACTAACAGTATCACAATTGCCGAATAATTTGGAAGCCATTTTTTTCCGTCCGAAAACCGAAACAATCAAGCACATTGAACACTACAGTTGGTTTAATTGCAACTCATGTCAAATAAATTGCAATTTAGCTTCAAAATATCACTGGCAGCCGAATTCACTTTCTTTATGCAACTTACAGTGCCAGCTTGGAACTTTTTTTATTGCCGTACCGTTTCTCACATCTTCAAGTATCTTCAGTTCAAATTTGAACTCATTGTGACGAGTGGTTCTTTTTTCACAGCATTTTGAAAGTGGGACTTTAATTATAATCGCCCTGTATATAAATTTCATTTGCCACCACCAGTTTTAAAGCTTTCTAAATATTACTTTCTCAAGACTCATTTGAACAGAATATTATTGACATACTTTCATATTTTAGAAATCGATCCAATAGAATTGAGCAAAGCCGATTTTCTTCTGAACACACACAGCACTTCAGACTTCATTCCACAGTTTGGAGACGCAATACTTCCAGTGAATCCACGAACTGCCGTTTTGAACGGACAGTTCCAATGCTCTGAACTTCTCATCGGCAATAACCAAGACGAAACCTCCTTTTATGTAAGATTTTTTTTTGAAGTATATAATATATAAGATGTCCCAGAAAACTCTTTATTATTATTTAAATAGACATAACAAAAAACGAAATGGCGCTTTGAAATGTAGTTTACGATAAAAAGAAATAATGAATTATAGAGTGTGTATCTTCAATATACAGGAGTTTCTTCAGTAAAACAAAGAAAGTATAATCTGTAACTGGATTCGTGCGTGTTTTTTTAAATTTTTTTCCACATGATAGTGAGCTGATATATCAGATAAAGGTGACAAACATCACCTAGTGCTTTTGTTCCAGTAGAAAAATAAAATAGAGATATATTCAGCGACCTAGGAGGCCAAAGTATTTGTCTTCTACAACAAAAGCGATCTGATGTGCGACTAGAGGTATGGCCTTTGGAACCACAGGCTTCAGGTTCAAATTCTGGTGGTAGCATCGATGTTTCTTAGTGGTTCGGAACCCACGCTAAGCTGTAGGTCTCGGTCTCATATGACTTTAGAGTGTCACAGAGCCCAGTCAGATTTCTTACCAACGTCATTCTCAAACTGTATAAGGGTAACTTAGATCTAGGCACAGTGATGTAGAATGGTGTAGTAGTAGTGTTAAAAAGTTGCAGATTTAGCATTAAACAGCCACCGTAATTTAGAATGAACTTTCCATGAGATGCCTCTGGAGAGGATTAATAAAGCCAAAGGAAGAATTTTCCAGTCTATAGATTTCGATCGAGATTCACTTTTCAGATTTAAAATCGGATCTATCGATTAATCTCTCAGTTCATTAATTAATTCCATTGTTGTTGTTGTTGTATCCCTCATGGAAGGAGGGAGGAGGGGTGCAGCTTCTGTTGTGATGGAGCACCCGTAGGTAGAAGTCTGACTTTTGCTCCGTGACGCTCTTACAGTCATAGGAGACTGGGACCTACGGCTTAAAGTGGATTCCGATCCACTACAAACACCCATGGCACCGCTGGGACTCGGAACACGAAGCCTGTAGTACCGAGCGCTAGCCACTCGATCATTCAGTCCCCACAATCATATAATTTAATAGATTATTAACGAGCAAATTTCCTGATTGTCCTACGTGGTTCGTAAGCAATGTTTTCAATTCCGTATACTTAATTAGCAATACTGTTGTTTAAAATATCTTAACCCGATAATTTTCATTTCAGATTACAACAGGTGATCCCAACACGTTTGGTTTCTTTGGTGAAAAAGACGTGCAAATTAATAAAACAACAGCTGCAAGTATCATCCAAAAATATTTCAGTGATTTTCCGGACACTGAAGCAGTCATACAACACTATCTTCCCGATTACATACCAGAAGAGGCATACGATTTCGTGAGGTATCAGGCATATACTTCATTGGGAGATATGACGCTCATCTGCCCTGATGTATACTATGCTGAAAAATGCGCAGAAAAGGGCAGTAAAGTATTTTTCTATTTCTGGACACATCGCTCCAGTACCACTCCGTGGGCACCCTGGATGGGTGTTGTCCATTTCTCAGAACTGGACTTCTTATTTGGGCAGCCTCTGTTAAATCCAGAAAATTATCCAGAAGGGGAACAAAAAATCAGCCGGCAGATGATTAAAATATGGAGCAACTTTGTGAAAGCTGGGTATGTAACAACTCAAGTTTTTTTTATTAGAACGGCACATATACATGATTGTTATAATTATATGTTACCTATTCGTAAAGCTCTAGAAACCAGAATATTACCAGTTATCTGTCTGATGAATAACGAAAAGTTCACGTTTTTATCAATAGATGGCGCCAGGGACTAAAATTAGTTTTGTGATTTTTTACACATTTTTAACCTAGAATTAAGGAAAATTTATTTTCTTTGTTAAAATTAATGGCCGTTAATTCAAAAGGCTCTGGATCCAGATCTGTCTCTAAGTAATACAGGATAGTACCAGTAATGTGTTTGATGAACATCGAAAAGTTCACGGTGTTTTCAGCAAGTAGCGCCAGTGACTAAAATTGATTTTGTGATTCTTATTTAGAATTAAGGAAAATTTATTTAATTCTGTAAAAATTAATAACCGTTAATTCAGAAATCTCTGGATTCGGATCTGTCTTTAAGCAATACAGAGTAGTACCAGTAATGAGTTTGAAGAATATTGAAAAGTTCATGTTTTTGTCAGTAAATGGCGCCAGTGATTAAATTAGATTCTTTGCACATTTTTAACCTAGAATTTAGGAGAGTTTATTTCATCCTTTGTTAAAATTAATAATCGTTAATACAGAAAGCTCTGGATTCGAATCTATCTCTAAGCAATACAGAGTAGTACCAGCAATGTGTTTGATGAACATCGAAAAGTTCTCATTTTTGTCAGTAGATGGCGCCAGAGACTAAAATTGATTTTATGATTTTTACATTTTTTTTAACCTAGAATTAAGGGAAATTTATTTCATCCTATGTTAAAATTAATAACCATTAATTCATAAAGCTCTGGATCCGGATCTATGTCTCTAAACAATGTAGAGTAGTAACAGTAATGTGTTTGATGAACATCGAAAAGTTCACGTTTTTGTCAACAGGTGGCGCCAATGACAAAAATTGATTATATTATGGATAAAAATTAGTTAAATATTAAGTGATGTAATCTGCCTCTACCGAAAAGTATGTAATAATATAAAGGTCATTCTGCAGTGACAAAAATAGTATAATGCATGCTTACTGGTGATTTCCATTATTATCAATCAAGCAATCTTAAAACTGTGTTGTCTACGTAATGTTGAGAGCTTGGGCAAGGGTGCAGCTTAATATTGTCTTTCATATCAAGAATTGTTCTGACATCTTACATAATTTTTTTTTTAAAACCTCATAACCAAAAATCAGATGGTATAAGGTATTCGTAACAGCCAAATTAATTTTTTTTAAAGACTTATCGCAAGGCCTTGTGTAAAATAATGTTTCAAGAAATTTTCAACTGATACAATTATGATAGTATTTTCAAAACATCCTCATTGTTGCTTTAATGCTTCTGCAACCGTGCTTCCTCCTATACACTGGCAAGAGCAACCCCTTGTAGCGTCAGGAGAAATGGTTTGTCAACTTCAACACTCTAACCCGAGAGGAAGTACAGCGCAAACTGCGCTACCAACGAGAAACATTTAGTTTATAGTCTCTCATTTAGGGAGGAAATATATTTGATGCAACCCTGCGTATTAGTTGGCCTACAGATTTTCAACCGGTGAGGAAGTAGCTTTCACGAACCTGCGCGTAGCCGAGTTTCGGGTTTACGGCTTAAAAGTGGAGTTCTTCCACGAATCTATAATTATCTGTCTTTAAGTCTGTGAAATATTGTATATCTCTAATTGTACGTGTGTGGTGTTTGTGAGAGTGTCAATGAAACCCTCCAACCTTTAGTTAATATATATCTCAACCAAACCACACCTAGTTACAATATGGTTGCCCAACCTGCACGCCACAGGATAAAATTTCAATGATTTGAATAACTGTTATGCTCTTCGCACTTTTTTTCTCTTTTGAAATGTAGCAAATTTTACGTTTTTCGTGAATTTACGAGAACCGAAAATTGGGAATAATGGAATTTTCAAAAACCCTTAAGAAATGTACGTAGAAAATTTTTTGAGTTCAACTAAATAAAACTCAAAACCAACTATTCAATTTTTCTACATTGACATACATTAATATATACAGTATTTATTATTTACTACAGTAGTTTATATATATGCAAGCATATATTATATATATATGCAAGCATTGTTTTAATTACTCGTGCAATGCTATCTACCCCAAAAAAATGTGAACTTTTAGAGTTGATTTTTATCGAGCACAACATTTGTACTACATACTTTTGACATTTCATTTCTTTTCGAGTGATAAAACTACCTATACAGCCTTATGAGCAGGATAATTTTTAATTATAACACATACACATATAGTATTCTTATTAAGAGGCAATTGAAAAGGGCGACTTTGTAATTTTTCATTTTAACATAGTAATTTTTTGTTAGTAAAATGCACGATGCGAAAGATAATACCATTATATATAATCAGTACAAAAAAAAATAGAATGCATGAAATTCAAGAAATCTCTAAATATCAACAAAGTATCCAAAAATAATGTTTTATAAATAATGTAATATGTTTTATCCAAATACATATTTTGGAAATTTAATTTGATCAACGATTTATAAATTATTTTTATCATGCATTTATGCTCATAATCATGCATTTATTCTAAATTACTTTATCATACATTTATGTTTATATCTTGCTATATCATTACATCCTGCATTTATGTTAAATTACTTTATCATGCATTTATGCTACATTACTTACTTGATATAGAAATCATTACATCATGTTTTTTATGCTAAATTACTTTATCATGCATGTATATTTAATGTCCCTAAAAAGGATTTTATTATTTTTTTTTTAATTAGGAAACCTGGCATGCCTTGGCCATTCTACAGCAGTGAAAATCCTTCATTCAATTTTTTAGGATCTGGAATTCTAACAGAAAACATTGCCCAAGGACCACACAAAAATAACTGTGAATTTTTTCGCCCATTTTTTTATAGCTGAATAATATTTTTTATTGAAAAAATAATAAAATGTTTCCCACAGATCAGATGTCCAATAATAAATTAAATAATATTATCATAAAATAACATAGGTATACAATACAGTTTAAAACAAAATATAACCCTCATTTCAAAATAAATACAATGCAATATATTCATTTTTATAACTTACATTTCAAATAAATTGTTTTTGCCTTTTGTAAACTATTTATAATTAATTATTATAAGCATTGACTAATGTACAATAACACCTTCTCTAAATAAGAAGTACTGATAGTAAATGGACCAAGAAAAGTACCCAAGTACATCAGCCAATCAGAATATTGGGTGGATAGAAGATCAGGCTTCTGATTGGCTGACGTCCTGTGACATGCGATCTGAGTATCTGGTGGGAATGTAGCTTAAGTAAGTAGAGTTAGCATTTATATAGAGTGGACTTTTTAAATAATATTTTAATAAAAAAAACTATAGGCATAAAAAAACAACTAAGAATTCAATATGCAGTTTTTATTTTATAAAAATTTGTAACATTTATATATCACAGTTTTGATATGTTATAAAAATATATACTGGCACTTAAATATGAAGTACTTCAAAAAACAAGAAGATTCTCAGAATAATGATTTTTTTTTAAATTTCAACAATACTAAAAACTAATAAGTTTTCGATCAGACAGTCAGCATTAAATTCTCTAAACCACCTGAAAAAAAAACAAAAAAACTTATAATACATAATTTACATTACTTAAATAAGCTGCTTTATTTCTTTAAAGACTGTTCATACAATTATAATTATAAACTAATATACTCAAACATATATTGAATATTTAAATTCAATTGACCAATTCGATTTTTAAGATATTTCTGGCAAACATAAATGAATAAAAAATTATTCAGTTATAAAAAGCCTTTCTAAAATAATTTTTTTAGTGTTTTATGGAAAAAGCAGGAATGCATTTTAAAATAAATGAAATTTCTGCTTGAAAGTTAAAGCAAAACAAAACAACTATCTAATATATATTGTTTTTTATTCATAAAAACTCAATGCAGAACATTTTATAACAATTTTTTTTTAGTTAAAATAAAAAAAATATATATAACTTTTAATTAAGTGAAAACACTTACCTATCTCATACTTCACAGCTCTGAATGTTCATGTTTAATTATTATTTCTGGTTGATCAGAATTTTTAATCATGTGTAAATAAAAATTAACCACGTTGACATAATTTTTAATAGATATTCTTTCATTGTTTCCATGGAAACGAGAAGTTTGACTCATAGTCATACGCACAAGGCTGAAACGGTATATAGATTCTGAAAGCCCAACGTACCATCTTGTGTCAGTATTTGCAATGAGGAGAGCTAAAATATATAAAAAACAAATGTAAATATCTAAAGTCACTTAATAACTCTTTTAAAATTTATTTCATTATATATAAATCTTTAAGTTAATTTTACAATTCAAATTTAATCCAGAAAATGTCAATTGCACTATTTGAAAACTTTTGGGGAATAGACTGTCAATATTTTTTTATGTTGCTGGAAACATAAATTCATTGTAATTGCCAATTATATAAAAATAATTACATTAAATAGATGGCTGATAATTTATACAATTTCGTATCATTAATGCATAAAAATCGTTGCATGCCTTTTCTTTCAGAGATAATACATATGTTTAATTTATATGTTAGCTACAAAGTTAGGTACAGGTTTATATAAAGGTTTATATGTTAATAATACATATATTACTTTTATGTATAAATTATCTAATATAAGTTGAAAAGAAGGAATATATGAATGACTATGATTAGAATTGAAAATAGAAGTATGTGTTTAATAAAGAGAAATATTTTTAAAAATTAAATTAAATATTTTAAACAGCATTTGAATTATATCTTTTTTTTCATTCAGATTGAATGGCTTCTAGTATTACTTTTTATTCTTTTTAAAAAAATTATTTTGAATTTAAAGTTAAATTTGCTATAGAATCTTTCAACAATAATAATAATGATTTTTATATAACATCAAGAATATTTGAAAATTAATTACTAAAATATGGCATGCATTATATAATTTATTAGAAAACACTAAAATATATGTTTAAAATAAACGTAAACAAAAACTTCTTACCCAGAAAGAACATTAGCTAAAAAATAAAAATATATTATAAATAAAAAAAAAAAAAAAGCCTAAAATTAAAAAATAAAAATTAATTTGTGAAATATGCAAATCAAACAGTATAAATCCAAGATTACATCTCAAATACTACATTCAGGCATTGGAAAAATAATGTTGTTTATCGTGGCAAGACTAAAGACACTGAGAAATCCACCTGAGAATGTCAGTATTAATTTTTAAATCAAGGAATCGATTTAATTTATAAATTGGTCTAAAATTAATTTGAAATTGTGATGCAAAAATCATTTATCATTGGATAAGTTACTGTTTGTTTTGTCTTCACAAGATAATAATTTAATTGATGAATTTAATATAATTTTTCTTCAATAGTATTTTACTAGGAAATTTTTTTTTCTATAAATCCTATGATTTTAGATCATTTTAATAAATACTATTATTAAATAGGAAAGTATATAATTTTTTGTAATTCATTGCTGACGTAACATTTCTCTTTGTGTACTGAGTTCATTTTCTTCATTCCAATGCACTACAGCCTATTAACCAAAACATTTTGATAATTTGTTTTTAATAACCATTCACTCAAATTGCCATATGCTTAGTGCTCGTCTCTGACCTGCCACCTTCCATAGCTGGACTCCAATTCTGTCAATTTCTACAACTCCATGTCAGTAAGAATGAAATAATACGATTTATGATTTCTCATTTATTGACTTAATCCACAGGATTTTTGACTACAATTTGCAATAGCCATATACATAGCAATACCCACCCACTATTTATATTTTTGTAGATATGTATACTATTAATATCATATAAACTCATCAAAAAAATGAAATGCAGTATACAAAACAATTGACAGCTGATAATTCAACTTTATCAGTATTTTTCATTTTCTACCCCAAAACTTTATATACACATTTTACAATATATAATTGATATAAAAAATATCTAATATTTTAAGTGATTCTCTCTATAAAAAATTTTACCTTGACAGTCTTTAATGAGTTATAAAAGAATAAACAGACAGAAATAAAATCAAGGGGATAGATATTTCATAAAAAAAATATGATCATGAGAATGATATTTAACACAAAATTTAAGATAAAAATAACTATGTACAGATAGAGCCAATAGATTTTTATAGTATTTCTTCAAATGATATTAAAGCTTTGTGAAAATGTGGATACTTAAAAAATAATAAAAAGTTCACTTAATTAAATCATATAGTTTTAAGGCATATTTGGCTACCTATTTGGCATAGTAAAAAAATTAAATAAGAAAAACAGTCTTTATCATTATTATTGTTATTTTAACCAATAAAAGGAAAAACTCTCTCTTATAGTTTCATAAAAAAGCAAAACTCTTAAATTGAGTCGACTGACAGAAACAATTGATAAATAAAACAAATGACATGCATCCTACAAAATCAATTGATAATTGAAATTTATCCCTATTTTTAATTATATTTTCACAAAGAAATTTTTATATGCATAGTGTAATATATAATTGATGTAAAATATAACTTATATTTTTAATTTGAATAAAAATTTTCATCTTAATTGGATACGACTTTGATGAGTTATACAAGGACAAACAGAAGATAAAAATTAAAAAAAAGAAAATTACAGTTTAAGTTGGTCACAAAAATGATATTTAACACAAAATTTAAAATAAAATCACACTGTACACAGAGAGGAGGGAAAAATTATATAGTAGTATTATAGAACCTATACATTTATACATGATTGTTAATATTTTATATGTTGATGCTAAAAAATGATATTTAAGGTTACTTTAAAACTAAATCCATTGCAATTCTAATGCAAACAATTAAAAAGAGCAATTTTTACTTTGAGAAATTTCGTTTTTTCAAAGATTTATACTTGATTGTAATATTTTAGTTTATTAAGGATTATTTTAAACATACAAAAACTGTGTTTTTAATTTCCCATTTTTACCCCAATCAAAACAAGTAGAAATCAAAGTTAAGATTATAAGTATTTTTTATTTTTATGTTTCTTTAAAAGATTGAGATATGAAAGCCAATACAACCAAAATATTATCACCAACTAGTGAGAATATAATATTTTAACTATCTCACAATGAACAAAATTCGAAAAAAATTGTTTTAGCTATATTTGATTTTAAATTTAATTTTTCATTAAAAACATTTTACTACATAAACAATATCTAGAGAATTAGATTTTCTTTACAGTGATTTCCATGTGAAATTTTATGGTTTTTACTAACTAACTAATAAAAAAAAATTATTTAGTTTAAAACTAGCAAAGAGAATTAATGAAACAAATAGCTTACAGGGTAAAACACAACTATCATTATATATTTGTTTAATGCTCTTCTTTATATTGAAGTATCCAAATGAATCAATTGGTGAAACAGGATGTGGATCTGCATACGATAACACTGTAGCTTTAACTCTGTCATCATTTACAATCTTTGTTACGTAATCTATAACCTAAAAAAAAAATACAAACATATCTCAGTTATAGATTATTTCATAATAAGGAGGTTATTGACAAATAAAAAGATCAAACCACAGATGAATAAGTATTAAATCTAACTGCTTTATAATAGAATAGAATGTTAAATCTTAAAAATATGATATTTATACAAAAGTAAAATGTAGCCATATCTCGATTTTTGTAAATAATACATTCCACTCATGATTTGTATCAAATTTCTGCTTTATCCAGTAATTAGTAATTCTGAATAAGACTGTATACTATATGTATTTTGTAATTTAGTGTTTTACGCAACAGTAAAATGCATCTGGGAATGTTATACAACAAATTAATTTATTTTTCAAAAATATAACAAGAGAAAAAATTCCTTCTGTAACCGTGCTTCCTTCTACTCTCTGTGGTGTTCAAGAGAAATGGTGGATCAGTTTCGACACTCTTACCCAAGAAGAAGTACAGTGCAATCTGCACTGCCACTTAGAAACATTTAGTTTATAACCTCTCATCCCCAGAGGAAATATATTTAACTCAACCCTGTGTATTAATTGGTCTACAAACAGATAGTAGCTGTCTCACAGTAGGTGTCTCACCCAGAGCGGAAGTATATTTATCTCAGCCTGCGCATAACAAAGTTAGAATTTTTCGGCTTAGAAGTGGAGTCCTTCCCCGAATCTATAATTATCTGTAATTAGATGTGTTAAATATTGTATGTCTAATTTTATGTGTGTGGTGTTTGTGCATCAATAAAGTTGTGAGTTCTCAAACCTGTGCCTTAAGTATGTCAATCCAACCACACCCAGTTGCAATCTGGTTCTCCAGCTTGCACACTACACTTCTGCAATTTAATTTTCCTTTTGGTAATAGATAAGTGCTGATATTCTTGACATCACTATATTTATATTTTAATTTAAGCCTAGAAATAATTTTTTTACAAAATTCTAATATAATATATTTTATTAATTGTACTTATAGCAAACCACATACATTATGAAATTACAAACCTCTGAGATAGTTTGACCTGGATGTACTCTGAAGTTCACTGAAGCTGTGGCAGAATTAGGTATAGTATTTATCTGAAATCATTTGATATATTAGTGTGTTTCAATAGAACAGAAAACCGATAACAAGAATTCCAAAAATAATAATAATAATAAAGAAGTTTTTACTTTGCTTCCCGCATTCACAATAGTAACAGCCGTAGTAGTTCTGTGTAAAGCACTCACTATGGGTTTTGTCATGAATCTGTAATACACATATTTTATTAATGTAAGAAAATAAATATATTGAAATAAATATATTGAGTATTTCTTATAAAGTATCATTTTAAAACTAAAATGATTATTGGACATTCTTTATTCTATAACTCATAAATATTTCCATTAATTATCAATAATGCTGTTTGTCTCAACATAACAATTATTATAATTGGCACAATATATATGAAATGTGAATGTAAAAGTATTCTTCAATACCTATGTTCAATGCTATAAAATCACAATACTTCTAAACATGCAATAATCACCACTTTTCTGTGATAAAATTTTTCATTTCGATTCAGTGTTAATGGCCAACTTAATTTGTAATTATATAATATTGAAAAGAAATATTTCAAAGCTAAAAAAAATGAATATTTAAAAGCAATAAAATAATATTATACATATTTATTAATGTAAAAAAAATATATACATATTTTATTAATGTAAAGAAAATAAATATATTTTCTGTGCACGAAAAACCATTATAAACTATAATAAACAATATTTCACTATATATAATTTGCCCTATAATAAACTAAACTATTTTATGAGTGCAAAAGGGTTAATACTTACAATGGTATGAGAGGTTTAAAAAGCCAAATATTACTGAATACAACTTTCAAGGGAAATGGTACCTATAAATACACAAATAAAATTAAAATTACAATTTGTACTAAGTAATGAAAGATAAATTAATTTTTACTGCCATAATTAAGACACCAAGTAATAACATATACATTGCCAAGTAATAACATATACATATACATTAACATATTAATGTAATCAATAAATATAAGTCCCAAATATGTTACATGAGATATGAAATTGAGCATTTCTTTTAAAATATCATCTAAAAACTAAAATAATTTATTGGACATTCTGTATTCAATAACTCACATATATATATATATATATAATTATTCCAGGGTGGGCAGTAGATCTACCTCCCCGTGGTGCACCTGGTAACACTTTTTAGTGGCTAAATGATTCATTCTTGTTAGATTAATGAACTTTGTTTCAGCATGTTTTGTTGTATTTGTTGTATTATTTTGTTGTTGTTATATGTTTTTTTTTTTCGTTGTTCTTTTTTTGCTGTAACTGTTCATAATCTGCCATTGGAAAAAAATAATAAATAAATAATTATTCCATTATCAATAATGCTGTTCGCTTCTTGAAAATATACCAATTGTAAGTGACATAATATATGCATTAAATATGCAGATGTTTATTTAACAGAAATAAAAAAAAATCAGTAGTATAAAAGAGAAAAACACAACATATAATTTTTTTTTTAAAATAAATTTGTAAAATAATTGCAATTCAAGTGTTTAAATAAAAGAAGAAATGAAAGATAAATTATTGTAATTTTACTACTTTAATTTAAACATCAGGTAATAATCAAAGTCTGCTTTTACATTAACATTTTTTTCTTTACATATTAATATAACCAATAAATATAAGTCCCAGAAATATTAAATGAGATATGAAATTGAGTATTTCTCATGAAGTATCATTTTAAAATTAAAATAATTTAATTGGGCATTTTGTATTCAATAACTCATATTTATATATAATACTCCATCATCAATAATGATGTTTGCTTCTTGAAAATATGCCAATTGTAAATGACATAATATATGCACTAGGTATGCAGATGTTCATTTAACAGAAATAAAAAAAATGAGTAGTATGAAAGAGAAAAACACCTAAGATATATAATATTGTTGAAACATATTTGTAAAATAATTTTAATTCAAGCATTCAAAAAAAGTGAAGAAATGAAAGATAAATTATCATATTTTTACTACTCTAATTTAAACAAGTAATAATCACGGTCTGTTTTCATGTTAACATATTTTTTTTTACATATTAATATAATCAATAAATATAAGTCACAGATATGTTAAATGAGATATGAAATTTTGTATTTCTTATAAAGTATCATTTTAAAACTAAAATGATTATTGGACATTCTTTATTCTATAACTCATAAATATTTCCATTTAATTATCAATAATGCTGTTTGTCTCAACATAACAATTATTATAATTGGCACTATATACATGAAATGTGAATGTATATGTAAAAGTATTCTTCAATACCTATGTTCAATGCTATAAAATCACAATACTTCTAATGATGCAATAATCACCACTTTTCTGTGATAAAATTTTTCATTTCGATTCAGTGTTAATGGCTAACTTAATTTGTAATGATATAATATTAAAAAGAAAGATTTCAAAGCTAGAAAAATGAATATTTAAAAGCAATAAAATAATTATATACATAAAATACAGTTAAAACCTTTTTACATACACAATAAGCAAATTCTTCCAACATTGCCACTTCTGGTCCTTTACCAAACTGGGTAGGAAATACATCTCCTTCTAGCCTTCAAAAGATTTGAAAATATGTTAATACAGTATTTGCATAGTGAAAGCAAAGTTGGCCAAATCGCAAAACAGGGGCCGTTGGGGTTTGGCGACATTTCTATGGCGCCAGCTGCGCGATAACTTGCCAAATGTGGCAATCTGGATTTCTGGTACTGTTTGCAATTCACTTCACTTACAGTTGTAACTCTTTACTTTAGCAAAAAAGAATTTTGACTTTAGCAAAAAAATTTTGACGCCAAATTCTAGCGGCTCCTATTCTGTGGTTTTGCTGAAAAGTAAATTTAGTATAAGATTAATCTATTATTTGAAGTTAATATACTTATTGTAAAAAATACGGGGGGGGGATGCTGTTTTGCAAGTAAAGTTTGTTACAGTTTTTGCCAAACATAAAACATAAAATTAAACTAAACGGATCTTCATAAATACCAACGAAAAAGTTTAAAAAAAAAAAAAAATTATCTGACATCATACAAGATTAATATTATATTATCCACCATGAAAAAACGTACTTTTTACATTAATACTTCTAAGGAATTATTTAATATAAAACATACAAGAATGACAAAATACTGATTGAAAATTCGTTTCAATATTATAAACAAAGACATAAAATATACCATCACTAGTTTTATATATTCATATAATCAGTTATTAATTTATTTAGATACCATGTTATTAATTTTATTTATATATAATACTATTGTATTTCATATATTATGATTTCCTTGTAAAATTAACAATTGAAAAACAATAAGATTACGATGATTACTTTGCAAGAGCCTTTGCCAGGATCACTATAGGAGTCTCTTTCTTCGGAAAAGAAGAATGTCCAGGTGTATCATGCACAGTAAGCTCTAAGTTGAGTCTACCCTTTTCAGATACGCTGACCCTTTAAAAAAATGTTTCTCTAATGAGTCAAATACAATAAAATAGGAAAAATAAGTTCGAAATCAAGTTTGCATAACATATCGAATTCTTTTAAACGACGAATATCAAAAGTTATGAAAAATTCAGAAAGTATTATCGTATTAAATAAATCTCTATGGTTATATTTTTTTTATCTGATTCATAGTCAAAAATTTCGGAATTTCTTTTTATTAGTAACTTTAAAATTAAATAAATACCTTATTTTCTTTATTCACCCACCAGATGGCACCATAAATAAAATTGTCCTATATATATATATATATATTGAATCAATATATTCAATATGGTTATATATATTATATTCAATTCAATATGGTTTATATTATATTCAATATGGTTTATATTGAATTCCAATATGGTTTCAATATAAAAAGTTTGATCACGGCATTTTAGAGGAAAATGTTAAGGATAAATTCTGATCTTTTGAAGTACAGCTTATTTAAAATGGCATATTTATGTAAGTTTTGGCAACAAGTTCTACCGCTATACTTCAGTGGACGTTTGGCATTTCCTATTTTCCCTCATGTACGATATGCAAATCAGCCAATAAACCTTTGAAAGCTGCATGATTCCTCTTATGGCTATCTAGTAATAAAACTTCTTGTGCTGCCTCCTCCGGAAGGCACTGTCCTCTCCTTTCTCGGTTGGATTGTTCATGGTATCCGTGAGGCTCACTGATGTTCCACCCTCTCCTTTCTAACTGGTAGGGGTTTGGTTTGGTTTGTCGCTCTACGGTCATCTTATGCACACTTTTACACACACATCTTATTCATCTTATGCATACCAGGCTAAATAGACCGGGACCTACAGTTTAAAGTGGATTCCGAACCACTCACAAACACCCATGGCAACGCCTGGACTCGAACCCGAAACTTGTGGTACCGAGCGCTAGCCACTCGGCCATTCAGGCCCCCTAACTGGTAGGGGAGCTACACAGCCCTAGGTATGAGGGGTGAAGAAAAGGCCAAATGCAATGGCATTAAAATAATACCTTTATAAAGCAAAATGTACATAAATCTGTATAAACAAATACAGCGAATGGCAATAGAAAAAAATACTGGACTAAATTAAAATATCATTCATAAGGATTAACTGATCTATTCTAAAAGCAATGTGATCTCACATCCGGATACCTTTGCAATGAAATTTAAAATAAAGATTATTTAATAAAATGTATTCGCAAATTAAATTATCACAATCAATGTAGTGATAATCGATTTTGTAATTCCAATGTACTGTGTTTAGTATATGCATTCCTATAATTTGAACACTTTCTTTATAAAGGATTTGACGGTACTTTCAAGAATTTATATCAGCCTGTAAAAAAAAGTTCGGTTTAGCTTTCTATTCTAACCAAAAAGATACTTATTGAACCGTTAACACAGTCACCATTATTTTCATATGCATATGTAAACAGCTTTTCGAAGCTCTTCTTTATAAAATGCTTTTGTATTTGTAAAAAAAGTCTAGCCTCATTTTATTTTCTTCCCTTGGAGTCAGCCTAAATCTTGAAAAGCAATTTTGTAAGTTTCTAAAAAAGATGATAATCTGATGGAGCCAGGTCGGAAAATAAGGTTTAAAATGCATTTCCAAGGTAAAGGGATCCGATTCAAAAAATTCTGTATGACACTCAAAATTTCAGGACGTGTTATTGAATTTCAGGACATTTCATGGCGTTTTTCATTTTTGTCAGGAATTTCAGTACATGCATAAAGTCTGGCGTTATCATTGCTCTAAGATCACTCCTTTTCTGTTTATCAACGAATGTCCTGCAAAACTTTCTTAGCTGCTAGTAGTAAGTTCAGAGATTATTTTTTTATTGTATCATATATCTATCATATTGTATCATATATCCTGTATATTGTATCAAGTTATAATGAACAATTCCTTTCATATCTCCCCAGCACTTAAAAGAATCTTCCTCGGATACGTATCACTTCGAGGCTTTTGAATGGGCTTCAGCAATTGACAAAACAATTGTCTTTTGCTCTTATTATTATTGTTGTCTCAAAACACGGGTCCTCTTGCATAGGGGAAGTCAATGCCCTATGTCCCGTAAACATCCTGTCTGTGGGGGTGAGATGACGAGAGAAAGTGAAAGAATGTAAGACAGGGAGTTGAGCAACTGTAACCAAAGAGAGTGGTCGTGTGGTCAGTTCATCTTCGAGTGTGATGGTTGCCTAAATAAAAGAGTTCAATAAGTTTAACCCCAGAGAGACAAACCTTTCTACCACACATCAACTACTGAGAACTATCGAATTTATTACAGAGGGTTTTCAAAACAAATATTGCACAAGTGGGGTATTTCTTGATATTCAGAAAGCATTCGATAGAGTTTGGATTGACGGATTGTTATATAAGCTTATTATACACAACTTTCCTCCTCACTTGATTAAACTTATCTGCTCATATCTTTCTCATCGAACTTTTTCTGTTAAAGTAAACAAAACTCTCTCTATTTCTAAATATATTATGGCTGGTACTCCACAAGGTAGTAAACTTTCACCTCTTCTTTTCTCTATTTTTATTGCTGATATCCCAAGTAATCCGAAACTCTTAACTGCTATCTACGCGGATGATACTGCAATCCTTTGCAAAAATAAAAACACTAATTTCTTAGCTATAACCCTCACAAATCACCTTAAAATTCTCAATAACTGGTTCAATAAATGGAAAATTTCTTTAAACGTAGATAAGACGGAATTGGAAATATTGGAAATAAACGTAAAAAACCTGTGATTAAGATTAATAATACTATTATCCCCTTGGAATGGTCAAACTAAATATTTAGGAGTTATACTGGATCAGCATTTAACTTGGAAACAACATTTTCTGCACACCAAAACTAAATTTCGTATTGCCTTCAGAAAACTCTACCCACTCATAAATAGAAATTCTACCATGACCAGAGATAATAAAATTCTTCTTTATACGGCTATGCTTCGCCCAATTCTTACATACGCTTGCCCGGGTCTGGTCCTATGCAGCTAAATCTAATTTAAAAACACTTGAAACGTTACAAAATATCACTATCCGCCAAATTACCTCTGCTAAATGGTTCATGCGAAATTCTGATATCTATAAAGCTATTAACATTCCTTCTTTAAAAGATTTTCTTAAATACATCTCTGTTAAATTTTTTGACACGCTTGTTAATCATGAAAATACTGCGATTCAGGAGATTGACTCTTACGCTCCCAATAATGATTTAAGACGTCCGCACAAAATTTTAATTTAATTTCTATTTTTATTTTTATTTGTTTATGATTGTCAATTAAATTTTTATTATTATATTTATAAATATATTCTGGGCAATTTTCATTGTTTCAACTGTATTTACCCTGTCCTATCGGAGATGGAGCCCCCCTAAATAGCTCCAAAAGAATTCTTCAATCAAAAATCCCAGAGAGTGGTTGTGTGGTCAGTTCATCTTCGAGTGTGATGGCTGCCCTAATAAAGGAGATTATTTTATACAGTCCATGTTTATTATTTGAGTTTATTCGTGTGTGTGAATGAACCATCGGACAATTATAACATAGGAACTTCTGATTTATCGATGTATAATTATCCTTAAAAAAAACATCGGAAGGTTTTCTTTTTCAATCTGATATTTAGCTCTCCTAGATTATATTTGCATTCCAAATTACTAATTATTATTTACACAGAAATGCATTTAAATGAAAATTAACACCAAATAATAATGCACTCACATTGCGAGAGGAAATTCTATTCCAGGGATCATGCTTTCTAGTACAAAGGTTCCTTCGTCTAGAATATATTCTAGAGTGATGTTTCTAGATCTCAGCAAGGCGCTGATTTGTTGAGCCCCGTCCAATCCATGGCTCTAACAGAAATAAATTTAACAACTTAAACATGCTTTAAAGACTTTTTACAATAGTTAAAAATCCAATGTGCAAGATTAAACCTTCCAATGTCTTAATTTTATTTTGTAAATAATAATAATCGCGCATGTAATCAAAAAAAGACGGCACATTCAAAATTCGAAGAACTACTGCGTCCAAAAAGTAAGACCAATTTTCAATTTAAATTTCCCGAGGCTTATGGAATTTCCATTTTTTTTTTTTTTTTTTTTTTTAGGTTGTTCACGTCCAAAAAATTAAAGATTTGTTGCTTGCAAATCGTCGATTTACAATTAGAGATCTTGCTGATGATGTTGGAATTTCAAAAGGATCGGCCAATTCCATTTTGGGCCTCAAATCTCGATTGGTACCGAAAACACTGAATGCGCCGACTCCCACTGCATTGATTCTTCGTGACTTTTTCGCCAAAAATGAAACCTATATCGTTCCACAACCACCGTATTCACACCGTGCGACTTCTGACTGTTAGATAAACTCTAAAGACCACTCCGGGGACACCGTTTTCAGTCGATTGAAGAGATTCAACGTGAATCGGCGAGCGTTTTCAAGGCCATCCCTGCCGATAACTTTTTAGCATGCATTGAGGATATGAAAAGAAGTTGGCATAAGTGCATTGTGTTCGGAGGGGATTACTTTGAAGGCGATGAAATAAATTTGGAAGAATAAATAATTGAATCTGAAGAAGAATATTTGAAAAAAAAAATAATTGGTCTTATTTTTTGGGCACAGTAGTATATAGGAATTTTGATACATGTGATTACACAGGCATTTCTATATCATTAATGAAAAATTGCAATTATACAGCAAAAAATAAGTATTTATAAAAAGTGCAGTGTAAAAAGTAATGCTGCATCCGATTATGATATGCAAATATGTAGATAAGTAAGTTTGATCTTATTGTAAACAGGCTTCAAAAGCGTCAACAGTTTCTAGAGCGAAATTTCAGAGATTTTCCTTGTTTTAGATATATAATTCGAGATCATTTATCTGAGAAATCGTTGTTGAAAATATCTGTGCTGAAAATTCTATTTTTTAACATTATTGTAAAAACAAGTATTGGTAACAGAAGGCGATATTTGTTGTAAATTACGATATATAGCAGCAGTCCCATACTGGAAGAGGGGTGGGATGGTCATGAACTTGACTTGTAAAATAAACATTAACTTGGAATTTGAATTGCTTGTAATTTTGCATTAATTATTAAAGGATCTCATTTGAAATTTTCACAGAATCGACTTTCATGAAATTATATATACATAGAGGCCTGATGACCAATTGGTTAACTCTCTGGCTTTTGGTACCACAGGCTTCAGGTTCGAATCCTGGCGGTGGCATGGACATTTTAGTGGTTCGAAATCCACTTTAAACTGTAGATCCCGGACTAATTAGCCTAAAGTGGGCAAATAAAATTACCGTTGAGACAACCAAAACCAAATACATATATTCATGAAATTATATTTTGTAATTATCACTTGGGGATTCCCTCATTCTACAAGACTAAGAGGCGAGCTGAAAAGTTCGTAGGCTGACATTTAGATGGCGCTACTAGTATTAAATCCATATGATTTTTAGTTATCCCTAACCTTCAAAAGACACCGTGTATAAATTTAACAGTTGTTGCACTATTAGTATGTGAGTTATAGTATTTTTAGGGAAGCAACTTTTGTTAGTTTGAAAAAATGGATAAAAAGGAATTTCGTGTGTTAATAAAGCATTGCTTTTTGGCGAAAAAAAAATACCATTGAAGCCAAGGCTTGGCTTGAAAAACATTATTCGCACTTTGCACCAGGAAAATCAACCGTAGAGAAGTGGTTTGCTAAATTTAAACGATTCGAAATGAGCACCGAGGACGATGCACGCAGTGGACGCCCCAAAGAGGCTGTTACCGACGAAAACATCAAAAAAGTGCACAAAATAATTTCTGATAACCGTAAAGTGAAGTGGATTGAGATAGCTGAGACCCTAAAGATATCAAAGGAACGTGTTGGGCATATCGTGAATGAATATTTGGATATGCGAAAGCTCTGTTCAAAGTGGGTGCCGCGCGAGCTCACAATCGACCCAAAACAACAACGAATGGATGATTCTAAGCAGTGTTTGGAGCTGTTCAATCGTAATAAACCCGAATTTTTGCGTCGATATGTGATAATGGATGAAACATGGCTCCATCATTTCACACCGGAGTCCAATCGACAGTCAGCCGAGTGGACTGCACGTGATGAATATATAGCACTAAAAATGCTATAACTTCACTACAAATGTTACAACTCGCATACTAATGGTGCAACAGCTGTCAAATTTATACACGTGTCTTTTGAAGGTTAGGGCTAACTAAAAATCATATGGATTTAATACTTGTAGCGCCATCTATGTGTCGGCCTAAGAACATTTCAGCCCGCCTGTTATAATGCTAGACTCGCATAATTTAATTGGTGAAGAATTACCTTCGCAAGCAGAGTATTGTGCGTATGGATTTTCCAACACGTACTCCGAATTTAAATTTAATTCAGCATACTATTTGGGATCATTTAGGGCAGGGATGGGCAAACTTTTTCGGTCGCGGGCCAAAAAATCGGATAAAAAAAAAAAAAAAAAAGTTTGGCGAGCCAAGATAAATTTTTGAAAATTTTTAAAAACAATATACAAGTATTAAATTTTAAATATGTTAATGAGATGAATGAAATTGCGATTTCATTTCTAAAAGTTCATTGGTTTGAAGTGAGATACTGATTCTAAGGAACGAGACTAAATGATCATCTGTCAGTCTACTTATGAAACAATTCTTTCGAAGGTTCATAGTTGAAAACACTTGTTCACATACACTCAAGAGCCAAAATATTATGACCGCCCCTACATTTTGCAATGAACTCGCCTCGATGACGTGGAAGGCACGTGATCAGGTGGAAGTGGTATTTAACTGCTGCTGGAGAGTCTGAAGAATCATTCTTTCCCTTACTTCTGTGTGTGATGGGAAAGGCTGCTGATCTAAGCGACTTTGATAGAGGGCAGATTGTAATGGCTCGGAACAAGTATTTCCGAAACTGTTGTGGGTTGTTCGCGATCTACAGTTGTTAGTACTTATGCAGTTGTTAGTACTTCCATCTACCAAGGACTTGTGGCACCCATGCCAAGGCGGGTTGAAGCTGTGATGCGCGCCAAAGGTGGGCCAACTCGTTATTGACAGGTGGTCATAATGTTCTGGCTCTTGAGTGTATATAAGATGAAGCAAACATAGCACTGATTTTCTGGGCGTGAGATATTAAATTTGGGAAACTTACTTTCGATAATGATTTGTAAAACTCTTAATTTTGGCATATTTAGAAACAACTGTTATATATTTCTTTTAATTTGCCTCGGACCGGCAAATTAAAATTCTTCCCGGGGGCCGGAGTTGGCCCGCGGGACGTAGTTTGAAAAACCCTGATTTAGGGAGACAAATTGCTGCACTTAACCCACCCTTGCAATCCTTCCAAGTCTTTGAACTGTCTGAAATAGTTTTTTATAAGCCTCAGTACAGATAAGTCTTTCAGCATTTACCTGGTTTGCTGCTAAAATATGGTAACTCTCTTTACTAATGGTGGTACTATTAACAAAATACAAATGAATTGTATCTTTAACATTTGTGGAAAAAAGAGGAATGAACGCTGTTAGAGGGCGCCAAGTTAATTGGGTGAAAGTAGTGCGAGTTTGAGAGCGTAATTGGAGAGCAAGTGAGAAAGTTGTAATGTTAAAAGTGTGAGATTTGGTTTGGCTTGGTTTGTCGCTCTACGGTCATCTTGTGCACACTTTAGGCTAAACAGACCGGGACCTACAGTGTAACGTGGATTACTACTACTACACCACTCTACATCACTGTGCGTAGATCTGAGTTACCCCTATACAGTTTGAGAACGATGTGGGTAAGAAATCTGACTGGGCTCTGTGACACTCTATAGTCATATGAGACCGAGACCAACAGACTGCTGCCAGTGAATTCTGAACCACTACAATCATCCATGGCACCGCCGGGACTCGAACCCGAAACCTGTGGTACCGAACGCCAGAGCGCTAGCTACTCGGCCCCCTAGAAGTGTGAGAGGTATATTGAGAGAGATTAAGTTTTATGGCATTAGAGATTAGAATGTGTGGCAGTACTGTTAATTTGCAAATATTGTATAAAGTTTTTTAATATTCTTAGTATGTGTAATAAAATAGTCAAGAATTTAATCTAATAATTTTTAATCTAATAAAAGAACCCGGAAGTTGGCGAATTCATTTCTATCTTATTTTCGTCACAACATTTAATTTTATAAAAGAGTCGGGAATCCTATTTTTATACCGATTTCTTAAAAATGCTGGACTCCCGACTGAATGCAAAATACATGGTAACATATTTTTAAAACAAAGTTAAAAATAAATTTGCTTATCGCAGAAATCAAAGGAGAGTAACCACTTTATTTATTCAATGATGATTAAAAGTAACAGTCAAAAACAAGCCATCTATGCGCCACAAAATTTGCAGTATCAAAAAGAAATGATAACAGTCAAGTGCTACTTAATTGGAAATAAGCAAAACACTTCATAAAATAAACAGACAGATCTACGCAATGAATGGTAAATATTCACATTAACTAATAAGAATTAAAATCATTGATGAAAATTTTAAACAAATGTTAGATTTGAATTACGTGCATATTATCAAAACCAAGAGAATTAAAACCAACTAATTGCATAATTTAAACATAAAAGTAATTTAAATATTAATAATTTAATATATCAACCATAACTAAGTTTTTACTTAATAATTTAACTAATTTTAACATAATAACTAACTAATAATTAACATGGGGCCTGAATGGTCGAGTGACTAGCGCTCGGTGCCACAGGTTTCGGGTTCGAGTCCCCATGGTGCCATGGATGTTTGTAGTGGTTCGGAATCCACTTTAAATCGTAGGTCCAAGTCTCATATGGCTGTGGGGCGCAGTGCTGACAACCTTACTCCGTAAAAATTAAACATCTCCTGTCTTGAAATCTGCCAGCAGGCAGACGGCCTTGGCCCACTAAAGGGCTGTTACGCCACTGATGATGAATAATTAACATAATTTTTTTTTATTAACTAAGTTTTTACCATAACATAAAAACTTAGCCAATTTTATTTGTTTTTATTTCATTATAATATATTAACTATGATAATAAAAAGGTAATATAATTGACTATATAATAATAATCAGTAAAGTAAAGACGCATTTTTTTATGGAGAAAACGTTTAAAATTTTCAGAATGAAAACAAACATTAGCTACGATTTGTCAGCTCTAAATTGAATTGACGAAATAAAAATATTAAATGATTAGATATCAAATAAATAAATAAATAAAATAAAACAATATTAAGAAATCATTTTTAAGAAATGGAAAAGCAGAGTTATAACACATTAAAATAAATAGAAAAGAGGAAATAAAAGTAAAATTATTTTATGTTAAAGATATCAATACAAATTTTTAACTAAAATAGGATACCAATGGATAATAAATAAAAAAAAAATAAATATTTAATAAACTTACTTCCTCATCATGGCCAAATGCTATATAAAACGATCGCTGAGGTCTATATCCTTTTTCCAACAAAAATTCAAAAGCTTCAAGAATACCCTGAAAAGACAAAAACCATGTATCTAAATTTGAAGTTTATAGCTATTCCTGTTCAACTTAACACTAAAATGATGCTAAATCACTTTGAGACATTTTTTGGTAAGTTTTTTCTTTGTAACAGTCAAAGCTATTTATTGTTATTTAATACATCGAAAATGAAGATTAAAACGTCTAATTGATGTATTGCTTTTTAATAAAACAAAATTACTCAACTAAGTCGGGTAATTAAAAATGTCTGGCAAATTTATAACGATGCAAAAAATTTTTTATGTCGTAATATTATAAGTGATTATTTATTAATTTTTTAGACCGATTCGTGGGTTAGTGGTAGCCCTAATGGTCAGCTGGTGAGCATAAGGGCTGCGGTTCCATCCACTGGCGACATGGTTGTAGACACTGTTCCAAAAAATGAGGAGACTCGATGGCGTTTTTGATGTTCAGCATCTTGCCTCGTTGGTCTAGGACTACTCGGTGGGAGTTTTCCGGGTTTTCTCCCATACGATACGCTAATGCGGGGTAGTTTCCTCTAAAAAGTCCTCCAGGAAGGCACTGCCCTCCTTCTTTAACGTCACGGAGCCAAGTCAGACTTCTACCCACGGGTGCTCTATCGCAACAGAAGCTGCGCCCCTTTTTTCCCTCCATCCATGAGTAGACTACTCGAGGAGTATGCGTCCCGCATTACCGAACACTGAAGATAAGTCACAACAGCATTCATTAATTTTGGAATTATTGATGAATTAAAAGATTACATAATATGAAAAATAATACACTACATGTATGTCATACAAAAAAATGTAATAATATACAATATTAAATTCATAAATTAATGGTTTGGTTTGTCGCTCTACGGTCATCTCTATCTCTACTTTACTCCAAATAGGATTCGCCCGGGATTCGAACCTGGAGCCTTCGGTACCAACGGCCACAGCGCTAGCCAATTGGCCACTCATAAATTATTGGGCTTGTTCGCTAGCGCTCTGGCGCTCGATATCTGAATGGTTCGGAATCCACTTTAGACCGTAGGTCCTGGTCTAATAGGATCGTAGAGCGTTGTGTAGGTAGTGTTACTCGCGTCCGTAGCCAATCTTCAAGCTACACGTGCCTTCTGGGTAGTGCTAAATGAGCAATAGCAGTGCAGCCCTTGCTTATGGCATATAGATTAGCTTTCTCTGTATTGCCAGCTGCATTAAAACAACAATATTCATACATTATTAAAGAATAAAACTCATAATGTTTTTGCAAATTTAATTTCAAATTTGGCTTAAAAGCATCACTATTATGCAAAAAAAAGATAATATTATTATTAACACAGTATTTTTAATTTTTCAACATTCAAAAATTATACGGATTTGTTAAACAAGTTATGTTCTTAATATAATTTTTTCCCCTGCGTACTTTAGAGACAGAGCAAGTAAATAAAACTATAAATCTATTTTTATTGTGATATTAACTTTCTTTGTTAATATATAACATAGCAAAATCTCAGAGCACTTTTCCTGATAGAGATCCAGTAGAATTTATTCTGCGATGAATACTAGATTAGAGTTTTTCAAACTTTTTTTCGCTCGGCGTCACTATTACCTGAGCAAATAATGTCGAGATCCTGAGCAAATACAGTGGTTATGTAAACTAAGAATGAGCATTAAAACATTTGCTGATAATAAATCAGAAAGGAGATTTATTAAAAAAAAAATTATTTGATATTCTTTTTTTTTTTACCATGCAATAAAGGTAAAAAAATGTATATATAAAAGCTTTAATAAGTGCCATATTTGGTGAATTTTTTTCAGTGTTTTGCAGAATTAATTAATTTTTGTTTTTATAAAATTTAATGTTGAGAATGCCTTTTTGGATAAATACATAGTAAAAAAATATGTTTAGGGCAATTTAAAAAAAAATGTACAAATTCCGAAATATTAAAAAAAAAAAAAAAAATATTACTTAAAATATTATTAATATATATTATAAAAATATTATTATAAAAATATATTATAAAAATATTATTAATATATATTATAAAAATATTATTATAAAAATATATTATAAAAATATTATTAATATATATTAAGAAAAAAATATTAAACGATTCGTAGAAAATATACTTTTAAATACTTAAGTGTTGCTCAAAGGGAAAAACTCTTCTTGCATGCTTGATAATTCAAAGATTAATAACATCGCCCGACTCGTGGCAATGTGCGCTGCTGGTGAACAACAGAGCTCAGGTTCCGTCTGTTGGCGGCTTTGTTGTAGGCACTGTTTTTAAGACGAGGAAGCTCCATGGCGTTTGATTCACGAGACAAGAGGCTGAACATCCCAAACTACCTGGTGGGAGTTTTCCGGCTTTCTCCCACACGATACACCAATGGGGAATAATTTCTCCTATCCGGTGGGTTTGATTTGATTTGTGGCTCTACGGTCCTTTTGTTCACATTTTGGGTTAATTATACCGGGACATACAGTTTTTAAAGTGGATTCCGAATCCCTCACAAACATCCATATCACCGCCAGGATTCGAACCTGTAGCCTGTGGTACTAAAAGCCAGACCGCGACTATTCGGTGGGAGTTTTCCGGGTTTGTTGCCATAAGATAAGCAAATGTGGGGCAGTTCTTTCTAAAAAATCCTTCCAGAAGGCACTGCCCTCCTTCTTCACCGACACGGGTCCAATTCAGACTTCTACCAACGGGTGCTCCATCCCAACAGAAGCTGCTCCCTTTCCCTCCATCCATGAGTGGACTACTCATGGGATGTCCGTCCCACACTGCGGGACACTGAGGATTAGTCACAATAACAGACAAACATTAATGACTTCAATTGAGTAAGAAGACAACCTCATTCCACCAAATTTTAAGAAAGGTATTTTTAAAATTGTGTCTTCGAACACTTCTAAAAATCGATTATAATTTTTAGAATTAAATAATTTTGAGAACTATTTTCAATTATAAAAACATATATAGGTGTAAGTACATTTTAATACTTTTTCATTTTGTTACGTTTTTAACAAAATATTAAACTATATATGTAGATTTACACCGGTTCCAATAGATTCATCCCGGCCGAACCTACAGTTTTGTTAGACTTCTCTACCAGTCTAACAAAGGCTGTACTTTTGCAGTGGGTGTCTAGGGTATTTGACATGCAAAACGCAGTAACGGGACGTTACTTTAAATAAAGCCATTTAATATTATATTTTACAATGATATTTACATTGATTAAGGGGTTAAACATATTCTCTCGCTGCTTGACGCAGCCTCCCCTTTCGCTCCCGCCAGCGTTCTCTTCTTTCTCCCTCTACGGGGTCCTGTCCCCTTCTCGTGGGGTCAGAGTTCAAAGTTGAATACTCCCCCCCACGTTGTAAACAGGCTCTGTCAAAGACAAGCGACCGTGAAGTGTCGCCGCCTGCTGATTACCACACAAGCAAATGCTACATATATTTGTACGAAAATGTGTTACAATTACTTCCTGTAATAGTTTAAATCAGTGAAATTAATGTATTATTTCGCAAATCCTAATTTGTGTCAACTTCGCGACAAATGTCATCTATTGTGACGACTTCCAACGGACAACTGCATACTTCCTTCACACACGCATCTTACACAGACAGCTGCACCAAGTTAGAAATGCTTATTATTTTATCCAATCCAATTGCAAACTTTTAGTTGTTATTAATCCTAGTAATAAGCTACTGCAACTGATCATTTTTGAAATTCTTCTGGAAATAGTATCATTGATTAAAAACAAAAGAAAAATTTCTAATTTCATATCCATATTATTTTTCAGGAAGTATTTCTTACATTTTTATTATAGAAGGCAATATTTGATCTGCTCCTATTGTATAGGGCATTTTATTATAGGGCTCCTATTGTATAGGGCATGGACCGTAGTCCCATGGTCAGCTCAGGTCATCTGCCTACTGGTAGATTTTGAGACAGAAGATGGTTTCTTTTTACGGGGTAGGGTTGCTAGCCCTACACCTTACAGTCATATTAGACTGGGACCTACGGTTTCAAGTGAATTTCGAACCACAACAAACATTCATGGTACCGACGAGAACTTGAACCCGAAACCAGTGGCCCGGAACGCCAGAGCGCTAGCCACCAGGCTCACTCGGCCATCAGGCAACACAGAGAAGAATCACCATTATATATTTTTTCTTTTGGGACCTTTTAAGATTAGGTTTGAATTTCATTTCTTCAGTACTGTTTGAATTTCATTTCTTCAGTACTACAATCTGTTAAAAGTTCGGTTTGTCGCTCTAAGGTCATTTTGCGCCAATTTGGGCTAATTAGACCAGGGCCTACAGTGGATTCGGAACCACTAACAAGCCTCTATGCCAATGCCAGAATTCGAACCCTCTGTTACGAAGAAGGTGGATCCGATTTGCTGATATTTAGCCACTTATGATAACGAAAAGAATATACTTTTTCCTCTGAATATAAAAATAAAGATTAATAAAATTGGCTGAATTTGTGAAAAAGTATGTTTTTAAAAGAAAATTTTAAGTCAAGAGCATCCAAGGATCGCTTTGCAAAAACAAACAAATTTAAAAAAAACATCTTCGCTACTAACTTTAATAAAAGTTGAAAAAAAAACATTTTAACTAACTAACTCCTTGGAGCTACAGCCCATGTTGGTCCAAGACTGTCTGACTACTGGCAGATTTCGAGACAGAAGATGTTTTTCTTTTTACAAGGGTAGGGTTGGCAGCCGTACGCCCAACGCTCTACAGCCTTATTAGACCGTGACCTACTATTTAAATCAGGTTCCGAACCACTTACAAGAATCCATGGCATCGCCGAAACTCGAACCCGAAACCTATGGCATCGATCGCCAGAGTGTTAGTAACGCGGCCATCAAGCCCCATTGTAAAACTTAACACAGTAAAATAAATGCCGTACGATGAGACTACCAGACACTCGGCCATCAGGCCCTTGAAAAAGCATTTACAACAGAAATTTTTTATTTATTTATTTTTTGCTTTTATGTAATATTAACGTTATTTATCTATGAAACGCAGATTTACTTTTCTTAGAATAAATGCAAGAATCATATTTAAATTCATTTGAAAAAGCCGATTTCTAACTTTTTTTTCCCCTATCTTCTGTTTTCCATGGAAGAAAGTTTTTCGAATAATTGAAAAGATTAAATAGCCGATTAATTGTCTAACTTATTTTCCAAGGCATTGATTGTAGCAGGACAATTTTACGATAAAAATACCATAAATCAAGACATGCCATAGCCTCAACTATGCAAGCGATAACAGTAACCTGCTTGGATGAAACAATGGAGATGCAGTTGGCGCAGGCGCACTTTCATTGCCATCATCACGGGCATATTGTAAATGCAGTATCGTGAAACTATCAGGTTTTAAAGTTTAATTTACGGTGTTTTCAAATGCATGGCGTAACTAGAAGAATCAAAACCTGACTACTACTTCATGCCAAATAACTGTCATTAGACTTTGATGTTCAATATATATCACTCCATTGAATCATTTATGAGCACGTCGAATGTTGGAATCGGAAAAAGAACATTAATGGGAAATTTATTTTTCTATTTTAAATCGAAGTGAATTGTAGCTGAAGTGCATTGATTTCTTGCGGAATAATACAGGAAACAAGTAGTAGCTAAAAGACTTCATCAAAAAATAAATAAATGTTCTTAAATAGGTGAGAAGGGCCTGATGACCGACTGACTAGCGCTCGGTGCCACAGGTTTCGGGTTCGAGGTCATTTATCTATCAATGCCAATCATTGATAAATTAATGACGAGAATACGATGGAGAGCTACGATACGCACTGGGAGTCTTTCCCGGCACTGAAGAAACGTCGGTGAATTTATTCCTCGGCGATGGATTCTACCGCTGCGGCTTGAGTCTTGATACGTTAATCAATTCAAGCGAATCTGAGCTGCAATTTTTGGCTTTTAAATTTTAATTAATTGCTACGATGTGCACCTTAATCTAAATAATAGCTACCTGGTCTTTAACTTTTTAATTGTTAATAGTTTTAATTTATTTTATAGCTTGTTTTTACTTTATGTTAACTTTTAATTATTTTATCTATTTATTTATTTTGGGGGGCATCGTCAACGGACTCTTAATTGTACCTATAGCTTTAGCTTTTTCGGTCTCTTGCTTTAATTGTTCCCGAGCAAGATATATTTTTCTTAAATTCTTTATTTTTCTTTTTTATTACTACTCTTCATTTTACTCTTCAATTTAAGCAACTTCATTTTGTGCAAATTTTTTAACTACTTTAAGATGTGGAGGTTTGCGTGGTTCTTAAAATCACATAGGAACTTCGTAACAGGTACGCCCGTTGCGGTTTGACCAAGAAACAAACCACGTTGTCTCTGGCTGCGAATGACAATTGGTCGAAAATGGCATCCGCGAGAAATTACATTGACGTACGGCAAAAACCGATCCTGGTTGGAGCGGTGCTAGACAGTTGATTTACTCCGAGGGTTCCAAAGAAAAAAAAAATTAAGAAAAAAAACAGCATCATTTAGGAGAAAAAACATTGCCAAGGAAAATATAAAAAAAAACAGTATCATTTAGGAAAGAAAACATTGCCAAGGAAAATAAAAAAAACATTTAGAAAAGAAAATATCGTCAAGAAAAATAAAACAGCATCATTTAGAAAAGAAAATATCGCCAAGGAAAATAAAATACCATTTAGGAAAGAAAATAAAACAGCATCATTTAGAAAAGCAAATATCGCCAAGTAAAATAAAAAATACCATTTAGGAAATAAAATAAAGCAGCATCATTTAGAAAAGAAAACATCGCCAAGGAAAATAAAATACCATTTAGGAAAGAAAATCGCCAAGGAAAACAGCATCATTTAGAAAAGCAAATATCGCCAAGTAAAATAAAAAATACCATTTAGGAAATAAAATAAAGAAAGCATCATTTAGAAAAGAAAATATCGCCAAGGAAAATAAAAACCATTTAGGAAAGAAAAAAATCGCCAAGGAAAAAAAAGCATCATTTGGAAAAGAAAATATCGCCAAGGAAAATAAAAAACCATTTAGGAAAGAAATATCGCCAAAACAGCATCATTTAGGAAAAGCAAATATCGCCAAGTAAAATAAAAAATACCATTTAGGAAATAAAATAAAGCAGCATCATTTAGAAACGAAAATATCGCCAAGGAAAATAAAAAACATTTAGGAAAGGAAATATCGCCAAGGAAAATAAAAAACCATTTAGGAAAGGAAATATCGCCAAGGAAAAAAAAGCATCATTTAGAAAAGAAAATATCGCCAAGGAAAATAAAAAACCATTTAGGAAAGAAAATAAAACAGCATCATTTAGAAAAGAAAATATCGCCAAGGAAAATAAAAAACCATTTAGGAAAGGAAAATCGCCAAAAAACAGCATTATTTAGAAAAGAAAACATTGTCAAGGAAAATAAAAAAACCATTTAGGAAAGGAAATATCGCCAAGGAAAATAAAAAACCATTTAGGAAAGGAAATATCGCCAAGGAAAATAAAAAACGAGACGTGAATTAGATCGTAAATAATTTAAATTTTACAGCGTGTTCAGCGTTTCACATCGTGTTCAAAATTTCAGCTACAGAAATAAGCCTGCATACAACCAGTAACTATCCAACTCTTTCCACGCCGTATGAGTTATATTATCACCGTGAAATACTTATTTTCATAACATACCCTTCTTTCCATTTTCTGCCAATTTCTCATTCACATAATTCTTCCATGATGTTACAATTTTCATCAATTTTAAAAGAATAATTTAGATTTAATTAATGCATTGCTAAAAACAGCAAAATTAAAAAGGTATTTATTTCTATCTCATCAACATACTATATGTCGGATGCGTTTAAGAACCGTTTCATGAAAAATAAATCACCTCACTGAAGTTAATAGCGTAAACAACCATTATGATTAGTACAATAAGATTACATTCATTAGAGGAAAAACAATAAGAGAAAGGAAAAGAAAAAACTAATTTAATGACATGCGGCGTCCGACCTTGGAGAATTGATTGAGGAAGGACAAATAAGAAACGCCCGAAAAATAAGCATTGTTAACATTCTCAGGGGGAACTGTTCAAAGGAAAAATAAGTAGTGGCAGAATATTTGGTTATTAATAGTCTAGTTCTGAATTCATATAAAGCTCCTTTTAAAAAAAATACTCCAATTATTTATGAATTCTAAATGGTAACACTGTTCAATCAAATTACTTTTGCAATTACCTATCTTTTGTGAAGCATTTGACAGCGGTATCCTCGAGGTTTGAGCGATAAAGAAAGTGAGCGAGCTTCTGTAACTACTAGAATATTAAAATTCCGCCAAATTCGCTTTCACCACGCAAAAGATCATAAAGCTACAGAAATTCATCGCGAATTGTGGTTTTTTTTTGGGGGGGGACCAGAAAAATTCACAAAACTCAAACATTCCAAATAAAACTGTATATCACTTTCCGTACAGCCCCTACCATGCACCCAGTAACTTCCAAGCTCTCCTTCACCTGAAGACGAGGCTTGCTTTCGATCGTTTTGCCACAAGCGAAATGTTAAAATCATTTATGCTGGATGGCTAAACTCTCATGTGGTGAAATAGACCGTCTGCGGTATTAAAAGTACTTACGGATAAATAAAATGTACACGGAAAACAATATTTTTACCATTAATGAAATTTTGTTTTTCCAGACTTTTTGTTATAAATATGATGCCACATATATTAATTATTAAAATGTGCCCGACTCGTGGCAACGTATGCCGCTGGTGAGTATTAGGGCGCATGTCCAATCCTCTTAACGGCTTTATTGCAGACACTGTTTCAAAAAATGAGGAGACTCGATGGCTTTTGTGATGTTTAGCATCTTGCCTCGCGAGTCGGACTATCTGGTGGGAGTGTTCCGGGTTTCTCCCATACGACACGCAAATGCGAAGTATGCCTAAAAAGTCCTCCCGGAAGGCACTGCCCTGCTTTTTCAGCGACACAGAGCCAAGTCAGATTTCTACCTATACGGGTGCTTCATCGGAACAGAAGCTGTCCCCATCATTTCATGAGAACACACGGGTTCGTGGACTTGGTCTAGATGTTGCCGTTGGCCAATGGAATAAGAAACAACAACATTACTAAAATTTTTAAAATTGACAAGGAAGTAAAATTGCACTGATTTCAATATCAAAAAAGAATGAAAAAAAAACCAACAAAGTAATCCATTTTTTAAATTTTAAATACGTTGAAAACACTTATAAATATTTATGTGTGTGTGTGTGTTAAAATCTTTTTTAGGGGTGGGCGGAATATATATATATAGATATATATATATTGCTTTGACTTTAGTGCATTAACAGCAATTTATCTTTTACAAGCTTTTTATTGGAGCTTATTTCTGTTTCCGAAATAATGCTAAAACTTATAACATTATCATGACATAGTTATAATATGTTTGTATATTTCTTTCTCACAAAAAAACTGTCGCCCAGGACAATTTCCTAAAACAGGTGTAAAAAAGAAAAGGGTAGAACATTTATTTCATAATCTTCTACTAAAGATAACATTATCGTTCTAATTGTGATTATTTATTACATTATCTAAACGGAGTATGTTCTATCTACTAATTGAAAATAATATCTGTCTATAAAAGATAATACTAGAGATAATAGAGTTAAATCGGGGTAGTTAAAATTCTTTCTACATAGAAAAGATAACAGATCAGATCATTTACATGAGATAAGCACTAAAAAAATGTGCTGAATATTTATTTCGGCATCATAATTTTCTTATCTTTCAATATTAAGTTTGATATACTTATTTTTGTTCTGAAATTTGAAACTTTAAAGCAGGGATGGCCAACCCGCGACCCGCCTTAAATGTTTTTGCGGCCCGTGAGATTTATCACACTTTTACAAAATATAATTATTTTATAATGGCCAAAGTAGTGAAAACCAATCTATTAGAAAATACATTATGTGTGCATCCATATATTCAAAAATGAATTGCAGAAATTATGAGAAAAAATTAACTTTCATTTTAAAATAATATTCTTGCGAATATAGGACAGATATTGCCTGTTTTAATGATGAGTTTACGGTTTTGAGTTCGCAGAATAATTAAATAATATTCTGCGAACTCATAATGAGCGCGCACCTGGGAACATCTAATATAACATGTTCTACGTTTCCCTTAGAGGACCTCAGTGACAATCCCTAGATACGCACAGTTGATTGTTGATAGCAGAGCAAACCAAACTCTCAGTTCAAGTTGTTAGCGCTTTTGGTTCAACTTAACACTTGTGAATCGTTTTTTTTTTTTTTTTTTTTTTTTCCTAAAATGAGATTGACCAAAAGTTGCTGACCCAGATTTAACTAACCTGCAACACCCATTACGATGTGGAAATACAAAAATTGAGACCGATTTGCAAAAGCTAAATGAAAGTGTGGAGAAACATATATCGCACTAGTAGAATAAACATATTTTAATAATTCCATTTTTTTTATTTCGTTGATATTTATATATTTTTTATATTTCATTTTTAGTATTATATATTTCTTTACAATGTGCGTTTGGTATCATTATTATTATATTATCTATGTTCACAAGTAAGAATAATACTAAATACAAAAAATGATAACATATTATGTTTCAATTTTTCACTTCAAAAAATGTCTATAGTGGGTCTAATATGGGAATATATAATTTGGGTTGGCCACCTCTACTTTAAAATTCGATAATTTTGTTTTCAATTTTGAAATATACTATTTAACTAAGATAATTTTAAATCGCTGAATCCGGTTCGAAAGTGAATAGCATAAGCAATTACCATGACCACATGTTTGCAATCGATGGCCCCTCTGCCCCAAATGTGGTCGTCTTTTATCTGGCCGCTGAAAGGAGGAACATCCCAGTAAGCTTCTTCGACAGGAACAACATCCAGATGTCCAGCTAGCATATAAGGCTTCAACTTGTCATTGGCACCTTGGACGTGATACAACAGACTCAAGCCGTTCACAACTTCTTTGGTGACAAACGAAGTGTTGTGAATACGAGGAAATTCTGTAAAAATAAATAAATATAAATAAATAAAATCACCACTTCTTATACAACAGAAAAGATAATTCATTTCATTAATTACATTTGACAGTGTCGATTTAGTCAATTTTCCATTTTAATGGCGACGTATCCTGCTATCTTCTTCTTGGCGCAACAGCCCCATGATGGACCAAGGCCGTCTGCCAGAATTCGAGACGGGAATGTTGTCGTTCTTAAGCGGTAGGTTTGTCAGCCCAACGCGTCTACACCCAACGCTCTTAGACCTACGGTTTAAAATGAATTTCGACCTACTATAAGCATCCATGTCACCGCCGGGACTCGAGTTCGAAATCTGTGGCATTAAGCGCCAGAGCGCTAGTCACTCATCCCTCATGGCCAATATAACAACGTAAAATTATTTATAAAAGCTAAGCATATATTTTAATGGGCCTGATTGCCGAGTGACTAACGCTCAAACCCACGATACCGCAGGTTTCGAGTTCGAATCCCGGCGGTGCCAAAGGTGTTTGTAGTGGTTCGGAATCCACTTTAAACTGTAGGTCCTGGTCAGTTGAGCCTAAACTGTGCATAAGATGACCGTAGAGCGACAAACAAACTAAAGAAACCGGCGGTGGCATGGATGTTTGTAGTGGTTCGGAATCCACTTTAAACCGTAGGTCCCGAATTTATATGATAGCAGACCGTTGGGCGTAGGGATGACAACACTACCCATAAAAAAAAATGTTCTGAAATCTACCCGCAGGCAGACAGCCTTGCCCCACCATGGGGTGATGATGATGATAAAGCTTATATTTTATTTAGATAATTCGTTGCTTTAAAAATGAATAATAGAAATATTCTGCTCATTTATAATTCTATTATTGATATTATTTATCATTCGGGCTTGAATGGCCGAGTGGCTAGCGCTCTGGCACTCGGTACTACAGGTTTCGGGTTCGAGTCCCGGCGGTGCCATGGTTGTTTGTAGTGGTTCGGTATCCACTTTAAAAAGTAGGTCCCAGTCTAATAGGATCGTAGAGCGTTGCGGGGGCATTGTTACTCCGCATCCGTAGCTTATCTTCAAGTTACACGCGCCCCCTGGGTAATGCAAAGTGAGTACGTCTGTGCAGCACTTGCCTTAAGGCATCCAAGACGTCCATGTCTGTGTTTGCCAGCTGCATTAGAAAGAAAAAAAAATATTTATCATTCTGTTTGTATATAAACCACTGGTTCCTACATGTTTTCAAGATTTCCTACATCGCGGTTTGCTTAAATAATTTTTTTGATGGTTTAGGGGCACCTTTTAAAATTTAAATATAGCTAAAATTGGCACATAGCATATAAAACCTTTATGACAATCAATTATTTTTTCAGAAAACGGCTCATCTTAATTCAAATTTCAATGGAATAGATGCGAGACAAGTCAGTCTTCTTACAGCACGATGAATGAGCAATCTCGCTGGCCCAGACAGATGCATTTGCTTTGTTTTCTTTATTTAGCTTTGTTTCCGCCCGACAGCAACTATCATGTCATCCGCCGCGTCTAATTTATCTCAGGAAATTCTTTTTTTGGATTAGATATACTAGTACTTAATATTAAGACAGTGCAACATCCGTCAATCAGCATCATTTAGATCACAGGTGGCCAACCTGCGGTCCACCTTGAACATTTTTCCGGCCCGTGAGATGTATCCCCCTTTTACAAAATATATTTATTTTATAATGGCCAAAATAGTGAAAACCAATAAATTAAAAAAATGCATTATGTGTGCATACCTATATTCAAAAAATGAACTGTCGAAATGGTGAGAAAAAATTAATTTTGATTTTAAAATAATATTCTTGCGAATATAGGACAGATATTGCCCGTTTTATTTAGGTTTGTCGCTCTACGGTCATCTTGTGCACACTTCAGGCTAAATAGACCGGGATCTACAGTTTAACGTGGATTCCGAGCCACCAACATACATTCTTGCCACCGCCAGGATTCGAACCTCAAGCCTTCGGTACCAGCGGCCAGAGTGCTAGCCAATTAGCCACCAGGCCGCCGTTTTATTTATGAGTTCGCATAATAATTAAATAATATTCTGCGAACTCATAATGAGCGCTCATCTTGGAACATCTAATATAAAAGATTCTATGTTTCACTTAAAGTGACCATCCCTAGATAGATACAGTTGATTGTTGATAGCAAAGCAAACCACACTCTCAGTTTCAAGTGAAAATTTACTTTCTGGTTTCGTTTTGTGTGCTGTGACTGCAGGATAATTATTTTAATATACCTGTACTTCAACAACATATTTAAAACAACAACAACCAGGTAATAACTCCTATTAAATTAAAAATGACTTTTAATTTAACAATTGAAAATAGATATATTTAATATCTGTCTTATTTTCAGTATGACTGCAAAGAAAAGAAGAACAGTGGAGGAAAATAGAAAAGTATAGCAAGCAATCGGAAGAAAAGTACTTCTTCATATTTCAAAATATAAAATTAGTGTGTTTAATTTCTTGAGAGGTCGTTGCTGTATTTAAGAAATATAATGTCAAGAGACATTACGAAACAAAACATAAGGATTATTTGAAGTTCGATAAAATATCCTTAATATTATATTAGGGAGTTTTTGCATACCGTAAGTTAGTTACCGTAGGACGTCCGTTAGCATTTTTCTCCCTAGCGCGCGTGCTCAGTTTCCTATGAGCATGCGCGCTAGGGAGAAAAATGCTAACGGACGTCCTACGGTAACTAACTTACGGTATGCAAAAACTCCCTATTATCTATGTTTACACGTAAGAATAATAGTAAACACAAAAATAATAACACGTTATGTTTCAATTCTTCACTCCCAAAAAATGTCTACAGTAGGTATAAATCTAATGTGGGGATATATAATTTTATATGCGGCCCGCGGAGTTAGGATGCATTTCCAAAGTGGCCCGCAAGATCATTTGGGTTGGCCACCCCTGATTTATATGATACACCAATCCATCAAATCAAAGTGATAACAATCATAAATAGCCAGTCCGAGAACAATTGATATGCAGGACACGAATTACATATTAGAACACTTGTTTTGCATTGGTATTTCTTTCAGCAAAGTTACCGACTGCTCCATTCATTTAACAGTGGAATGAAATCCTTTGAAAGCACAACTCTTTTCAAGGCATTAAAATAAGAGAATGTTATTTAAGAACCTTGAAATATTGTTTTGGTAGGTAAATTAAAACAATCGTTTAAAATCTGAAATGGCATTTATCGATAAGAAATGAAGAATTGTCTTTCATCATTAAACTATCTGATCAGAAATATTTCATGAAAAAAAAAAAAAAAAAAAAGAAAGTTTATGAAAAAAAAAAAAAAAAAAAAAATACTGCAATACATTTGATGATGCTATCATTTTTTTCAAAATTGTAGTTACTCTCTTTTGAGGCTCTTGTGGCCGATTGGCTAGCGTTCTGGTGCTCGATACCACAGGTTTCGGGTTCGAGTCCCGGCGGTGTCATGGATGTTTGTAGTGGTTCGGATCCTTTCGAGTGTGGTGAACCGCTACACTACGGAACCCACAAGCATACTCTAAATTAAATATATATTTTATTTACACTTCAATGAGACATAGCTTAATAATTGCTTTTTCCACTTTCTTTTTTGTTGGTTTTCCCCCATATATTTATAACTTTTCCTAATTTCAATTTAAGCATTTTTTTTCTCAAATTATCCGGATTTTACATTTGATTTTTCCTACTTGAATGGATCCCAAGACATGATTTTAATCAGTATCTCTTTTTTAATACGCTTTTATTAGCTTCACCTGTATGTTTGTATGTATGTATGTATGTTTGTATGTAACTCACTTTTTGGGCTCGATGTTGGGACTGATGGCGCCATCTACTGGCGAGTCAGTCAACTGATCAAACCCTACTTATTTTGTATAATTATTTTGTTTAATCTTAATTCCTTTTGTTTTATTTTACTTTTATCTTAAAATTCTCATTTTTTTTAACTTTAACCTTTTTATTTTTGGGCATCGTCAACGAACTCTTAATTGTACCGATAGCTTTAGCTTTTTTGATCTCATGCTTTAATTGTTCTCAAGCAGATGTTTTTCCTAAATTTTAAATTCATTTATTTATTTTTAATTACTTCTATTCATTAATTTAAGAAACTACAATTTATGCTAATGTTTCAATTAATTTAAGATGTGGAGGTTTTGTGATTCTTAAAACCACCAAGGAACATCATAACCGGTACGCCCGTTGCCCAGCTTTCTTTCACCCCGGGTAGAAATTCAGTAATATCCGCGATCGAATTGCGCTCTTCCTATTGGCCGAAAATTTCCGTGGCTAAAAAGAGGCGGATCTCAAAGGCATAGGAGTGCGATCATGTCGAATTGCGCTCTTCCTATTGGCCGAAAATTTCGGTGGGCAAAAAGTATATAAACTTAGCGGATAATCGGCCAAGGTACCGTCTCTGCATAATTTGCACCAGACTTAGATTTTAGTCATCCTTTCTAGCAGCAATTACTCTACTTTGTAGTATATTCCAACTTTTTTATATTATTCTTTTTTTTGCTTATATTAATTGTATTGTACTTAGCTTTTTTAGTATTTTTTCATTAATTTTTATTTGCATTGTATTTGTATTTTGTAGCAAATGATAAATGATTTGTATTGAAACTAAAAAATAAAAAATAAATTATAGTTTAAAAAAACTAAAAAAAAAACACGCTTTTAGAGTTAATCAGACTAAAAAGTAAAAAATAAATTAATAGTTTAAAAAAACTAAAAAATACGCTTTTAGAGTTAATCTATCTAAAAAGTAAAAAATAATTGTTAACATAAGAATAAAATGACTGACGAGAAAATGAATGTCACTGTTCTAAAAGCGTGGGGTGCTTGTATGACATTTTAAAATTAGCTCTGCATTTCTGAGTGAAACTAGTGAAAAATTATAACCATTGATATTGAGCACCCCACGCTTTTAGAACAGTGACATTCATTTTCTCGTCAGTCATTTTATTCTTATGTTAACAATTATTTTTTACTTTTTAGATAGATTAACTCTAAAAGCGTATTTTTTAGTTTTTTTAAACTATTAATTTATTTATGATATCAATCAATCAATAATACTTAAAAATGAAAATCGTTTAACAAATGCAATGAAAATTATCTGCATCCCAGCTTTCTGAAACAATGTGATACTTAAATGATTATAGTTTACAAATGATTTGGTTGCTTAGCAACACACTTTTACTGTCATAAAATATTGGATGCAACCCTTTTGGTCCACGCCCATTGAAATCGTTATGCCTTTTTTTTTCCCACTGGAAACTTATAACAAATACGAATATGTGTAAGATAAAAAATAATACAGTTATTTTGTAAATAAAAGAAATTAAATTAAATTTAAAAAAAAAGCGATGAATGGACGAGACATTAATAAGTAGAGCTTGCAGTGTACATCAAAAGGGGCATTAATTTAGAATATTAACAGATCTATATCGTTTTCTGTTATCGGATAAAGAAATATCATAAATAGGGAGAGATGTAAGAATTGAATTGAGCCTGATGGCAGGGTTCGAGTCTCGGAGATGCCATGGATGTTTGCAGTGGTTCGAAATCCACTTTAAATCGTAGGTCCTGGTCTAATATGAATATTGGACGTAGGGCAGAAAACTCTATCCTATATAAAAAAAAAAAAAAAATCTGCTCCAATCTCGAAATCTGCCATCTGACAGAGACGGCCTTGGCCCACCATGGACTGTATAGTACCAGGGAATTTAGTAAGAATAGTATAAGTTAATTTAGTAAGAATTTAATTGGTATCTGTTTTTCTTATCACTTTTACTGGCAATCATAAAAAATTAAATTTAAAAAGATAATGAACTAAAAAATAACTTAAGAGACATAGACTATCAGTCACATATGACAGAAAATATATAAATAATATTATTTTGAAAATATAACAGAACTAAATCAATTCTACTTTATTTCAATCAAAGCTTAAGAGAAAAAATAATTTTAAAAATTATAAAAAAATAAATAAAAAATAAAAATTGGGGAAAAAAACAAACTTAAGGACATTTAGAGTGAATAGTTCAATAACTCATAAAAATAAAAAATGCTAGAAATGCTTGGCAGATAACTACACAATTAAAATTGACAAAATAAAAAAGATTAACATTTAAGTTTACGTTTTTTTATTTTTATTGCTGCTCAACTAAAGGGCAATATAAAGTAAAGGAAAGAAAATAATACATTGATTGATAAATATATTTATTTAAGATAAAAAACATAATTATTAAAATGCAGAAAAATATCTAATGCAATTAATTAACTTAATGTGATTAATAAATAAATGTTAAGTACTCTTCGTAATAATCCTAATTAATTCTAATAAAAAATAACTTGTTCACATTATAAAAAGAATACATATATCCTTTTATAGTGTTTGTTGTACATTTCAATTTTTCTCAAAAATTTTATATTTAATACATTATTTATATGACATGAGTTATTTAATTAGTACATTCAGAGTAAGTATTTTTCAAAAGAAAAAATATATTTTATTGCAAACATTAAAGACAAAATAACATTAAAAATAATTTAATTGTATTTATAAATACAATAATATGTATTTTATAAAAAGAATTATATTATCACAAATACTGTTAAGTATTTAAAAATATTAAGATTTGAGAAGTAAAAAAATACATATATAAAAATTAAATTTACCTTTCTTAATATACGATATAAATTTTGCTAGTTCTTCTCTGTTATAATCGTGATCTTTATAATTCACAGTTTGAAATTTCAGGGCATCAGAAAGGCGTTTTGACAACCCTCGTTTATCAGAAATATAATCTTTATCATCAGAAGTGCACGAAACCGGCAGACGTTCTTTAGGTAAATTAGCTGCTCGAAATATGGCAATGCCAAGTAATACAATTACAAGAATGATTGCAAACAAAAACAATTTGCAAAGAGATTTAAGTACTTTAGTCATTGTAATGTTTCTGTTTTGTTTTAAAGCAGTAGTGCTAAATTTAAATATTCGTAGGGGAACCAGCAGACTCACTGACTTACTAACCTCATTTCACAGATCAGCTTTTCATACTGAAGTCCTCAAGCCATAACCATGCTTTGTTGTTTATCTGTAAAACGCATGCGCAGTACGTTAGTTGTGTTTTCGTTTTTTTCCTTCTGAATTTCAAAAATTATTTCCATATTATAAAATACGAAACAATTTTTAAGATTTTTATTTTACTTTTTTAACAACTTTCTTTTACTGATATGTTGTACTGCAGGTTTTAAAAATCTAGTTAAACTAAAAATATTAAACTATACTACTGTCGTGCAGTAAATAAACTGGAGCTCAAATCAAATCAACTCAACTCAAGTTTGGTATGTTTACAGAATTTTAAAAATGATGTTTATTTATAAATTGATTGTTTTATGATTATGTAGATATGTAAAATAGTTTGATAAGAATGTGTGAAGTTGAAAGTAATATAAGATTGTCTTGGCTGCTTGTATCACAGTTTGTCAGTTGGGATTTTTGTCGATATATGTGTGAACAAAGTGATAATCAAAAGTGGGAACTTGATGTATTGACATTTTTAAGAAGTGAGATATTTGATATAATTAATTAAATATTTTAATTGTAAAGTATTCTTTATTGAAATATAATTTATTTAATTGATTTGTGTATAGAACATGGTTAAATGCAATTGTTGTTTATTTCGTGATGGTTTTCCCGCCAAACCTTAAATTAAAGACATGCCTAGAAATCTAATCAATATGATATTTTATCATGGTTAAAATGAAGTTTAAGATAGATACGTGGCGCAGTTTTAAATATTGCCTAATTTAGATATTAGCTAAGTTTCTTCCAATTTCGAACGTGAAGGTATACTAGATTTGGCTTGTTATCTCCTACAAAAATTTTATCGCCTTGGATTTCAACCTATACTTTTGAATAAAATTTATATTTTGTATCTTATAATAAAATAAATATACTTCTAGATTCATATTTCTATAACGATTGATAACATGCAAGTTTTAGTGTACCATATGACTTTTTCTTGCAAATCACACATGTTATAAATGTACAGTAAAGTAGGCTTTAATTGAAAGATATTTATGAAATTTAGTATACTAACACATCTAAAACTCTTTTATTCAAAGACGTGAATTAGTAAACATCATCAATAATAAACTGCCAGTAAACTTTTTTATGGAATGCGGAATTCTAATATAAAAACCACATTAAAAACAAATTTAATCACAAGTCCGAAACATCAAATAATATTCAAAAATAGAAATTAGCAATTCAAGCAATAATATAACCAGAAGTAAAATATCAAATAGGTGTCAGATGTGAAAATAACTGTGGTGTTATTTTCCTACTTTTTGACTATTCACCAGATAAAATAGTAAACATTCATTTATTTTCTTTAAATTTAAGCGTCATAGTTTTTAAAAGTATTATAATAATATAATGACTTGTTGTAACAAAATTATACAATACATTAATAAAAACTATTTATTTTTATGATTAAATAAAAAAAGGAATAATTAGAATTTATTTTTAATAAAACAACATTTTAAAGGAAAAGAAAAGATATTAAAAGACTATCATTTTTCAGTATAACTTGCATGAGATTGTTAGAAAACAATCCATTATTTCATATGGCCCATCCTCTAAAATACTCGATTATACTTATATATACTGTTCGATGCAGCATTCGTACCTAAAATATTACATATTAATGTATATATATGGTACTTACATATTAACGCCATCGCAGCAGAAGCTGCGCCAATAAAGAGCTGCCAATGCGCCAAAATAAAGACTGTTTTGAATTTATGTTAAACTCTATAATGGCCCATTTTCCACCGAAATCTAATTGACTACTTTGTTTTTAAATAAAGTGTTTTATATATTTTATGATTTGTCACAAAAATTTTAAGTGTAGATTGGCGCCACTTAAAAACAGCCAAATCTGTAGCTGCGGTGGCATTAATACATAAGTACCATATATATTTTTTATGAATAACTGCAGTATCAAAAATGTATTTTTAAATATGTATTTTGTAAAAATACATATTTAAAAAAACTACAAAAATGTATTTTTAATGTATGTATTATGTAAATTTAAAAATAATTTGAACTACACAGCTAGTTAATGTTTCTTATTTAATACTCTGGACCAGTTATACATGCAATCAAAATGGATAGATCCCTTTGACAAATATCACAAGTTCATCAATGGAACTATATCTGGATTTGAGCATTTTCCATTTAAATTAGTGTATTGTTAGTTAAATTTTTACTTTAATTTTTTGTAAATTTGATCAATTTGGTTAGTGAATGATTATCTTTTTCTGAAATACTCTATTTTCTGTATCATTTTAGTATAAATTTTCCTTTTTATTTTTTTAGATATGGTTGTAGAAAGAACCGAAAAAGCTGCTAATGATATTACTAAACATGAAATAGTTGCCAGATTTGTTATGGAAGTAAGGAGTATGCAATCTGCTGCAAGAATGCCTTTCATTCAAGAATTATCTCATAAAGTAGTAGAAAAGTGTCCAGAGCTAAAAATGGCTATATTTGAAATGCTGTATAAATTAAAAGTATGTATTTTTTGTTTTAATAATTTTAATTTCTATGTAGAATGTATAAGTTTTAATCATTTTTTAATTGTTTGTATAATTAGCTATTTAAAATACTCACTATTGGTCACTTGAAAAAATACTTATCTTATAAAAATCTGTAATCTCTGTATTTTCAATAATGACATCTACAATGATGAGAATTTTTACATTCAAATTCAAGGTATTCCATAAAAAGCTCAATATTCATCAATACTAGCTTATCCTTTTACTTACACTATTTTGAAAAATGTTGTCTAATACATAAACATGCTTTTAGGTATATGTATGATTTAATTATTTTCAACTTTCTAAATTTAACATTAAAAAAAAAAAAAAAAAAAAACTCCATTACTTTATCCAACAGAACTTATTTTAAAAATGACTAATACAAACAACCTTCAAGCTAATTTTCTTGATATCAACATTAACATTTATGACTCTTCACAAATTAATAAACTTGACAAAGGAAATAATTTTAATTTACTATCAATAGACTTACATCCTAGAACTTGAATATCAGTATCAAAATAAATTGCTATATCATCATTTATAACTGCTCAGAATTATTCAGTCTGTTAACAATAATACTTTTAAACAACAAAAATAAAAGGAACTTATGGGTACCCTTTTGAAAAATGGTATTCCAAAAACTTTTCTTCACCAATATTTTTTAATCTGTTATCTCCCAACTCATTATTGTTAAAATATTTTTTTTCCTTCCATAAGTTCTCCACACTATTGTTGTTTTCTCTTGCATTTCTTCTAAGAAATAGTAAATCATTCTATTAATTCCTTCACCATTCCACTTTCCCATGCTGCTAATTATTGATAACCTGTGCGGGAGGCAGTAAATCATCCCAATCTGATACTACTCATGTACTAATTATGGATTGTAGTCAGTCACTAATGGCCATATTATAAACAATTATGAGATTCACTTCACTCGATTTTTGCTACATAAAATAAACTACATTGCCAGGTTACTTCTTTAGTCCTATACTGCACCGACTCTAAAAGAAAGGTTTTTTGTTTACTCCATCAGAATACATTGCTAAATATATCTAACTTGAATCCAGTCATCTAGCAAACAGAAATAACATGGTTTATAATATCCTGAAATATGTATTACTTAATAAAAAAAATTCTGATGGTATAATTGATTTATTTTGGGGTTTTATAAATATTTCTTTTAACTAATTTTTTTTAGTGTTCTATGGATTTGACAACATGTTTAATACCTAATTTTTGTATATTTTGTGTTTTAATTTTGATCAGCAAATGCAATTTCTGCCATTCAAGTTTTTGAAATGTGTGTTTGTCTAAAGATCTCTGTTTCATTACTGCAGCTTATACACAATTTAAACTTCAAACAATTTCTCCCCCTCCTCCATAGAATTTATATGATACTTTTACTTTTTTTAAAATATATGTGTGTTCCTCTGTTCTAAAATATGTGCTTTATTCATTTTTTGATTATATTTTTGTAACTACATTTTAATAATATTTTCTCTAGGAGCTGTTAGATGATCTGGAAGAAAGTGAAGATATTCATATACAGAGGAAACTGATGGCAAGCATAGCAAGTGAAGTAAACAAATTTAATCTTGAAGCATGCAAAAGTTTACCTCTACCAAATCTTTTACAGGTAATCTTATTTATTTTAATTAACTAAAAATTTGGAATCAATATATTTTCTAGAAAAATTTAAATTTAAAAAAAAATTTACTTCATAGTATACTTTTACAACTACCAAAAAGGCAGAAATGTTCAATTTGTTTATTAAAATGAATATTTTTTATTTATAATTGTCATTTAGTTAATTTGGAGTTATAAAATATTTGCCAACATTTACCAATCAACCATAAAATTTATAGATTTTCATTGATTATTACATTACAAAAAAATCCTCTTCTTTTCAATTATGGGAGATATTTGTTAAATTATAATCTTTTATTATATAATACAAAGTTAGAAAACTGATTGTACAACTAAATCTCAATTTCAAAGCATTGTTAAATTGGATAACTTAATAATCTTAGATTTCATTTCTTTTAGGTAATTCGAACTTGGATTAATTGTGAATCCCAAGCTGAAATATGGCGAGAATCCCAAAATATTGAAGATCGCGACTTATATAGAAAAGTTGTATATTGTTTGCAAGAAGAGTAAGTATCACTTTCCAATATTTATTATAATATAAACATCTAAAATACATTACAATAGGAACAAATGAAAACTTTTCATTTTTTCTACACCAAGTGTTTAAAATACAATTTAAAGCATCCTTGATAAAAGTCATTTTTTAATTTTTTTTTTATTCATTAATTTGGTTATTTTGTTAAATCCTCCTGAACATCTTCCCTATAAAGTAGGCCTTTCTCTTATGATACTAACTGGTTCAGCCAAAAAAAGGAAGAAGTATCTAAATGTGCAGCTGTTAGTCATACAAATAACATCTGTAACTCAATTAAGGTGGCTCAGCTTGAACATATAGCTTTTTGAATATTCTGTATACTCAATGTAGCTGCTATTGTGCCAGAAGCCATTTTCTTGATTTCAAGTAGAATTTCATTATTTGTGTTGAAATTTGATCCAGATAGTGAAGT
>BPLQ01005404.1:0-58793 GCA_021605075.1 Caerostris darwini
CTCAAAACGTTGCTGACCCCCTGTTGTAGGTGATGATGGAAGGCTTTTGTCCAAAAGGCTATAACGTTTAATTAATCGTCTTTATATAAATAATTGGAAATCTATTTCAATAGAATTCTAATATTTAAAAATAAATCAGTAAAATCTTCAATTTCCTTCCTACACATCAGTTTAATACAAACATTAAATATTATATCGATCTATTTACGAAAGTGGTATATTTACATCAATAGAAATCGCGTTGTGCGCTCATCCACGGCCAAATTTCAAAAACCATTTTGAATTTACGGGAGATTGTTATGAGATCTCTCGATTTATAATCATGGATGTCGGATGCAGTAAAACATCATAATCGAGATTATTTTTTCTTATTGCGATATAACGCGCGATGGGTCTTAAAAACCGATATGGAAGTACCAATCGTAAAAATTTACTGCCCGAAAACAATTCCAGCGAGGAGGGGTGTTCTAGGATGGAAAACGCGGACATTTAAAAGGGATTTGGAAAAATAAATAAACGGAAGAGCTCTTCGGGAAGTACTGCGGGTAGTGAAAAGAATTCATTCCATTAGAGAATGAGATGGAAAATTCTTGGAATGTTCGCTTTTTTGGCCGTCATGGTGACATTCATTGTTCTTGAAGTGTTGGTCAAGGTCGCTATTGATTATTGGAAAAACATGGACCATTATGTTATTTATATAGTGGTATAGATGATATGTAACGCTTTTGACATGGTACATCTTCTGTAATGAAGTTATTGTACCATAAAATGAGAGGACTAGTAAGTTCCAGCTGTGAAACTAGTTTGGTGGTCATTGTTTCTGATTAACATTAAATACTCACAGTTCTATATTTATTTCAGCACATTTTTGTTTCTCAAGTAAAATTAAATGTTATTTTTAGGAATATAATAGTAATAGAATATAAAGAATAATTCATAGAGAAAAATTATGACTTCAATTACAGTTTTTCTAATGACCTACTATGTTATTTATGTAGTTGTACAAATGATATGTAACTCTATTATTGTGTCATAAAATAGAGTAACTATTGGGATTCAACAATGAGACTAGTTTGGTAGTCATTGTTTCAAATTCACATTAAATATACACAGTTCTATGTTTGTTTGCATATTTGTTCGTTCACCAAGTAACATTAAATGTTATATGAATATATATAATAGTATTAGAAAATGAATAAATCATAGAGAAAAATTAACGCTTCATTTAGAGTTTTTCAAACTTCTTTTTAAATTGTGGTTTTGATGGTCTACAATAGGTATAGTAACCTAACATACATCTTTTCTCTTTTAAAATTACGAAATCGAGATATACTACAGTTATGTATACTACAATATGTGTTGAAACTGATGAATTATTTCATCAGTTTCAACAAAGGCTTTAGTGTCTTTTTTATGGCTTTAGTGTTGAAATGGTATTTCTAATTATTGATGAACTCAAACTTAAAATAAATGCATGTCTATTTCAATTTGACTGTTACTTAATAATTGGAAAGTTATCCAATTATTTTCTAAATGAATATAATATATTTTTTTGTTATTTTTCGGTGTATAATTATAACATAATGTACTGATCTTTGAAAATATATTATAGAAAAATTACATTCACCACATCATATTCGTTAGTTTAAAAAATAAGTATTAGCTCTCTCACTATGGAAGACATATTAAGTTTCTACTTCGATTTTCTCTTTTCATTTTTTTTAATTTCAATGATATAATTGTGAGATAGAACTGTGGCATTTAATGACAATATTTTATTTTTAAAATCAAATTCCCTGTTTTGATAAGGTTATCTGAGCTGTCATAGAATAGAAATCATAACGTAGAACATAAAAAGATTTTAATAACTGTCTTTTACTGGAAGAAAAACGTAGTCATTCTCAGACATTAGCAGTAATCTCGAATTCCCAATTTTCAGACTGTATATATGTTAGCACCCACTCTTTTGAGACACATATAGTTTTTACTAAAGATATGAGAAATTTTATTAAAATAGTTTTGATTCTAAGACACTAAAATAATAATATTCGAAAAGAAAAACAATTTTACTATATTAATTTTTCTTAGCTACAATTAGTAATTTTCGCAATTATTAATAATTTTAATTAAAATTCTGATAATGTTTCATCATACCAGAAAGTTGTTTTTTCAAAAAACTCATGCTCATTTTACTCAGTCTGGAAGATATAGTTATAACTCCACATTTATTAATCATGTTATTTTTGCCTCCCAGTATTTCATAAGAAATGTTTTGTTACCAAACTCTAACGTCTAACAAAAATGAAACTCATATTCTGTGTCGAAATTAAATTTTATATTGGCAAAAGTTTCAGAAATTCAAATTTTAATTGGTAAGAGAAATTCAAGTAAAAGTTCAGACATAAATTTCAAATGTCGTAGAGTTGTCTTTTTCTAGAAATTCAGTTTATTTCATGTCCCATTCATTTCTCGTTCATTTATTAAAAAAATTATCGGAATTATCAAGATTATGCACTGAAGTGCCAAAAGATATAGTATATCACTTAATATCCTCTGGAAACTCTTGTTAATTGTGGAATTGCTTAATAAGTCAACTGAACTTGGAACTTAATAAGTCAATCTTCCGAACATGTCCCATATATATTCAAATGAATTCATGTCTGGGAGTATAGGTGGCCAACTACTTCTCTGTCGTTGTAAAGAATGTTCCTAAACTACTCAAGAATGATTTTGGCACAATTAAATTTTGAAGTTCCTGTCTATAAATGACTGAAAATCGCCTCTAAATAACTGAACATAACCTTTTCCAGTCAATGGCCAGAGGATCCAGTTTATTCCCTTTGACCAAAAGATCCAATCCCTTCAGTTTGACCACATGATTTAGTACATTTAGATTGTCCAAAGAAACCAATCCATTCACTTTGACCAGAAGATTCAGTCCATTTAGATTGACCAAAGAAACCAATCCATTCACTTTGACCAGAGGATTCAGTCCATTAAGATTGACCAAAGAAACCAATCCATTCAATTTGACACGATTCAGTCCATTCATTGTAAAAAATTCCCACACCATTATGGAGCCATCATGAGCTTGCCCAGTGCCTTGTCGACAACTTGGATTCATGGCCTCCGCCGCATTAGAATCTACAATCAGCTCTCAACAACAAGGAATCGGGACTCATCTGATCAAGCAATCGATATATCCACGACTCCAACAATGGCGTTGCAGTCGATAGCATATTATTAATAAAGGCACTCGAGTCGATCTTCTGTTACCATATCCATCAACGCCAAATTACGCTGCATTGTAAGCAAATCTGTTAATCCTACATGGATAGTTGCAGTTATTTGACTTAGTGACGTTTTCATGTATTCTAAGCAAATGTTGCTGCCTCAGTCATTATATAGACTCGATCAGCCGTTGCGTTATACATGGTGGGAGGTAATGACTGAAATTATATATCCTCGGCTCACTCTTAACACAAAGGATCGATTAATGTTGAATTACTTTACAATTTCCGAAAGGGAATGCCCAATGCATCTAGGTGCTGCGTTCAAAATCTGTTAATTTCTGTCATGTTGCCAAATACATTTTTTAATGCATGTCCACCAATGGGAAATGATTAAAAAGGTATTGCCTTTCGGTACGATTATCGAATAACTACCCACATTTATGAGTCAAATTCTACAAAATACTCACCAGACATCCTCACTGTAGACACACCAGATTGTCAAACTTGCTGTAAAGTATCTTCATTTCTGAAAGTATTAATTGCAATGGACATGATCAGCTGATTTCATCCATATGGATAAGAGTCGGAAAAAAGTATTTCAGAATCTAATTTAGTTCTAACTTTAAAATATATTATATAATCTGTTTAACCTAATGACAATTTGCTAATAAAAATAACTTTTAAAGCATATTAAATGTCTTAATTTTCGCTCAAGTATAAAATCTGATGAATTTTTTTACTCATGACACGAGGAAGTACAAGGTTGTCACTGAAAGACAGAAGATGTTTCAAAAATTCATAAATTGTTCATTTTAAATCTGTTTTATTTGGTTATTTATTTTTGCAGGTTATAGTGCATTTCTTGGAGATTTATATAGCATGAAGTAAGAGTAGGATTTTCAAACTACGTATTATGTCCAGCAAGAGTAAGATTTCTAAACTACATATTATGTCCAAATTCATTGAATTTTTTTATTACAATGAGTAATTGATCCTTCATTGCAACAGAAAAAATCAAAGAATTTGGACATAGTACGTAGTTTAGAAATCCATCATTTAGCGATATCATGATTCGGAATTTAGTCGCTCTATCGCGTAAAAGTGTTCAATCTGTGATCTCCAAGAACACAGTTCTATTTATTATCCTAAAGTTATTTTGTATATAATTAAAAAATTCAATTGCCACTCTTTGCCACTGCTTTGTCTGGACAAAGCAGGATGTGTTATTGTTAAACATCAAGAAAAGAAGTAGAATCCATGGAATTTTACTGTCATTAAAAATATGTATAAAAATAATTGTAGACATGTCCATATTTCCTTTATATAACTAGAGAAGTTCAAACGAATGTCATAGGGCCTGATGGCTGGGTGACTAGAGCTGTGGTGCTCGTTGCCACAGGTTTGGTTTCGAGTCCTGGCTGGTTCACGGATGTTTGCAGTGGTTCGGAATCCCCTTTAATCTGTAGATCCCGGTCTAATATGACAGTTGGGTGTAGAGCTGCCTACCTTACCCAGTAAAAAGCTAGCATCACGGAACCAATCACCCAGCCACTAGACTTCTACCTACGGGTGCTTTATCCTAACAGAAGTTGTCCCCTCTTTCCCTCCTTCCACTAGGGTATACTGGTTCATGGACTTGGTCTAGACGTTGCTGTATACCATGTAGGAAAAGAAACAACAAACAAAAGTCTTTCTTAAAAAAATTTGGTTTAAACTCTGTTAAAGTTGGTCAGTATAGTGACTTACATGGCTATAACATTTGAAAAATGGATGTAAAAATATGTGCGGTAATCAGACGCCTCCCATCCCCCATCTTTTAACATTTAAATATTTCATGTTTATAAATTCCTCTTATAAATCAATATATATTTTACATTTAAGTTCTAGAACTACTAAAATAACAATAGTATGCGGAATAAAGATTATGGTCTTGTTGATTATGGTCTTTAATAACAAAACATATTCATCTTGGTCCTATCTGGAAGAGTTATTGACATATCTATATATAACTACCATGACTTTTCCATTCTTAGTTATAAAAGTCTTTAGCTTCAAAAAGGCATATTCGTCTTGTACCTATCAGGAAGACTTATTGACATTTCTATATATAACTACCATGACTTGTCCTTTCCTAGTTATAACATTAGCTTGAAAAAGGCATATTCTTCTTGCTCTTGTCTGGAAGACTCCTTGACATTTCTATATAAAATTACCATGGATTTTCCTTTCGTTATAACATAAGTTTTTAGCTTCAAAAAGACATTTTCATCTTGCTCTTGTCCTGAAAACCTATTTATATTTCGATATATAACTACCATGACTTTTACTTTACCAGTTATAATATAAAATAATTTTAAATTCAACTTTTGCATCAGTGAAAAAATAAAATTTAACTTTTGAATGAAATTATAAATTTTTATATTACCCAAATTGTGATAGAATTTGAGTAATCATTTGTAAAATTCTCAATAATTGCCTTTAAAACATAAGAAAAAGACAGTCTACCATAAACCATTTGCATTAAAATTAAAATTCTCATCTAAAGTCTTTTAAAGCCAAAAATAGAATATTAATCTTCCATCTTGTTGAAATCAATATATTAACTCCAGAGGGCAGGAACATATTGCTCCTATTAAAACTCTAAAACTCGCTAAAATAACACTACCATTCTAAAAGGAAATATCCACACTCTTTACACTTCGAATTAATAATCGTGCTTGACATTTGGCAGATATTGAATAAAGGCACAGCAATGTATCGCAAAAGCCTAAGTATTCCAATCGAAGACCTTTTGTGATGGCAAATTTAAATTCAGAGGGTTATCTTTCTAAATTTGGAGAGGAATTTTCGTGCCATTTCGCCATTAAGCAAGGACTCCCGTTCGTGACTTAAGCTGGTTAAAAGATGGACAAAGAAATATTCTGCCGACAGGTTCGTCAGGATTTCGGATTTAAAACGAATTCGTGGAAAGTTATCGTTGGAACTTCGATGCGTTAAGAGTTTCAAACTTTGCTAAGGAGACTTTGAATTGGTAGAATTTTTGGAATAAATGGTTCAATGTCTATCGAATTTGTTTTAGGCTTAATTTGGGTTATTTACAAATTTTCCACTAATATAGAAAAATTGTTTTAAAGCCAACGAATTAATAAGTTTGATTAATTTAAAAAGAGGAAAAATAAATATATTTTACACAAAGAATATAAAATTGTTTGAATGTGGATCTCTATTAACTTTAAAAATTCACAAAGAATTCCATTTAATTATAAAATAAATTTTGTATCTATCCTAGTTTATATAAATAAGATAAATGGGTCTTTTCAGACCTACTATTGCCATTCTAATTTATGAACATTTTCAATTATTAAAACTTATTAAAATATAATATATACATACATTTTTAACGCACTTTTTGATGCAAATGTAGTTTTAAAGCTGTTAAAATATCATTTTTTTTTGTCATTAGCTTTAAAATATTTCTTAACAAGATTTTTTTAAAAAATATTTTTAAATTTATAAACAATAATATTTTAGTACATTTAATAAACAATATTACAAGTTTATGAAATATAATATACTTTCGTCAGCATTATTATTTACTTTTGGAACAATCAGAAACTATATGCAGTTGTAGCATATTATTTTTTAAATTTAACAAATAACTTTTTTTAATTACGAAATTTTTCAGGAATCCCCTTTGTAACTGACGCAATTTTTATAAAGTGCATAAATTGTATATGCTTCCTAACCCTACGTAAAAAATTTATAAATTTTAAGCCATTTTTCATATTTACTTAAGTTAATGTTTGAATAGATTTTTCTGTGTACAATTATTATATTCTACGTACTATTAAACAACAACAACAACAATAAAAAAAAATAATAAAATAAAAAATAAAAAAAAACGAAATTCCATAACTTTTTACAGCAACATTGTCCATTATTTATAAAACAAACTGCATTATAAATGACATGGATTAAGTGTTTAGAAAAATAAATTGTTTTCATTCCTGCCGAAAATTCCAGAAAAAACATTTTTGCAATTTCAAAATGCATTTGTTGAATCCAACAAAAAGAAACTGGCAGTAGAAAAAGAAAATCCAATCCAAGAAAAAAAATATATTCGCTTCACATTAAAGACAATTCTAACGAACTTCCCCCAGAATCATAGGTGAAATAATAAATAGCATGGAAGTTTCGCACCAAAGCAGTGTTTAAAATCAAAGCAAAGACAAGAAAAAAAACTAAGCGTACGTTTTTTCTTTTCTTTCCTAACCTAGCCTGACGATCCGTGTGACTTAAAGGATTTTATGTTGTTGATGGTTCCGGAGGAATAATTTGAGGAACAGAAAGCCTTCAATTCCTCCCACGAATAAATACACAGTAATTCCAAACGCACATCCTTTCATTTGCAGAAAATAGATAATATCAGCTTTCTTTCGTTGTTTTATTCTGGATTCTTCTACAATTGTCTAGTATTCCCAATAGATAGTTTTTGAATTCAAAATCTAATGTTACGTCACCTTAAATATTGTTTTTATTGCTGATTTGAAATTCCGCTCATTTCAATGTAGATCTTTGCCAATGAAATATTGATGTATACTCATGCCTCAGTGGTAAAGTACCATCTTGCCTCGTTAGTAGGACTTGGACTTTTACGAGTTCTCTCTCATACGATACGCAAATGCGGTATAGTTTCCCCTAAAATTTCTCCCCTAAGGCACTGCACTAATTTTTCAGAGACACGGAGCCAAGTCTGGCTTTTAGCTAAGGGTGCTCCATCACAACAGAAGCTGTCCCTTTCCCACCACGATTGGACTACTCATGCGTTGTTTGTCCAGCATTCAGGATACTGAAGATTACACAGAACAACAATTCTAGTAAATTATATTTAAATTTTATAAATAATATTTTTTTCTTCTCCATTGGCGAAAACAGCCCCATGGTGGGCCAAATCCTCTACTTGCTGGAGAGACAAGAGATGTTTTCTTTTTACAGAGTAGGGTTGCCAGCCCTATATCTAACGCTCTACAATCCTATTAGACCAGAACCTACTGTTTAAAGTGTATTCAGAACGACTACAAATATTCAGGGTATCACCAGAACTAGAACCCGAATCCTGTGACATGGAGTGCCAGAGCACTATTCCCTCGGTCATCAAGCCCAAATAATGTATATATATTTTTAAATTACGAAATTTTTCAGGAATCCCCTCTGTAAGTGATGCAATTTTTAAGAAACATATAAATTTTATATTCTTCATAACCCTATGTAAAAAAATTATATTGTCCTTAGTTGCATATATATTTAAGTTAATGTTTGACTAGTATTTTTTGAGTACTATTATTATATTCCTTATTTTATTCTGTATACTACTAAACAACAACAACAAAAAGAAAAAGATTCCATAACTTTTTATATCAGCATTATCCATTATTTTCCACAAATCTGTGTTATAAATGACATGGATTAACTATTTCGAAAAATAAATTGTTTTCATTCCTCCCGAAAATTCCTGGAAAAAGGATTTTTGTAATTTAAAAATGCATTTGTGAAAATCAAACTAAAAAGGAACTGGCAATAGAAAAAGAAAATTCAGTCAAAGAAAAAAAAAATATCTTCGCTTCACAATACTAACTTTCAGACAATTCAACCTCCCCCTGAATCGTAAGTGAAATACACTCATGTCCATAAATTAAGGATAATGAAGTTCAAGCAAAGAAAGAGACAGAAGCAAAACAAATTTGACTTATTTGTAAAGTCTATTTATTAAACAAAAGGTAAAGAGCAAAAAAGATGCTATATGTTTGACATAATTAATAAAAATTGCGATTTTTACTCCCGGGAGCAAATTTCCAAAAAGAACCTATTTACAAAAAACAGTATAACATGGTTAGTATGATGGTTAATATGGAGTATGTCTCCCGGACGATGCAATGCAGGCCTTACAACGCCTAGGCATGCTGAGTATCAAATTATTAATTTGATCTTGGGGAATATTACACCACTCATTAAGCAATGCCATCCGAAGTTCCGGTTGACAGGACAGGCTGCAATTCGTCGGCCAAGCATATCCCACACATGCTCTATTGGATTCAAGTTCGGTGAGTATGCTGGCCAATCCATACGGGTGATATCCTCCAATTGAAGGCATTCGTCTACAATGTTTGCACAGTGTGGACGGGCGTTGTCATCCATAAACAAAAATTCAGCACCCATGGCGCCCCGAAACAAGCGTACATGTTGTTCCAAAATGACATCCCGATAGATGTGGCCTGTCTTCGTTACACTCTGAACATGCATTTCAGTTCTGGAACCAAGAATAATTCCTCCCCAAACGAGCCATCCTGCACCACCGTAACGGTGTCGTTCAATGGTGTTTTCTTGGTGGTAACGGGTACCTGGCGCTCTCCATATGAAAGTCCGGCGAGAATCAGACTGCAAACTAAACCTGGACTCGTCGGAAAACATCACACCAGACCACTGTTGCGGTGTCCACAATGCATGCTCTCTACTCCAGGTTAATCGCAGGCGACAGTGAGTTGCGGTAAGTGGAACACATCTGACAGGCCTACGAGCATATATACCAATGTGCCCTAAGCGTCTGTACACGGTCTGCCTTGAAACTGTCGTACCGGTAGCTGAAGAGAGCTGACGAGACAGGTCTGATGCTGTGCTCCGTCTGTATCTTTTGGCAGTAACTGCTAAATACCGGTCCTCAATCGGCGTTGTAACTCGGGGGTGACCTGTGCTGTAACATCTACTCACATTACCATCATCTTGGAATCGTTGCCAAAGCCTGGAGATGACACTCTGGGCGATTCCAAGTTCCTCGGATATTACCAGCTGGGTACGTCCACATTCCAGTCGTCCGATAATTCCACCACGTAAAAAATCATCCAAATGCTTCCTTTGTGCCATAACTATGCGGGTATTGCACTGAAAGGCTTTTAAAGCGCTTGTGAACAATTTTACTTCTTTGCCACCATTCCTTATATACCCCTCTCTTACACTCTCGTCATTGTGACGTACTATCCGCGCCATCTGGTGGTTTCGTGTAATTTGCATATTCTTCTTCAAGATGTGTGTGATAATTCTACAGGTGAAATTTTTATTTTAGAGTTCAATTTCTGTGTGATTCTGAATTAACCTTAATTTATTGACATGAGTGTAATAGATAGCATGCAAGTTTCGCACCAAAGCAGTGTTTAAGATCAAAGCAAAAAAATAATAATAATAATAATAAATGGGCATTTTTTTTTCTTTCCTAACCTAGTCTGACGATCCATGTGACTTAAAGGATTTTCAGTTGTTGATGGTTCTAGAGAAAAAGATTTGAGGAACAGAAAGCCTTCAATTCCTCCCACGAATAAATAAACAGTAATTCCAAATGCAAATCCTTTCATTTGCTGAAAATAGATAATATCAGCTTTTCTGTTTTCGTTGTTTTATTCTAGATTATTCTGTAATCATTTGGTATTCCCTATGTATAGTTTTTGCAGTCAACTTATATTCCTTCGCGACAACAAATATTGTTGTTATTGTTGATTTGAAATTCCGCTCATTTCAATGTAGATCTTTGTCAATGGAATATTGATGTAAACTCGTGGTTCAGTGGTAACGTACCATCTTGCCTCGTTAGTAAGACAACCTGGTTGGACTTTTACGAGCTATCTCCCATATGATACGCAAATGCAGTGTAGTTCTCCCAAACGTTTCTCTCGTAAGGCACTGCATTCCTTTTCAGGGTTACGGAGCCAAGTCAGACTTTTACCTACGGGTGCTCCATCACAACAGAAGCTGCCAATTTTCCTCCATGATTGGACTACTCATGAGCTGTTTGTCCCGCATTGCAAAATACTGAGGATTAGACACAACAACAATTCTAGTAAATTATATTTAAAATATTTTCTTCTTCTCCATTGGCGCAACAGCCCCATGGTAGGCCAAAGCCTCTGCCTTTTGGAGAGACCGGAGATGTTTCCTTTTTACAGAGGTAGGGTTGCCAGCCCTATGCCTAATACTTTACAATCACACTGGAACCGGAACCTCCGGTTTAAAGTGTATTCAGAACCACTACAAACATTCAGGGTGTCTCCAAAACTGGAAACCGAATTCTGTGATAGAGCACTATTAACTCGTCTATCAGCCCCAAATAATATATATATTTTTTTAAACTACGAATTTTTGTAGGAATTCCTCTCTGTAACTGATGCAAATTTTAAGAAACATATGCTTCATTACCCTATGTAAAAAATTTATATGATCATTAATTACATGTATACTTAAGTTAATGTTTGACTAGAATTTAATGTGTACTATTACTATATTCATTATTATATTCTGTGTACAATTAAAGAGCGACAACAAAAAAAAAAAAAATCCATAACTTTTTACAGCAGGATTGTCTCTTATTTTTAACAAAACTGTGTTATAAATGACACGGATTAACTGTTTCGAAAAATAAATTGTTTTCATTCCTACTGAAAATTCCCGAAAAAACATTTTCGCAATTTCAAAATACATTTGCTGAAATCCAACTAAAAAGAAACTTGCAAAAGAAAAAGAAAATTCAATCAAAGAAAAAAAAATATCTTCGTTTTACCGAACTAACTTAAAGACAAGTCTAACGAACTTCCCCGGAATCGTAGGTGAAATAATAGATAGCATGTAAGTTTCGCACCAAAGCAGTGTTTAAAATCAAAGCAAAGACGAGAAAAAAAAACTAAGCGTACGTTTTTTCTTTCCTTTCCTAACCTAGTCCGACGTTCCGTGTGACTTAAAGGATTTTTTGTTGTTGATGGTTCTGGAGGAAAGATTTGAGGAACAGAAAGCCTTCAATTCCTCCCACGAATAAGTACACAGTAATTCCAAACGCAAATCCTTTCATTTGCTGAAATTAGATAATATCAGCTCTTCTTTGTCCATTGTTTTATTTTCGATTATTCTGTAATATTCCCAATGGATATTTTTGCAATCAACATCTATTTATTCGCCACATTAAATATTATTGTTATTGTTACTTGTGAAGTCCAAAATGGATCTGGTTGCAAGAATCGTCTACGCTGCGGAGGTTTGATTTGTCGCTCTATTGACACTTTTTCCGCAGTTTAGGCTAATTACACAGGGAATTACAGTTTAATGTGGATTCCGAAATCCTAACAAACATCGATGCCACTGAAAGAATACGAACCTGAAGCCTTACTCTGCCCTGGATATTCAAAAAATTCCAATTGTGTTCCAGTTCATATAGTGATTGCTAAAATTGACATAAATATTCTTACATTCAATTAAGCTATGGAAGCATTCGGATCAGCACATGTGACAATTATTTACCATTACTTATTTATTGCATATAATCTTTCATGTGTAGCATTCAATAAGAAAGGACGTGTAATTATATCATTGGCATATATATTTTTATATTGATTGTTGACATTGACATAGATGTTACCATATTGACTATTGACATAAACATAAATTATTTTTATATTCATTTAATCCCTGCAAACATTCGTTCGCAGATGTGACACATTTTTTAACTATCATGATTTAGTAATTTCAGATAGTCATACATGTGTTGCATTGCAATAAGAAAGAACGAGTCATCTGCATCAATGCAGTCTACATCTACTGCAAGAACTAAATTCAAAAGTTGGTTTGTTCTATTTATGTCATTGACATAGATATTGGTAATATTGATTGTTGACATTGACATAGATATTCTTATGTTGATTGTTGGCATCGACATAAAATTTCTTATATTGATTGTTGACAATGACATAGATATTCTTATGTTGATTGTTGACATCGACATAGATATTCTTACATTCAATTAAGCCATGCAAATATTCGTATTAGCAGGTTTAACTACTTTTATTTTAAACTACCATTTTTAAGAGCTACGTTATGTCCAAATTGTAAACATTTAGTTTAAAAATCTTTACTATATAAACTCTTTTCAACAATTCAAGTACACTGGTTAAATTAATTTGGGATAACATTCGTATGTCTGGAACTATTCTGCGAAAGAAAGCACTTAAAAGGCCATAAAAATCGTTCCTGTCAGCTCACTGTACATAGTTGGATTCCTAATTTAATCACATTCAGAAAGCCCGCGCGTGCTGTTTAGTGATTAAAATCTTTCCCACTTAAAAACAGGGTTTCTGCAGAAGTGGAAGTTTTATAATTTCGAGACAGGATCTGAATTAATTGACGTCCGAGTTAAGCGGGAAAAAATTGAATGGAATAATTCCTTGAAGTGTTTTGACGTCAGATTCAGAGAGGTTTGCGCATGAAGAGGAATTTAACCGTAGAATAGGACGGATGTTAATGTGAATTATATTGAAAGAATTTTTGAGGGTACTTCTAGGATTCGTAAAATAACAACCGGATTTGCAGGAATTTAATGGTGCATCAGTTTATTTATCTTTCGAAACGAATGTGTCTAGTTTTAAATAACCGGAGTAAAGATTTATTTAACTAAATTTTGAATTATTGCGTTGAATTGACTACCTGATATTTACTGTCGTTTTCAAATCTTTTGAGGCATAAATTTTAAAAAAAATAAAGTATTTAAAATAAATCTTTTTTAGTGTCATCATAAATTATCTTTTTTTTTTTATTTTAGATACTAGATAAGTTGAATTTGAAAAGATTTCTTTTCTTTTTTTAAGTTATTCAAATATTCAAAATAATTTTTAAGTTTAAATTAAACAGCCTTTATTAGATAATTTTTTTTTCAAAAGATAAGATTGGGAAAAAAATTTTGTGACTACATTATTTAAAACTTATTGTATGTATTTGTATAAAATATAAATAATTATAAATATCAGAATAATATATTTCTAAAATTGTTTATTGTAAAATGCTTAAGTATTTTAAAAGTTTTTTTTTAAATAAATGTTAAGATTAAAATACAAGTTTTATTTGCGTAAAGAATGAGAGATCGAGAATACTTTTGTAATAACGCATTCAATAGTGATAAAAATAATAATTTGTACTATAATTAGTTTTTGTAATCATTCGCCAAATTTCTTTATTTTAAAAGATATCTTAGCAGAAACGGTAAATTTATAAATTACCATTATTTATTATTTATTAATCACATGTGTGTAGCATTGCAATAAGAAAGAGCGAGTTATTTGTATCATTGTAATCTACATCTACTGCAAGAACTAAATTCAAAAGTTGGTTTGTTCAACTTATGTCATTGGCATAGAAATTCTTACATTCAATTAAGCCATGCACCTATTTGTATTAGTAGTTGTGACAAAGTATCGCATAGTATCAAAGTATCTGTATTCGTATTCACAGATGTGACAAATATTTAAACTATCATTATTCATTAATTGTATGTAATCATATATGTGTAACATTGCAATAAGAAAGAACGAGTTATCTGTATCATTGCAATCTCCATCTACTGCAAGAATTAAATTCAAAAATTGGTTTGTTCTAGTTATGTCATTTGATATAGATATTCTTATACTGATTGTTGACATTGGCATAGATTAGTACTACATTCATTTAAGCAGATGTTATATATTTTTAAACTACCATTTTTAAGAGCTACGTTATGTCCAAATTGTAAACATCTAAATTAAAACTTTTACTATATAAACTCTTTTCAACAGTCCTAGCACACTGGTTAAATTAATTTGGGATAGCATTTATATGCCTGGAACTATTCTGCGGAAGAAAGCACTTAAAAGGCCATAAAAATTGTTCTGTTCCTGTCAGCGTACTATACGTAGTTGGGTTCCTAATTCAATTACATTCAGAAAGCCCGCGCGTGCAGGTTAGTGATTAAAATCTTTCCCACTTAAAAACAGGCTTTCTGCTGAAGTGGAAGTTTTATAATTTCGGGACAGGACATGAATTAATTGACGTCCGAGTTAAGCGGGAAAAAATTGAATTGAATAATTCCTTGAAGTGTTCTGACGTCAGATTTAAAGAGGTTTGCATATGAAGAGGAGTTAAACATAGAATAGGATGGATGTTAATGTGAATTATATTGAAAGAATTTTTGCGGGTACTTCTGGGATTTGTAGAATAACAACCGGATTTGCATGAATTTAATGGTGCACCGGTTTATTTATTTTTCAAAACGAATGTGTCCGGTTTTAAATAACCGGGGGTAAAGATTTATTTAACTAAATTTTGAATTATTGCATTCAATTGACTACCTGATATTTACTGTCGGTTTCAAATCTTTTGAGGCATGAGTTTAAAAAAAATAAAGTATTCAAAATAATCTTCTTTTCATGTAATCCTAAATTACTTTTTTTTTAGATACTAGAGAAGTTCAATTTGAAAAGATAGGTTTTTCTTTATTTAAGTTATTCAAATATTCAAAATAATTTTTAAGCTTAAATTAAACAGTATTTTTTTTTTATTTTCAAATGGGGAGATTAGGAAAATTTTTTGAGGCTTATTGTATATATTTGTATAAAAGGTATCTAATTATAAACTCCAGAATAATTTATTTCTAAAATTTGTATATTAGAATGCTTGAGTATTTAAAAAAAAATTGAAAAATAAAGGTTAAGATTAAAATAAAATGATTTTTTTTTCGTAAAAAATGACTCGAAGAGAATATTTTGTAATAAAGCAGGAAATAAAAATATTTATTTATCCAATAATTACTTTTCGTTATCATTCACTAGACTTGTTTATATTAGAGGATATCTTAGCGCCATATATATTTTTAAAATTTATATACAAAATATGAAGCACGGTGATTATATTTTTTGAGTTTTATTTAAATATATATACACACACACACATATATATATATATATATAATAAATGGTGGTTTGTATACACTCAAGAGCCAAAACATTATGACCACCTGTCAATAACGAGTTGGCCCACCTTTGGCGCGCAACACAGCTTCAACCCACCTTGGCATGGATGCCACAAGTACTTGGTAGATGGCCGGAGACAGATTGTACCAGATGTTTAAGCAACGGTCACGCAAATCCGAGATATTGCGCATTGGTGGCCTTTGAACTCTGAACTGCCGTCCTAGGACATCCCAAATGTGTTCTATCGGATTGAAATCCGGTGAATTACGCGGCCAGGACATTAACTGGAATTCATCATCATCAGTTAAATACCACTTGCACCTGATCACGGGCTTCCCACGTCATCCAGGCGAGTTCATTGCAAAATGTAGGGGTGGTCATAATGTTTTGGCTCTTGAGGGTATATATATATATATTTTAAATAAATGTTTCTGAAATGAAAATCCCTTATGTTGCATGAGGAGATTAATTTATTTTAAATAACTTACTTTAGTTATTTTTTTATTTTATAGCTTTACTGTTTTGTAGATGCCGCGGATCTCTAACTAGGGCAATTTCAAGTCTATACATGATAATTAATGGCCAACAAAAAACAGACTGCACAACATTAAACACTGAAAAAATGAGATACGAAACTTCTAATTACTGGCAATTGAAATGAAAATGAACAACTAAAACTTCACCACAGTGGAAATCGATTTCTATACAATGCACCATTTAACATTTACTGTAAGGGTACTAGCAACGCTCATTGATGCATTTAACCATAAGCCATATGGTTAGTGATGGAAATGAATAGAAACAGAAACTGTACGGTGTCTAGGTTTCGAATTGCTAGGAACCTACAACCGAATTTTGAATAAACTAAATGATTCGGAATTGCATGGTAACACTAAGTGGAACTGTTTTCTTAATGCGGTAATTTACAGAAACACTAAAAATTAAAGTACACCATGTAAATGAATATACGGTTTATTAATCAATGTTCATCAACAGAGATACAATGGTCAACGATAACAAAGGTGAACTACTAGTATGATGCACAAAAGCTCTAATTTAAATCTGGATTGTCGTGTACTAGATCTAGCACAATTTCCTTTATGTCCAAAGTCCTCACTATTCGTTCATAACAGCTCTGGGGAAAGAACTCATGTTTAATCTGTGGATAAAGTGAAAATGGTCAACAATAACAAAGGAGAACTATTGACATGGTGGCCAAACGCTAGAGCATTTGAACTTGGAATGCCTTGGATTAAGCCTAGCACAATCTCCCTAATGACCAGAATCCTAACCAATTATTCATGACAGTTCTATGGAAAGAACCCTTTTTTACTCTAGAAATCTGTAAGCAATATGCATATAAGTTTGTTCCGCGGTCCTATGATCAGGTATCTTACGATATACATATAAAAAATGAAAATTTACTGCAAGAAGTTTGAACTCCGTCGCCTGGTGCAACACCTTCTATCTCGCCTGAAAACAATTTTCGATCCAGTATTGTTTCCAAGTCGTCTAGATGTTCCTTTCTCCTTTTTAAGTTTGTTAGCCTAGTCATGGAAACCTGTACAAATCTCCCCAATAAACACTGTACACTTAAAAACATTCCGTTTATTAATATAAAGAATAGAAATTGTTCTTTTGCACTATCAAATCTAAATATTATAATCTGGGAACATTTACCTATCGATAAGCTACAGTGTAATTAATTCTGGCTGCTGCTAATTTAACAGATTAACGTAACGAAACTCACACAATAAATCATTATACATGCAAGCGAATCAGGATATTATAAATTTCTTTTACGATAGTACAATTTTTAACATTATACGATACATAAATTTCAATCTTTTACTATATTTAAATTTCTGAAACGATATTATACATTTTTCTGATAATTTTACATCTTTTGTCATAAATCTTTTTAAAAGACTTAAAATTCAACGGGTATTAAGTACTTTGAGACCAAAATGAATTTTTACAACAACCTCAAAACAAATTTTTTTTTCTGAAGAATTTATCCTAATAAAACAGAGTACCTTATCGGTGGTGTTTCATGAGCTAAAATAAAGTTACAGTTAAAATATTCACGCCTGCATATTAAATAAGCAATTTTTCCTGCATTTAAACCCACGCGCGGGCTTATCAAAACTGCATACATTCTCGGCTGCAAAAGAATAATATCTGGAAGAAAAGATTTTCAATTTCCGTTGTTCAGAATAAGAAATGAAATGAAAACATGTTTAGAAAAGTTTACTAAATCTGGCATCATCTTAAGAACGTTTCATCGCCTACTTGAATTGTTATTTTGAAATCCAAAAATAAATATCATGCTCTGTATTGAAATTTGTTGCGAATAAAATACATTTGAGGGTAATAATTTTAACACATAAATTCAGTTTCCTGTAAACTACATTTGTATTTCTCTATTGTGTGTTAAGTTTTTTTATCATCACATTTGATCTCTTTAATTTAAATACATTTTTAGTATTGATTTTAAAATTAAAATTTATTTTTCACAACAACCTGACCTAGTGTTTAAAAATTCCATTCTTGATGTTTTTGTTTTTTTATTTCTTGATGTTCTCGTTGTTTTATTTCTTGATGTTCTTGTTGTTTATTCTTGATGTTATATTACTCAGTATGCTCTTCATTTCTTTCAACGAAATTGAAAGGAAATCTGTATAATGGTATTTTTATAATGCAATGAAATTGTGAATGGTATTGTTTTTAATCGAATCATATAAAGCACAATAATCATTTAATCAGAGCATATCCTAAAATTTTAATTATTCGCTATTTTCTTTAAAAAGTTCTTTAAAAAGAAATTTTTCTACAGATATTCTTCTTCATTGGCGCAACAGCCCCATGGTGGGTCCAGTCTGCAGATTTCGAGACGGAAGATGTTTATTTTTTACGGGGTACAGTTGTCCGCCCTACACCTACAGTCATATTAGACCGGGACCTACGGTTTAAAGCGGATTACTAACCACTTTAAATGTCTATGGCACCGTCGTCAAGCGCCAGAGAGCTTGTCATTCGGCCTTCATAATTTTTATAATTAAGCTGCAAACAGTTTTGTTATTAAGCATTAAAATCTTTTAGTAGTACCTATTTGGAAATACTAATAATTCATGTAAACAAAAATGACAATGACGGACCTGCCAAAGTAAAGTAAATATTAAGAAATTTTCCATTAAAAATGTTTTTGCACGTTTCCTAATTTGTTGCGTACTACCATTTTTTAAATCTTTTGATTTTTTAGAAACTCACAACATTTGAATTGTTAAAAATTATAGACAGTTTCATGGTTAAGAAATTTGTCTTTTTACAATAAATCGTAAATTTAAAGCCAATATTTAAAATAAAATTATTAACTTAAAGAATAAATGCTAAGAGATAAAATTATAAGAACAGAAATGATATAAAATAAAAAGAGAATCATTATAATTTTTTTATTTGAATCATATATGTGTTTTTTTATTCTTAATACAAATTATTTATTACTTTTCAATGGCATGTCCGTAGAGATAAAATGTGTTTCACCAATATCTTAATTATCATACAAGTACTCTTAACCTTCAAATTTCAAAACAAAATTTAAGTATCGAAATCTTTTATGATACATCTTGTTATCTTCCTTTTATGTTTGAACTTTATTATTTTCATGTTGAAAAAACATTATGATCGGAAAATAAGAAGGAAAACCATAATCACCTTATCTATATGTTACAAGCAATTTAATGATACACACATAGGCTCATCATAACAGAGTTGGGAACTGTAAAATAGCCAATGGACTTAACATTCCGCTACATAATGTTTAATGAATGCAGCGGGAGAATTTGCTTAGTGATAAAGTACTTAGATATTTAATTCTATAAAAGCAAACTACGATATTTTATGATCAGTTTTTGCTAAATTTAGAAGCTTATCTTAAATTGACGAATCATTTAACTTTTATGATGTTGAATAAATTATTACTCAACTCTGGCGTTTTTTAAAAGATATTTTAAAAGAATGAAAATTAAGGTTTAGGCATGTGTATAGAACCTAATAAACATTTTTAAACTGTATCTTATTAAATATTAAAACTTTGTACAAGAATTATTTAATGAATGAAAACTGCATTAAAAAGTAATAAAAATATTATAATCTTCACTGATTTAGATTCAACAAAATAAATTATTTTATCAGCATTGAAGACAAACATACAAAAATTGAAATATATAACGTTATAAAAACATTAAATAAAAATTCTTGAAAAAAAAATATATCACATTGATGATAAAAAACCAAAAAAACCTTAGATCAACATAAATTTTATAGTCTTTCTAAAGAAAAGCTTAATTATTGATCAATTATATTTTAACTAATTAAAATAAAAGATATTGAAGATTAATATGTTTACTATACAAAATATAAATATTTTATTTATTTTAACAGCAGATTATTAAAATTAAAGTAATTAAAAAGATTTGAATAATAAAAACACTGAATGAAAATTCATTAAAAAATATATATCACTTTTATGGGAGCAACATAACAAAAACTTGAATCAACATATAAAAAGATTTTATAGCCTTTCTAAAGAAAACCTTAATTCATGATGAAATGTTTCAATATACTTAAAATGAAATATATTCAACATTAAAAACAGGAAATATTATTTCTAGAGCAATTATGTCTGCCATACAAAAAAGAAATATATTAATTATTTTAATAGTAAATCATTTAAATTACCTAAAGGAAATGGATTTACATAATAAAATCATTCAAAGAAAATTCATGTACAAAATTATATCACATTGATAATAAAAAAAAATAAAAAAAACTTGGATCAACATATAAAAAGGTTTACAGTGATTTAACAGTTAAAATTACCTAAATGAAAAGGATTTACATAATAAAAGCACTAATTAAAAATTCATAAAAAAAAATATCACAATGATGTTCTGAAACATAAGAAACATTTTGATCACCATATAATAAGATTTTATAGTCTTTGGAAAGCAAACCTTAATTCTTTATAAATAATATTTAAATACATTTAAAATGAAATATATTCAAGTTAATAACAGAGAAAAAAATATTTTTTCTTGGCCAATTATTTCTGCCATACAAAAATGAAAAATTTATTTATGTTAACATTAAATAATTAAAATTACCTATATGAAAATAATTTACATAATAAAAATATTAAATGAAGATTCATAAAGAATTATATCACATTGATGGTAAAAAACATAACAAAAAATTGATTCAACATTTAATAAGATTTTATAGCATTTCTAAAGAAAGCATTAATTCATGATGAAAGATATTTCAATATGCTTAAAATGAAATATATTCAACACTAATAACAAAGAAGAAATATTATTTCGAGAACAATTATGTCTGCCATACAAAAATGAAATATTTTAACCATTTTAACAGTAAATCATTAAAATTAATGAACCCAAATGAAAATGATTTACACAAATAAAACACTAAATAAAAATTCATAAAAAATTATATCACATTGATAAAAACGGGGATATAAAAAGATTTTATAACCTTTGTAAAGAATTAATTCTTGATGAATTATACACTGAAGTGACAAAAGTCATGGGATAGCAATATGCCAATTTTCAGATGGCAGTAGCATCGCGTAGAACAGGTATAAATGCGCAGTGCTTTCGCAGAGCTTTCATTTCTGTTCAAGTTATTCATGTGAAGAGGTTTTGACGTGATGATGACCGCACGACGGGAATTAACAGCCTTTGAACGCTGAATGTTAGTTGGAGCTAGACGCATGGGTCATACCATTTCGGAAATCGTTAGGGAATTCAACATTCCCAGATCCACTGTGTCAAGAGTGTGCCGAGAATATGAAATTACAGGCATAACATCCCACCATGGACAGCGCAGTGGTCGACCGCCTGCACTTAACGACAGAGACCGGCGACGTCTAAAAAGAGTCGTAAATTCTAACAGACAAGCAACACTGCGTCAAATAACCGCAGAAATCAATGTGGGACGTACAAGGGACTTGTCTGTTAGAACTGTGCAGAGAAATTTGGCTTTCTTGGGCTATTCCAGCAGAAGACCGACTCGAGTGCCTTTACTGACAGAACGACATCGCTTGCAGCGACTCTCGTGGGCACGTGAGCATATCGGTTGGTCCCTAGATGAATGGAAAACCGTGGCCTGGTCCAATGAGTCACGATTTCAGTTGGTAAGAGCTGATGGTAGGGTTTGAGTGTGGCGCAGACCCCACGAAGCCATGGACCCAAACTGTCAGCAAGGCACTGTTCAAGATGGTGGTGGCTCGGTAATGGTGTGGGCTGTTTTTTCATGGCATGGACTTGGTCCTCTGGTGCGACTGGACCGAACATTGACTGGAAATGCTTATGTTCAGCTACTTGGAGATCACTTGCAGCCATTCATGGACTTCATGTACCCAAACAACGATGGGATTTTTATGGATGACAATGCGCCATGTCACCGGGCCACAACTGTTCGCGATTGGTTTGAAGAACATTCTGGACAATTCCAACGAATGATCTGGCCACCTAGATCGCCCGACATGAATCCCATCGAGCATTTATGTGACATCATCGAGAAGTCTGTTCGTGCCCAAAATCCTGCACCATCAACGCTTTCACAATTATGGACGAGACAGCATGGCTCAATATTCCTGCAGAAGACTTCCAACGACTTGTTGAGTCCATGCCACGTCGAGTTGCTGCCCTTCGCCGGGCGAAAGGAGGGCCGACACGATATTAAGAGGTATCCCATGACTTTTGTCACTTCAGTGTATTTCAATATACTTAAAATAAAATATATTCAAGATTAATAACAGAGAAAAATATTATTTCTAGAACAAATATGCCTGCTGTACAAAAGAGAAATATTTTAATTATTTTAACAGTAAATCATTAATATTTTATTTATTTACAACTAATTTATAGTATAAACAAATTTTTTGAGAAACCATTAGAAAAATTACTAAAAATATTTAAAATGACATGATAAATGAATTTTTTTTATGAATAAAAATAATAAAAAGGCAAAAATAAAAATGAGGAAACGTATAAAAGTACAAAAAAAAAAAAAAAAAAAAAAAAAGTGAAATATGAAAGGAAAAAAAATATTATTTCCCATTATAGAAATATATATCAACTACGATCGATTCTAATTATATTTATTCAGAAAAAAAGATTATTTTTTCGATAAGGATAAATTGAGATAATTATTACAGTATATTATGATAGAAGTTTTAATGCAACTATAATGAACCTGGCATAGAATCGTTCTAGTTTTCAAAACACATTGAAGAAAGTAATCAAGAAAGTGGAATAAAAACTTTTTTTGCTCAAAATGGAGTATGTTTATAAGACTGGAATTAATCATTGTTTATTGAAAAAGGGAACAGAAAAATTTCTTAATGCGAGAGGTTTTTTTTTCTCTGAAAGAATGATAAATTTCAGAGCTCAATTTAAAAATATTCTGTGTGAATGGGGAAAAAAAGGACATAAGGGATGAGAAAAATATTTTTAAATTACTTACATAATAAATGAAATTTTACCTGTTTACATTTCATTCATGTATTTCGTTTTTAAATATTTCTTTCAACTTCTATCTAACGAAATTCACTGTGATTGAACTTCAAATTATTAGACACATTCTCGGCTTATTCTTACTGAGGATAACAAGTTTTCTCGTAAATTGAGGAAATCAACTACGTTTAGAATATTATCATATAATTTAAAAGATTAATTATTAAATTTTCAGAAAATGTTCAATAGTTTATGATATTTTTCTAGATAAACAATTATGATGGTGAAATTAATTAAAATTTGTATTGAATTTTTAAGCATGGTTAAAAAAAAGTATGTTTGTATTTTTTTAATATTTCTTTATTATGACTAATTTTCTAAATTAATCAGAGAGTGAAAGAGAGAAATCAAATAGAAACAAAATAGAGATAAAATAAATTTCAGCCCTGACATAGACATGGCAACTTTATATTCGGCCTTATTTTATTTTCGTACCTTAGGCATGGAAACTCCTTTTTGTGGTATATGGATATACTTCCTTTTCCACTTATGTATGCCATGAACGATCTGTCGATAGAATAAAGGAACAGCCTTGCCTTCCAGAGGTAACTTTAAGGGATAAATGCCCTATATTTGACTTTGTATTAAAAAAAAACAGCTGGAAAACACTCTCTAGGCAACCAGAATGCAAGATGCAAGATGTTTACACAAATTATTAATACAGCTATCGAGAGTTCTTTTATATGAAAGCAGTGACTGTACTGGATTCGAACCTCATTTCGAATACACTGCATTTGAACGTAGTGGATTCAAGCCCTCTTCTTAGCTGAATTCGTTACCACCGAATTCCGAATTCGGCAACTTGAAAACTTAACTTATCGTCTATTTCTCTACTTAATACCAATTTAAATTTTAAAGAAACTAATCAAGAAATTCATAACAACCTATGTTATTACACCAATTACATTATAAGGAAGCTTTTATTAAATATTCCTTCACGACACTTCCGTTTTTTAAATTCCAAAAGTGATGGCGTTCTTTTGTATTTTTTTTCTCCTTTATAACAGAATTTTTCTCATCAATTAGACAAATGGATTTATGAAGGCTTATAACATGATTCATCATTAGGTTTTTAATTTTAACGGATCGATAATAATTAATTAAAGGCTCATAAAGAATTGCGGATGTGATCAACACCGAAAGAATTACTAATAACTTTTTTTCTCAATTCGGGCGAAAGTATTTCCAAATCTTTTAAGTAAGCGTGGGCAGATGAGTATCGCAAAAAAAAAGTGTTTTCTAAAGTTACTTGTCAAAAATTAATACCGATCTTAAATAAATTAATTAATCATCTTTATGGTATTTTTAAAACAATTCTCATTAAAAATATAGGGTGGGTGTATCTTTAATTACTTGTAACTAATTAATATAATTTTAATGATTTTTTTGTAATGTTTAGCTATTTTGGAATAAAAAAATGGATCTTTTAATTTCCGGGAATACAGTTTATTTTTAAATTGGAGATAATAAAGATTATTTTTTTTATATTTGCTATTTAGTTAGACAAGGTACAATGTTTAAAGTGTATAAATTCAAAGTTTTAAGTTAATAACAAAAAATTATAAGCTATTTTTAGGATCACAATATAATATGAATATTACTTTTATTTATTTGATTTAATTTTTATATTAATTTTCGATATTTTTTTTTTCCATTTGCTTTTTGCCCTAAATTAGCAACAAAAGTAACGCTGCTATGATGTGAGGCCCTTAAGAATACAATTAAATTATATAAACAATGTTATGACAATTGTTACAATTAACAATTGCTTAATTACAACAATGATAATGAAAAAGATTCCCATTTGATAATTGGTTTTACGAACTTGTGAAGATGATTATTGTCAAAATGCTCCATTATGTAATCGGTTTTTAAATTAATTAATTGATAATTTGGTTTAATAAATTGATTTGGATTTTCTCATACAGAGGTCTATTACCATTAAATGCAATATATTGCAAAAACATATACCAGGTTACCTTTTAAAGATTTTTTTATACTTCGATAATGATGAATATCGTACAATAATGTTTTTTCCTAATTCATTAATTCAGGTCCCGATAACTTCAGCCATATTGTACTTTTCTGTTAACGTTCCTGATATAATTGCCTAACCACAATCATTACTTTTATAAGTAATCAACGGAATTAAGTTTCGAAAGTAAATAAATTAATATTCTCGAATCCAGTAATGAAAGTTCTATTAGAGTACAAGATTCAAGAAAGATCTAAAAATAGCCACACTCGGGTCTCAGTAGTAATGTGGGCCGCTGGTGAGCATTAGGGATGACGTTCAGTCCACTGTCGGCATTGTTGTAGGTCCTGTTTCAAAAACGAGGAGGCTCGAGAGTGTTTGTGATGTTCAGCATCTTGCCTCGTGAGTCCGCCGGGTTTTCTCCCATACGGTACGCAAATCCTGCGTAATTCCATCTAAGCCTATCCTGCTCTTCCCTATTCAGCATCGTACCCAGGGTAAGGCTCTTCCCTTCTTCTTCAGCATCAACTTCTAAACCGAAAACCTGAACTCGGATACGCGCAAAGTGCGCCAAATATATTTCTTAGTGGGAGAGCAGGTGTGCTGTCCTTCCTCTCGGCTGAGTGCTTCGAGGCTTTCTGACCAATTCTGCCTAATGATGCTCCATCACAACAGAACATGTCCCCTTTCCCTCTATCCATGAGTAGACTATTAATGGGATGTCTGTTCTTCACAGCAGGAAACTGAGGATTAAACACAAGATTATTTTCTGCTCTTTTAATTAGCTCTTTTAATATGCTTGTACGTCAAAGAGTTATTTAAAGTTACTCTAGACTCTTTTTAATCGATAATTCTTCCCCCCCAAAAAAAACAGTTTGAAATATTTTAGAAACCCTAGTCTAGAAGCATATTTAATATAACTGTGTTGTTGTTTCTTATACTCCTTGGTAGACAAGTAGACCAAGCCCACGAACCCGTATGGACTTATAGTTGAAGGGAAAGAGGGCAACTTCTTTTGTAAGTAGAAGTCTGACTTGGCTCCGTGACGCTCTACAATTCTATGAGACCGGGACCTACGGCTTAAATTGGATTCCGAACACACGTACGGCTTAAACTGGATTCACGTCCGATATTACTGTTTAATCAGGCATAACAAATATCATAATCTCTAATTATGATTACGATTTGAATGGCAAAAAAAAAAATTTATTTTAATCATTCTGTACCTTGTATTGAAACTAAAAACGGGAAATGATAGGTAATTAAAAATACATAATAAAAAAATTGCAAAATAAGTCTTTTATCTTTAGGGTAAGCCTTTTCTGATGACAATAAAGTAGAAGTCGGTGGAAAAATCCATCAGCTTTCTTTATTCCGTTTTAGCGTTAAAAGCCTTTTATCTCAAAAGCCGCCCTGTTTATCAATCAAAAGTTGATTGATGAACGCTTTGATTATGAAAGAAGCATACTTTACGAAATAAAAGGAAAAAAGTAGACGAAACATAAAGCATTATTTTATCCAGATTGATAGATTAAATGCAAATTCTTGAAATGGAATTTTATTTTATCATTTGCTTATTAATTTTTTGCAATTACTCTATGCTTACAAAACTACTGATTGATATATTGCCTTTTAATTAAAGATGCAAACAAAAATTATTCCCGCTTAAAAAAAAAGGAATTGTGATTAAAAAAATTGATATGTCTGCAATTATCTTGAAAATAATGATTCTTTAATACTACTGGAAGAACATGCCATCCAAAAAGTTTAGTAAGAGAAAGAGTACAGTTCTTTTAAAAACCACATGATAAAATACTTCATTACAAATATTTATGCTTTTATATTTATGCTTAAATACAGAAAAATCTAAAATGCGTATATTTTTGCTTTCGTTATTTCAAAATTGGGCAATTATGAAGCATATCTTTTACAGATTCCATCATAAATAAAACAGATTGTGTAGATGCACAATGGAAGATAGATCAAATTTAAGTATAATCATTGCTTGAATTATAACCACAATTAACAATCGATTGAATTAAACAGGAAAAAAAAATAAACGCATTCTAAATTTTCAAAAAAATAATAATATCTCAAATTTTACGAAATCCAAAATCTTCTTTAAAAATATACAACAAAAAAAAAAGTTTTTTTTCACCTAATCCTTCGAGAATGTTTGAACAAAATGGTTCGTGATGTAAACGCTTTGGATGAATAAATTCCCAGAAATCTGGTAAATCTAATGAAAAATACACCAACTTTACGACAGCTTATACTAGTGTGTCCAAAACGTAAGACCAATTTTCAATTTAAAATTAGAGGGGCTTATAGAATCTCAATTGTTTTTTTTTCTTTTTTAGGTTGCTGGTACTGTCCTTGGCATCTGTGTGAAATTTCACGTCAAAGTATTCATAAGTGTTTGAGTTACGCTTGGCTTTGTGAGACTCTAGAACTGATTTCGGCGAATTTTGAAATGTTTGAATTAATTGAGCAAAGAACTTGCAATAAATTTTTGTTGCGGAAAAGTATAGAATGTTGCAGAAGGCATTCACTGAGCATTCCTATATCGGAATGAAATGCTTAGAAGGGGTATACAGTTCAAAGAAGGCAGAGAACACGTTCTAGACGCACAGCCCTCTGGTCGACGATCAACCTAAACCGACGAGGCTCACGTCCAAGAAATTAAAGATTTGGTGCTTGCAAACCGTCGATTTACAATTAGAGACCTTGCTGCTGATGACGGAATTTCAAAAGGATCGGTCTATTCCATTTTGGGCCTCAAAAGCGTCAAATCACGATTGGCACAGAAAACACCGAATGCCATAGCTCACACTGCATTGATTCTTCCTGACTCTTTCGCCAAAAATGAAATCCATATTGTTCCACATAATCGAATTCATACCGTTGAAAAAACTCAAAAGACCCCCTCTGGGGACACCGTTTTCAGTCTATTGAAGATATTCAACATGAATCGTCGCGCCCTTTGAAGGTCATTCCTGCCGATGACTTTTTAGCATGCATTGAGGATTGGAAAAAGAAGTTGGCATATGTGCATTGTGTCCGGAGGTTATTAATTTGAAGGCGAGGAAATAAATTTAGAAGAATAAATAAAGAGGTTTTGAAAAAAAAAAATAATTGGTCTCACTTTTTGGGCTCAGCAGTAGATGTAAATTTCTAATAGCTTTACTAAAAATGTCGTGATTCTTTTAATAATACCTTTGATCATGTATTTCACAATACTCGTAAATCAAGAAATTTTTATTCTCCATTTCAAAGAAAGAAATAATTAACTCATACAGTTTCTTTCTTTAGCAACGATAAACAAACGCATGAATTTAACAGGATAAAAAAATAAATAAATACATACTAAATATGCAAAAACAATAACATCTCACATTTTACGAAATCGAAAACCTTCCTTGAAAACGAACAACAAAAGAAATATTAGAATTTGTTTTCCACCTCATACTTCGAGAACTGCCTTTCGCACAAAAGGGTTCGTGATGAAATCATTTTGGATGAACAAATTCCCAGAAATCTGGTAAAAATGAGAAGTGAATTTTTTGAGGAAAAAAAGAATTTTAGATTCATTCTAGCATGATTTTTCCGCCTCGATTGGAAATGACGTTTTAGGAGGAAGTGGCAGCCGTGAGAAGCGATTGTCGGAAGAAAGAATTACTTCCGAGAATTCACAATTGCCTCTAATGACTTCTCGGAAGTACACTAGTTGTGACACTGACAGGAACATTGGTTGCTTTCGAAATAATATTGATTCTCCATCGATCTTTCCCCTCGAACATTATTGAGGCATGTTTTCCACCAAATTATGTCACGATGTTAGTGTGTTTCAAGGCCATTTGGTTTTCTCTGGAAATGATTAATAATAACTGGAATTGTTCTGGTACTTTAGAACATAATCTGTAATACTGCAAAGATAGAGATGCATAGTTAACATTTACTATTTTGTTTTTCAACATGTTTGTCACTATCTTGAAACAAATATTCAAAATTTTCGGAAAAGATAACTGTTAAATGTATTTTCGGAAAAGATAACTGTTCTTAAAATTTTTCATGGTTTATTTTCCAGTGAATAACTGATATATGTTTATATATTTGATATTTATTAGTTTAGTTTGTCGGTCTACTGTAATTAGACCGGGATTTACATTTTAACGTGGACTCCAGATATCCATGCCATCTCCAGAATTCGAACCTGAAGCCCGTTGTACCAAAGGCCAGAGCTCTACCCAATTGTAAGAGCGCTGTGTCTCCTGTAAGTCCTTTTTATCATGAAGAAACAAAACTATCACGTATATTGAACAGTACAGCTGGTTTAATATGCAACACATGCCAAAGCCACCATAATTTCAATTGAAAATGCGACTGGTAGCTAAATCCACTTTCGTTATGCCACTTACAGCGCCATCTATTGATACATACTAATTTATATATACATACATACATATATGTATATAGATATAGATATATAATATATACAATATTTTTATATATATATACAAATATATAAACATACATACATACTCACACATATATGTATGCATGTATGTTTGTAGATGTCTATAATATATTGAAAGGCATAATAACTTGAAAGAAAGAAATAGAAAAGAGAGAGATAGATAGAAATAAATAATAGATGATCTAGAAAAAAATGTGCAATAGGAAAAACAAATGTTTTTTTACATATTACTTGTTATATAATACTGTGTTTTCCTTACTTCTTATTTGCCTACGGTTTCAAATATGAAAGACCAATCATATTAATGCGTAATGTTGTCTAGACGTCTGAGCACTGGTTTCGTCAGTTACTTTTGCAAACCGTTGCAGCCTTGTTGAGAATTACGATTTTTGGAACCGAACGAGATACTTGTGCCGCTTGTTATCTTGCATTCTCAGAGAGCAATAAATTCCCTAACCGTTAAATTGCTGGGAGGGATAGTTTTATTTCAACTCCTCAATCAATCTGTGTAAAAAGTTAAGTTAAAGATTTGCTTGTTCATACCTCAAGGTGCACTGAAATATTTTCTACTAAGGAATTTCTGTAAGTTTTTTGCAAAATATGCAGACGTATATATTGTTACTAACAATGCAATAAAGATCCTAACGATTCATGTTTCATTACACATATAAAAAGAAATTAATAACATGAGAAGCTCTTAAAATTTATGGTTCTGATAATTTTTTTCTAGGTTTAAAATAAATTATTATATCTTAGTGAATAGCTGATTTATTTTGTAATAAGAACAAAATTATTGAATAACAAAAATTTGTAAAGAATAATCTTTTTTATATTTAAATAAACATTAATCAACTATATCGAATTCTATTAGAAATACTTTATTGTTTACAGATTAATATTGTTCGTTTGTAATAAAATACAAATTTGTTTTCATGGAAAAATTTGTAACAAATTGCAAAATCTAAAATTGTTGAATCTCTCTTTTCTTTGCCTTGAGTTATGCATTTGAAATTTTTTTTTATTTTCACTGCATGCAGAAATCTATATGTATTTAATGAATTATTTTTGAGGCATTTGAAAATCCTGCCCTTATACATTTTGATGAATTTTTTTTGAAATTGTCGTCAATAAAAATATAAGAGAATAAAATATAGTTGAGAAATCTAGTTGGTAGTTGAATAAACTATTGAATTCATTCAATATATTGGATGCTGTAGATGAGACAGAAGATTGAATTAAATTGAATAATGTACAATAAGGTGTCTGATGGCAACTGTCTAGCGCTCTGAGGCTCGTTGACATAGAGTTCAGGTTTGAGTCCCCGCGGGTGGAATGGATGTTTATAATGGTTCTGAATTCACTTTAAACCGTAGATTCTGGTCTAAACTGACTGTAGAGTGTTGGATGCAGGGCTGACAACCCTACCCAATGGAAAGAAAACAACTTATGTTTCGGAATATGCCAGTATTCATGGGCCTTGGCCCACCATTTGTCTATTTCACCATAGAAGAAGAAGAAAATTAATAGCATGAAATGTTACTTTCTAATTATACTGAGTACTAACCCTTTATTTATTTATACTACTTTTTCATACCCATACTCTTTTCGGAGGGGGATTCGATTGGGGTTTTTGGTTTTTTTTTCCCCTGCAGAGTTATTAATACTCTTGCCCTTGATGCCACAGGTTTCAGGTTCGAGTCAAAGCGGTGTTATAGGTGTTTGTAGTGATTCGAAATCCACTTTAAACCGTAGGTTCCGGTTTAATATGATTACTACTACTACTACACCACATCACATCACTGTGCCAAAAACTAAGTTGCTCCTTTACAGTTTGGGATTGATGTGGATTTGAAGAAGTCTGATTGGGCTCTGTGGCACTCTATGGTCATATGAGAACTTAAAGCGACAAAATCTACGGCTTAAAGTGGATTCCGAACCCTTACAAACATCCATGGCACAGCCGGGATTCGAACCCGATACCTGTGGGTCATTAGGCACCCAGTTTAATTTGGCTGTAGAGCGTTGGGCGTTAGGCTGACAAATCTACCCTGTAAAAAGAAAACATCTCCTGTCTGGAAATCTGCCAGTAGGCAGACGTCCTTGGCCCCCCATAGGGCTGTTGTGCTAATGAAGAATATATACATTTACTATAAAATGAAACGTGTATTCCTGTATATATACAAATTTCATTGCTAAAATATTCTGAGCATTAAAAAGCGACATTTAAAATAACGCACAAATTCTTCTACAACGAATGTGTGCTTTCCTCGCTTAAAATACATGCAATCTTCCATTTCATCTGTTTCCCAGTTCCACGTGACGGAATAATAAATCTTTTTTATAGCAAAACCTAAATTACCCTAGAGTTCAAGATTCGGGTTGACATCGTAAATCAAGTTTGTGTCTAACAATCGAGGACAGACACAATTCGGGAAACAGGGTATCGAGTGATGTAATTTAACGGTTTGGTCCTTATGTGGAGGAATATCCATATGGATTGTTAGAGAAATATCGATACATTTTTTATGGGAATTTTTTCCTAATGTCAGTTCTTTTTTTTACCTCTTAAATTCTTTCTTCCTGTTTATAAGCAAATGATATTTTGTGTATCATTTGTGAAAAAATATTAGGTGAATCTGTATAGTTTCGACTTGTGTGTCAGATAAAAACTGAAATAACAAGAATAATTCTCAAGTTATTTAATATATAATAAATAATATAAGAATTATGGCATGGTATACTACTGTGTCCAAAATGAAAGACCCATTTTCAATTTAAAATTCCCGGGACTTATGAAATTTCAATTTTTTTTTCTTTTTTAGGTTACTGGCCCTGTCCTGATATCTGTGTGAAATTTGACGTCAAAATATTCAATACTGTTCTGTGACACTAAAAGTCATTTCGGCAATTTTTGAAATGTCTGAATTAATTGAGCAAAAAACTTCCATTAAATTTTGTTTGCGAAAATGTATAGAATGTTGCAGAAGGCATTCGGTGAGCGTTCCTATATCGGAAAGAAATGCTTAGAAGTGGTATAAACAGTTCAAAGAAGGCAGAGCACGCGTTGAAGTCGAAGTGCCCTCTGGTCGACCATCAAACTCAACCGACGAAGCTCACGTCCAAAAAATTGAAGATTTGGGGCTTGCAAACTGTCGATTTACAATTAGAGACCTTGCTGATGATGTTGGAATTTCAAAAGGATCGGTCAATTCCATTTCGGGACTCAAACACTTCAAATCTCGATTGATACCGAAAACACTGAATGCGCCAAGTCACACTGCATTGATTCTTCGTGCCTTTTTCGCCAAATATCAACCCTATATAGTTCCGCAACCACCGCATTCACACCTTGCCACTTCTGGCTATTTCCGAAACTCAAAAGAACACTCCGGGAACACCGCTTTCAGTCGATTGAAGAGATTCAACGTGGATCGCCGTGCACTTTGAAGGCCATCCCTGCCGATGACTTTTAAACATGCATTGAGGAATGGAAAAAAGGTTGGCACAAGTGCATTGTGTCCGGAGGGGATTACTTTGAAGGCGATGAAATAAATGTGGTAGAAAAAATAAAGAGTTTTTGAAAAAAATATAATTGGTCTTACTTTTTGAGAACAGTAGTAGATTGATGAGTAAGCATTCCAGTAGACTTAATTAATTCAAAGAACCAAGCTGTTAACAGCGATTCCCGAAAGTGAGATATTCAGTAAGCCGTCATTATAGATCAACGGTAACTTGAATTCTCTGTCAGAAATCAATTGCACGCAGCTGACTGCAACAGCGGAGATAATTCGATGCTGTTGGTAGACTGAGACTCTAATGCTTTCCCATTCATTAGAGCGGGATTTGTCGATGACACAATTAATGAGTTTGCGAAGGAGTTTGGGGATCATTTGGTATAGTACTGTAGTATATCTTCGGTAGATTCTGAAGGCTATATGTATTGTAGGGAAGTATTGGTGTGAATCTTTGAAATATGCAGACCTCTGAATACAGTTGTAACTTGATTTATAATGATAGGATTTATATATTCAGAATTTAAAATCTTCAATAATTGTTTAACAAATCCTTTGAATGATTTCAACATAGAATAGGCTTTATAGATAGATAAATATATTTTAATAAAATAGACAATTGGATGTTAGATACGTTATATTAATATAATACTTTATGTTATATATAGATATATGTACACGCACTTTGAATTATGCAATTATTTGAATACAGTTGTACCTTGATTTACGATGATGTGATTTATAAATTCAGATTTAAAAATCTAAAACATTGGTTTCATAAATTATTTGAATGCTTTCAACATAGAATATGTTTATAGATAGATAGACAAATTTAACTAAAATAAGCAATGGTATGTTATATATGTTATATTATATATATATATATATATATATATATATCTTGAGGGTCCTGATGGCAGAGTGACTGGTGTTAGGTATCAGGCTTCGAGTTCGAGTCCAAAAGGCTATAATTTATAATTAAGCACCTTTCTACCACAAAAATGAGAAATATATTTCAATTTTAATTCTAATATCTAAAAATAAATCTGTAAAAAATCTTCATTTTCGTCACTTCACTTCAGTTCAATACAAACACTAAAGATTCTATCGATCTATTTACTAAAGTGATATATTTACATTAATTTTTCCATCAATAGAAAGCCTGTGTCATCCACGGCCAAATTTCACGAACATTTTGAATTTACGAGAGATTGTTATGAGAGCTCTCAATTTATAATCATGGATATCGGATGCAGTAAAACATCATAATCAGTTTAAATGTGTTACATGTTGTGCGTTAAATATTGCTTGTAGTTAATTGTGGTGTTTATGTGGTATTTGTGCGAGTGTAAATAAAACTGTGTGTTCTCAAATCTGTGTCTCAACCCAACTACATCCAGATCCAGTTGCATAGATAAACCGACAACACTACAAAACTCTTTATTGCTGTTATTTGTTTTCATTCAAAACAACGCGGTGTTGTTGGTGATAATGCAAGGCCTTTATTCGAAAGGCTATAATGTATAATTAAACATCTTTCTATAAGCTATAATGTTTAATGCGCAACAGTGTTCCCTCCTACGCAAAGCAAGAGCTTCCCCTGTGGCGTTTAGGAGAAATGATCAGCAGGCATCGAGACTCTCGTCCTGAGAGGAAATATATATCCTGAGTTTAGAAAGTATATCTCGTGCGTCCACTGCAAACCTGAATATCGTTATTTTCAGCTTAGAATGGTATCCTTCCACGAATGTATAAGTTGTATGTTAAATGTGTTACATGTTGTATGTTAAATATTGTTTGCAGTTAATTGTGGTGTTTATGTGGTATTTGTGTGAGTGTAAATAAAGCTGTATGTTTTCAAATCTGTCTCAAACCAACTACACCCGGATCCAGCTGCACAAACAAACCGACAACATTACAAAACTCTTTTTGATGTTATTTATTTTCATCCAAAACAAGGCGATGTTGTAGGTGATGATGCAAGGCCTTTGTCTAATAGACTATAAATGTTTAATCAAACATCTTTCTATAAAAAAATGAGAAATCTATTTCCATTGAATTCTAATATTTAAAAATAAATCAGTAAAATCTTCATTTCCTTCCTTTATATCAGTTCAATATAAACACCAAAGATTATATCGATCTATTTACGAAAGTGGTATGTTTACATCAATCGAAAACGCGTTTTGCGCTCATCCACGGCCAAATTTCAAGAACCATTTTGAATTTACGAGAGATTGTTATGAGAGCTCTCAATTCATAATCATGGATGCCGGATGCAGTAAAACATCATCATCGGGATTATTTTTTCTTATTGCGATAGAACGCGCAATGGGGCTTAAAAACTGATATGGAAGCACCAATCGTAAAAATTTAGTGCCCGAAAACAATTCCAGCGAGGAGGGGTATTCTAGGACGGAAAACACGGACATTTAAAAGGGATTTGAAAAAATAAATAAACGGAAGAGCTCTTCTGGAAGTACCGCGGGTAGTGAAAAGAATTCGTTCCCTGAGAGAATGAGATGGAAAATTCTTGGAATGTTCGCTTTTTTGGCCATCATGGTGACATTCATTGTTCTTGAAGTGTTGGTCAAGGTCGCTATTGATTATTGGGAAAACATGGACCACTATGTTACTTAGTTATTTTATATAGTGGTATAGATGATATGTAACTCTTTTGACTTAGGACATCTTTTGTAATGAAGTTATCGTGTCATAAAATAGGAAAATTTCTGGGACTCAATAACGAAACATGTTTGGTCATCATTGATTCTGATTCCCATTAACACACACATATCTTCCCTGTACACATATCTATGTTTGTCTACATATTTGTTTGTTTGCCAAGTAATATTAAATATTATATGAATATATATAATATTAATAAAATATAAAGAATAATTCATAGAGAAAAAGTAAGGCTTCATTTAGAGTTTTTCATATTTTTTTTTTAAATTGTGGTTTACATGATGTAGAATAGGCAATAGGTAGAGTAACCCAGCATACATCTTCCCTCTTTTAAAATTCAAAATCAGAATAAACTACAATTATGTGTACTATCATATGTGTGAATTATTTCATCATTTTCAATAAATCTAATTTATGGCTTTAGAGCTTAAAAAGTATTTCCAATTATTGTTCAGCACAAATATCTTAAAAAAGCAATTTCCATCTGCAAAATCCACTTTGACTGTTGCTTAATAATTCGAATATTATCCAATTATTTATTTTACGTCAATATAATATATCATTGTTATTTTTCGGTGGATAATTATAACATAAGATGTACTTAACTTTTTAAATAGTTTATAGAAAAATTACTTTTGACACACATTATATTCGTTACTTTAAAAAATCCGTATTAGCTTTCTTAGTTTGGAAGACGAAATTGTGTTTCTATTTTGATTTTCTCTTTTCGATCATTTAATTGGAATAAAATAATTGTGAGATCGAACTGTGACATTTAATGACATTTCATTTTTGAAATCAAATTCCCTGTTTTGATAAAGCTACTCGAGCTGTCATAGAACAGAAATCATACGTAATATATATATATATATATATATATATATATAAAATTTTAATAACTGTTTTTTACCTTAGCGAAAAAAGAAAATATAGTCATTCGCAAACATTAGCAGTAATCCCCACTCTTTTGAGATATATATAGTTTTACTAAGGAAATGAGAAATTTTATTAAAATTGTTTTGGTTCTAAGATAATATATACATAATAATATTATTCGAAGAGGAAAAATTTCTGCAATATTAATTTTTCTTGGTTATAATTAATAATTTTTGCAATTATTAATAATTTTAATTAAAAAATCTTTCAATGTTTCATCACATCAGAATGTTGTTTTTTCAAAAATCTCAAGATTATTTTACTCAGTCTGGAAGATATATTTATAACTCCACATTTATTCATCATGTTATTTTTGCCTCCCAGTATTTCATAAGAAATGTTTTGTTATGCAACTCTAACATCTGAGAAAAATGAAACTCAAATTCTGTGTCGAAATTAAATTTTTTTTTGGCAAAAGTTTCAAATTTCGAAGAGTAAAAGTTCCAGACATGAAATGTTGTAAGAGCTGTCTTTCATGCCAAAAGAAAACATATTTTCAACAAGTTCAAAAATTCCATTTAGATTATTCCATTTAGTCTTTTCTAAATTATTAATCACAAAATTTCTTGTGTTCCATGTATAGGCAGAGATTTATAATTTATTAAATCGTTAAGTACTAAAATTTGCTGAAAGAGTAATATCCATCATTATGCCTCACTGAATATTCAAAATGCAATACCATGAAGGATAATTAATTACATGTATGTTTATTACACAAATAGTATGGGACCTAAAGATGAAATTATTGAAATTGCAACTCCGTTCTGTACGACGAATGCGAAAAAATTAGTATTATGCTAATTGCTATATGGCGTTGATGTAATAAATTTAAAAGAAGATTATGTACGTTGAACATATATTTCTGAAAGAAAAATTATTTTTAATCTCAAAATGCCATCATTCTGTCTACTAAGATTCGTGTTTGTATGATTTCTGTATTTTTCAACAAGCCATAATTCATCATTTTAAATACCATCAACATCACATTTTCTTGCATCTCTTTCCTCTAACCTAATGGTCTCTTTCACACTGCCTAATGGTTCCTTTTCTAAGGCTTAATAGTCTCCATTTTAGAGCTTAAGGGTTACTGTTCTAAAGTCTAACAGTTTATAAGAAACTTTACTATAATGATTTTAAATTTTAAATTTCATGTTCCTTTCATTTCTCGTTCATTCAATAAAAAAAAAAATATAGGATTTTTAAACTGTTAGATCAAATAAAACAAGTAATATAAAAAAAAAAAAAAAAAAAAAAAAAAAAAAAAAAAATTATTGTTAATTCCTACAAAAAGATAATTTTTATTTTAGTTACTTTTTAAGTTGAAATTTTTCTCTTTTATCTGGCGCCATCTATTAGTAGATGCATGCAACTTAAATCTAAAAAAAAACGGAAATTAATTAATTAAATTTAATTAATGAATTAATATTTGAAAAAACTGTATTAACATCAAGTGTCATAAACTACAAGTTCAAATACATTTTTTTAAACTGGAGTGGATGAATAAAATGTATTTTATTAACGATTGAAAATTTGAACAAGATATATATAGGGAGAGTGTGAACTAATAGTAGAAATTTAAAAAAACAATTAAATATCTATTTCTGAATTTCTGTCATAAATATACACTGAAGTGCCAAAATTTATGAGATACCTACTAAAATTCTATGGGGCCAACTTTTAAACGGCGAAGTATAGCAACTCGATATGGCATTGAATCAACAAATCGATTAATCGAATATGCCCCATATATGTTTGATGGATCCCCATATCTCCGAATAGGTGGCCAAATAATTTTCTGTCGTTGTAAAGAACGTTCCTAAACCAATCGCGAATGATTTTGGTCCAATGACAATTTGAAATTCCTGACGCATTGTTACTACTAGAAAACTGCATTGCTGTTGGGTATACGAAGTATATAAATGGCTCAAAATAGTCTACTAGTAGCTGAATACAAGCTTTTCCTGTTAATGGCCATAAGATCAAATCAATTTACTTTGACCAGAGGATCCAGTCATTTATGTTTGATCGAAGGATCAAGTCTATTCACTTTGACCATAGAATCTAATCCATTCACTTTTAACCAGAGGATACAATCCATACAGTCTGACCAGAGGATCCAGTTCATTCTGTGTCATCAGATAATCCACTTCATTAATTTTGGGCAGATGAAACAGTTCATTCACTTTGAAAGGAGAATTCAGTCCATTCACTTTGATCAGATAATCTAGCCCATTCACCTCTAACCAAAGAATACGATCCATGCGGTTTGACCAGAGGATCCAGTCCATTCAGTTTAAACAGAAGATCCAGTCCATTCATATTGACCAGAAGTTCAGTCCATTCACTTTGACCAGAGAATCCAGTCCATACTATTTAACAAGAAGAACCAGTCCATTCCTTTTAAGGAAATCCCACACCCTTATGAAGACATCACGAGCTTTCACAATTCCTTGTCGTCAACTTGGGTTCATGTCCTCCGACATAATAGAATCTACAATCAGCTCTTAACAACGGGACTCATCTGATCAATCAATCGATATGTTAATGTGTCCAGCACAGGCACCGCAATCGATAGCATATTATTAATAAAGGCCCTCGAGTCGATCTTCTCCTGCCATATCCATCAACGCTAAATTAAACTGTACTGTAAACATACCTGTTCGTCCAACATTGATAGTTGCAGTTATTTGACTCAGTGAGGCTTGTCTATATTCTAAGCAAATGTCGCTGTCTCAGCCATTACATAGACTCGGCCAATCGTTGCGTTATCCATGGTGAGAGGTAGTGACTGAAATTATATATCCTCGGCTCACTCTTAAAACAAAGGATCGATTAATGTTGAATTCCCTAACAATTTCCGAAAGGGAATGTCCACTGCTTCTAGGTGCTGCTTTCAAGATCTGTTAATTCGTGTCATGCAGCAATAATGAAGTTAGAAAACTATTGATATCAATCACTTGAGTACAAATGCAAACTCTGGCAATGAACAGGGTTCGATCCTGACGGTGTCATGGATATTTTTAATGGTTCGGTTTAGCAATCCACTTTAAACCGTAAGAGCCGTTCTAATACGACTGTTCGTCGTGGGGCTGTCAACCTTACCTCATAAAATAACCCCCATCACAACAGAAGCTGCCTTATCTCTTTTATGAGACCCCATGGGTTCTTGGACTTTGTCTAGATGTTATTGTCTACCAAGTGGGATAAGCAACAGCAAACAAAACTTTTATTAAAAATGGTTTTAACTCTGTTAAAGTTGATCAGTATATAAGTTTACTTTAACGTTATAAGATTCGAAGAATGGATGTAGTGATATTTGCGGCTTTTAACATTCAAATGTCTCATTATTTCCTGTATATATAATCCTCTTAGAATTGAACATATATTTCTCATTCAACTTCTTAATTTAGTAATTTAACAACAGGATAAGAAATAAAGCGTTCTCCCAAAATATATTTTTTAAATTAATGTCTTTCGTTGATTATGGTCTTTAGCTTCAAAACGGCATATCCATGTTCCTCCAGTCTGAAAGACTTATATACATTTTTTTATATAACTACCATTACTTTTCATTTCCTAGTTATAAAATAAGTCTTTAGCTTCAAAAAGACATATTCATCTTGCTCCTGTCTGGAAGACTTATTGACATTTCTATATATAACTACCATGACATTTCCTTTCCTGATTATAACATAAGTTTTTAGCTTCAAAAAGACATATTCATCTGGCTCTTGCCTGGAAGACTTATTGACATTTTTATATATAACTACAATGACTTTTCCTTTACAAGTTGTAACATAAATCTTTTAAAAAAGAAATATTCATCTTGCTCCTGTCGGGAAGACTTATTGACATTTCTATATATAACTATCATAGGGGTCTGATGGCCGAATGACTAGCGCTCTGGCTTTCGGTACCACAGGTATCGGGTTCAAATCCCGACGTTGCCATGGGTGTTTGTAGTGGTTCGGAATCCACTTTAAGCCGTTGGTTCCGGTCCTAATAGGATCGTAGAGTGTTGCGGGGGCATTGTTACTCCGTGTCCGGGGCTTACCATCAAGTTACACGCTCCCCCTGGGTAATGCAAAGTGAGTAACATCGGTGCAGTCCTTATGGCATAAAAGATCACGGTCTATTTGCCAGCTGCATTAGAAGGAAAAAAAACTATCCTGGCTATTCCTTTCCTAGTTATAACATAAGTATTTAGCTTTAAAATGATATATTCATCTTGCTACTATCTGGAAGACTATATAACTACCATGACTTTTCCTTTCCTAATTATTACATAAGTCTTACCTTCAAAAAGACATACAGCATCTTGCTCTTGTACGGAAGACTTTTTGGTATAACTACCATGACTTCTTTTTTCTAGTTATAACATAAGTCTCTAATTTTCGAAAAGACATATTCACCGTGCTCCTGTCTGGAAGACTTATTGACATTTCTATTTATAACAACCATGACTTTCCCTTTCTTAGTTAATACATAAAAAAATTACTACCAACTGTTGCATAAGTGAAAAAATAAAAGTTAACTTTTTTATAAAATTCTAAATTTTTATATTTTATAAAAAGTGGTAGAATTTGAATATTCATTTGTAAAATTTTCAATTTGTCTTTTAAACCATAATAAAATGCAGTCCTCCACGCAATAAGCTCAACATTCTCATCTAAGGTCTTTTAAAGCCAAAAATAGAATATTAATCTTCCATCTTCTTGAGATCTAGATATTAACTCCAGGGGACACGAACATATTGCTCACATTAAAACTCTAAAACTCGCTAAAATAACACTACCATTCTAAAAGGAAATACCCACACTCTTTAAACTTAGAATTAATAACCTTGCTTGATATTTGGGGGATATTGAATAAAGGCACTGCACATAGCACATCAATGTATCGCAAAATCCTAAGTATTCCAATCGAAGACCTTTTGTGATGGCAAATTTAAATTTAGAGGGTTATCTTTCTAAATTTGGCGAGGAATTTTCGTGCCATTTCGCCATTAAGCAAGGACTCGCGTTCGTGACTTAAGCTGATTAAAAGATGGACAGAGAAATATTCTGGCTAAGAGGTTCGTCAGGATTTCGGATTTAAAACGAATTCTTGAAAAGTTATCGTTCGAACTTCGATGCGTTAAGAGTTTGAAAATTTGCTTAGGGAACTTCGGATTGATAGGAATTTTCAAATAAATGGTTCCATAAAATTTGTGTTAGGCCTAATTTGGAATATTTATAATTTTTTAACTAATATAGAAAAAATAGTTTTAAAGCCGACGAATAAATAAGTCGGATTAATTTAAAGGGAAAGAAAATAAATATATTTTCCAAAAAAAAAAAAAAAAAAAAAAAAATTAAAATCATAGGTATGTGGATCTCTATTAACTTTACAATTTTAAAATGAAATCTATATTAGTTTCAAAATAAAATGGAATCGAACCTTTTTTCTATAAATGATATAAACTGATCTTTTCAAACATACTTTTGCCATTCTAATTTATATATTTTCAGTTACTAAAACGCACTAAAATATAAGATCATCATAAATTTTTAACGCAGTTTTTAAAGCAATTAAATGATAAAAAATGCTATTTAATGCTATTAAAATGCATAATGCTATAATATTTAATACTATTAAAATACATATTAATGCATAAATATGCATATTTATGCATTAATATGTATTTTATATGTATATGTAATTTCTTGTATTTTTGTAATATGTATTTTTTTGTCATTAGCTTTAAAATATTTCTAATCATTTCTTTTTAGGAAAAAAAATTTAATCCCCCCCTAATCAATTCAATGTATTTTTAAATTAATGTAATACATGCATTTGAACGATAATTATAAAAAAAAATATTACATATTTATAATTTACAATATATCTTCATCATCATCATTATTAATTTGTGGTACAATCAAATACTGTATATAGTTATAGAAAATTACTTTTTAAATTTAACAAATGAAATTTTATTTTTTAAAATTACGAAATTTTTCAGGAATAACCCCTGCAAATGACGCAATTTTTAAGAAACATCTAACTTTAATATGCTTCATAATCCTGTAAAAAAAATTTATATTTTAGGCCATTATTTGCACATGTACTTAAGTTAATGTTTGACTAGAACTATCTATGTACTATTATTATGTGATATTGCTTATCGTGTACTATTAAATAACAGCAACAAAAAAAAAACAAATTCCATAACTTTTTACCGTAGCGTTGTCGATTAATTTCAACAAAACTGTCTTATAATGACATGGATTAACTGTTTCGAAAAATAAATTGTTTTCATTCCACCCGAAAAATCCCGAAAAAACATTTTTGCAATTTCAAAATGCATTTGTTGAAATCCAACTAAAAGGAAACTTGCAATAGAAAAAGAAAATTCAATCAAAGAAAAAAAATATCTTCGCTTCCCCTTAGAGACAATTCTAACGAACCTCCTCCTGAATCTTTGGTGAAATAATAGATAGCATGTAAGTTTCGCACCAAAGCAGTGTTTAAAATCAAAGCAAAGGCTAGGAAAAAAAATAAATGGCCATTTTTGTTTCTTTCCTAACCTAGTCTGACGATCCATGTGACTTAAAGGATTTTCTGTTGTTGATGGCTCTGGAGAAAAGATTTGAGGAACAAAAAGCCTTGAAATCCTCCCACGATAAATACACAGCAATTCCAAACGCAAATCCTATTATTTGCTGAAAATAGATAATATCAGCTCTTCTTTTTTCGTTTTGGATTCTTCGGTAATCATTTGGTATTCCCTATGGATCGTTTTGCCCACGTTGGGTTAATAAGACCGGGACACTCATAAGCATCCATGCCACCGCAAGATTTGAAACTGAAGCCTGTGGTACCAACGGCCAGAGCGCTAACCAAATGGCCGCTTTGAACTTCAGTTGTCTTGTACGACACCTAGCAGAAGCTACCCTGTGTCTAGAATACTGACCAATCGTTCATGATGGCTCTACGGAAAGAACTGTTTTATAAACAATGGGCTTCCTTAAATGTGAAAATATTCAGCAATATCAAAAGCGAACTATTAATACTACTATTACTACACCACACCACATCACTGTGTTTAGAGCTGAGTTGAACCTATACAGTTTGGGAATGATGCGGTTGAAATTGAATAAATGCACGATGGGGGACAACGCTCTACGATCATATTAGACCGTGACCTACTGATTAAAGTGGATGCAGATCCACTACAAATATTCATGGCCCGTCCGGAACTGGAACCCAAATATCCTGGGCACCGAGTGCCAGAGTGCTGCTCAGTAGACCATCGGGCCCAAATAATATTTTATTTTTTAAAATTGCGAAATTTTTCAAGAATCACCTCTGCAACTGATGTTATTTTTATGAAGTATATAAATTATACATGCTTCATAATCCTATGTAAAAATTTTATAATTTCGGCCATTAATTGCCTATGTACTTAAATACTATTATTATATTCAATATTATATTCTGTGTACTATTATTATATTCAATATTGTATTATGTGTACTATTATTACATTCTTTATTATATTCTGTATACTATTATTATATTCATTATTATATTCTGAATACTATTAAACAACACCAACAAAAAGAAAAAGAAATCCATAACTTCTTACAGCAGCATTGTGCCTTATTTTTAACAAAACTGTATTATAAATGACATGGATTAACTGTTTCGAAAAATAAATTGCTTCCATTCCTTCCGAAAATTCCCGAAAAAATAAATTTTGTGATTTCAAAAGGCTTTCGTTTAACTCCAACTAAAAGAAAACTGGCAAATAGAAAAAGTAAATTCAATCATAGAAAAAAAAAATATCTTCGCATCACCTTAAAGACAATTCTAACGAACCTCTATCCTTGAAACGTAGGTGAAATAATAGATGGCATGTAAGTTTCGCACCAAAGCAGTATTTAAAATCGAAGCAAAGGCAAGAAAAAAAAATAAATGGCAATTTTTTTCCTTTCCCAATCTAGTCTGACGATCCATGTGATTTAAAGTATTTTCTGTTGTTGATAGTTCTGGAGGAACGATTTGAGAAACAGAAAGCCTTAAAATTCTCCCACGAATAAATACACAGTAATTCCAAACTCAAATCCTTTCAGTTGCTGAAAATAGATAATATCAGCTTTTCTTTTATCGTTGTTTTACTCTGGATTCTTTTTTTAATCATTTGGTATTCCCTATGGATCGTTTTGCACAAGTTGGTTTAATTAGACCGGGACCTATAATTTAACGGGGATTTTGAACCACTCATAAGCATCCGTTCCATTGCCAAGATTCGTACCTGAAGCCTGTGGCACCAACTGCCAGAGCCCTAACCAAATGGCCGCTTTGATCTTGAATTGTCTTGTACGAGACCTAGCATAAGTTACACTGTGTCAAGAGTACTCCCAATCGTTCATGACGGCTCTATGGAAAGAACTCTTTTATAATTAATAAGACTTCCTTAAATGGGAAAATGGTCAACAATATCAAAGGCTAACTACTACTACTACTACTACTACACTACACCACATCACTGTGTTTAGAGCTGAGTTGCTCCTATATACACTCATGTCCATAAATTAAGGATAATTCAGAATCACACAGAAATTGAACTCTAAAATAAAAATTTCACCTGTAGAATTATCACACACATCTTGAAGAACAATATGCAAATTACAGGAAACCAGCAGATGGCACGGATAGTACGTCACAATGACGAGAGTGTAAGAGAGGGGTATATAAGGAATGGTGGCAAAGAAGTAAAATTGTTCACAAGCATTTTAAAAGCCTTTCAGTGCATTAACCGCATAGTTATGGCACAAAGGAAGCATTTGGATGATTTTTTACGTGGTAGAATTATCGGACGACTGGAATGTGGAGGTAACCAGCTGGAAGTATCCGAGGAACTTGGAATCGCCCAGAGTGTCATCTCCAGGCCTTGGCAACGATTCCAAGATGATGGTAATGTGAGTAGATGTTACAGCACAGGTCGCTCCCGAGTTACAACGCCGAATGAGGACCGGTATTTAGCAGTTACTGCCAAAAGAAACAGACGGCGCAACAAAGGGATGAAGGGAAATATCTGCATCAGAAAAGCATGTCACTTTATACGGTCAAGGAGCTGGCAGGCATTCGCTTCATGTATGGATTGGTTCTTGATAATGCATTAGCAACTCAAGGACTGTATCCAGAGCGTTACCTATAGAGAGATGTAACAGGAGTAGCTGCCTGGATTTCTTTTTTTGGAGATTACTTGAGCTGTTGTGTATGTAACACTTGTCGAGACCGAATTGGATCTGGTTGCAGGAATCGTCTAAGCTTGCTGCGGATATTCAATAAAATTCAAATATATTTGAGCAGATACGCCGACCCATGTTCCATTGGTCTAATGAATGTATAGGTGGCAATTTTGATAATATTTTGTAACATGTTCATATAATATCATCTACTATACCATATGCAATATTTATAAGTAATAAATATTCTTGTGTCCTTTCATTTCTTTTACCGTTTAAATCACATTCCTTTAAAAGTTTCCTGTCCAGGGTTGCTTTTCACCCGAGTCATCTGTATCATTGCATTCCACATCTACTACAAGTACTAAGTTAAAAAATCGTTTTTTTCTACTTATGTCATTGGCATAGGTGCTCTTATATTGATTGCTGGAATCGACATATATATTCTTACATTAAATTAAGCCATGCATGCATTTGTATTAGTATATATGACAAATTTTTAAACTAATATTATTCATTAATTGTGTATAATCATGCATGTCTAGCATTGCAATAAGAAATGAAGTGTAATCTGTATCATTGCAATCTACATCTACTGCAAGAACTAAATTCAAAAGTTGGTGTGTTCTATTTATGCCATTGGCATAATTGTTCTTATATGGATTGTTGACATTTACGTAGATATTCTTATATTGAATGTTAACATTGACATAAATATTCTTATATTGATTGATGACATTGAAATAAATTTCCTTACATTCAATTAAGCTATGCAAGCATTCGTAATAGCAGAAGTGACAAAATTTGTAAACTACCATTATTTATACATTTTATGTAATCATACATGTGTAGCATTGCAATTAAAAAGAATGAGTCATCTGTATCATTCCAATCTACGTCTACTGTAAGAACTAAATTCAAAAGATATTGATTGTTGACATTGACATAGATATTCTTATATGCAATTAAATCATGCTTATATTCGAATTAGGATATGTGATAAATTTTTTAACTATCATTTTTAAAAGCTACGCTACATCCTAATTGTAAACATTTAGTTTAAAAATTTATACTATATAAACTCTTTTCAGCAGTTCAAGCACACTGGTTAAATTACTTTGAAATAACATTTGTATGTCTGGAACTATTCTGCGAAAGAAAGCACTTAAAAGGCCATAAAAAGTGTTCCTGTCAGCGCCTATACATAGGTGGGTTCCTAATTCAATTACATTCAGAAAGCCCGCGCGTGCTGGTTAGTGATTAAAATCTTTCCCACTTAAAAACAGGCTTTCTGCTGAAGTGGGAGTTTTATAATTTCGAGACAGGACCTAAATTAATTGACGTCCAAGTTAAGCGGAAAAAAATTGAATTGAATAATTCCTTCAAGTGTTTTGACGTCAGATTTAGAGAGGTTTGCGCATGAAGAGGAATTTAACCGTAGAATAGGATGGATGTTGATGTGAATTATATTGAAAGAATTTTTGAGGGTACTTCTAGGATTTGTAGAATAGTAACCGGATTTGCATGAATTTAATGGTGCATTGGTTTATTTATCTTTCAAAACGAATGTGTCTGGTTTTAAATAACTGAGGGTAAAGATTTATTTAACTAAATTTTGAATTATTGCATTGAATTGACTACCTGATATTTACTGTCGTTTTCAAATCTTTTGAGGCATGATTTTAAAAAAATAAAGTATTCAAAATAATCTTTTTTTCATGTAATCGTAAATTACTTTTTTTTAGATGCTAGAGAAGTTGAATTTGAAAAGATATGTTTTTCTTTATTTAAGTTATTCAACTATTCAAAATAATTTTTATAATAAATGCAATAATTAAACAGCAATTACTGAAAAGTTGTTTAAATGATAAGACTTCATTATTTAAATTTCATTGTATGTATTTGTATGAAAGGTAACTAATTATAATTATCATACTACGCGATGCTACTGCCATCTGAAAATTTGCATATTGCTATCCCATGACTTTTGTCACTTCAGTGTATATATATATAGATATAAACATATGTGTTACATGAGGAGATTAATTTATTTTAAAAAACTTATACTTTGCCTATTCTTTTATTTTATAGCTTCACTGTTTTGTAGATGCAGCGAACCTCTAACTAGGGCAACATCACATTTACACATAATTAACGGCCAACAAAAAACTGACTGCACAACATTAGACGCTGCGAAAATGAGACACGAAACTTCTAATTACTAGCAATTGAAATGAAAAAGAAAAACTAAAGCTTTACTACAGTGGAAATCGATTTCTATACAATGCGCCATTTAACATTTACTGTAAGGGAACTAGCAACACTCATTGATGCACTTAACCATAAGCCATATGGTTAGTGATGGAAATGAATAGAAACAGAAACAGTACGGTGTCTAGGTTTCGAATTGCTAGGAACCTACAACGGAATTCTGAATAAACTAAATGATTCGGAATTGCATAGTAACACTAAGTGGAACTGTTTTCTTAATGAGGTAATTTGTACAGAAACACTAAAAATGAAAGTACACCATGTAAATGAATATACGGTTTATTAATCAATGTTCATCAACAGAGATACAATGGTCAACGATAACAAAGGTAAACTACTAGTATGATGCACAAAAGCTCTAATTTAAATCTGGATTGTCGTGTACTAGATCTAGTACAATTTCCTTTATGTCCAAAGTCCTCACCATTCGTTCATAACAGCTCTGTGGAAAGAACTCATGTTTAATCAGTGGACTTAATATAAAGTGAAAATGGTCAACAATAACAAAGAAGAACTATTGACATGGTGGCCAAACGCTAGAGCATTTGAACTTGGAATGTCTTGTACTTAGCACAATCTCCCTAATGCCCAGAATCCTAACCAATTATTCATGACGGCGCTATGGAAAAAACTCTTTTTTAATCAATGGACTTCCTAGAAAGTGAAAATTGTCAACAATACCAAAGGTGAACTACTGGCCTGGTGAGAAAAGGCTTGCCTACTTGAACTTGGATTGTTTTGCACCAGACTTAGCACGATCTCCTCAATATCCAGAATCCTCGCCAATTGTTCAATGCGGCTTTACGCAGACAGCTTGCTTTAGATAATTAACCGATATCGCGAGCGTCCATATAGGCTATGACTGTATGCTTCCCCAAATATACCTGCATGTACATCTTTGTGTGGCTCGTATAATGTACTCTACAGATGTGTAAGCTATATGCATATAAGTTAGTTCCGCGGTCCTATGATCAGCTATCTTACGATGTATAAAAAATGAAAATTTACTGCAAGAAGTTTGAGAACTCCCCCGCCTGGTGCAACACCTTCTATCTCGTCTGGAAACCAGTTTCGACCCAGTATTGTTGTGATTCCAAATCGTCTAGATTTACCTTACTCCTTACAAGTTTGTTAACCTATTCATGGAATCCTGTAGAAATCTCCCCAATTAACACTATACACATAAAAACATTCCGTTTATTAATATATAGAATATAAATTGTTCTTTTGCACTACCGATTCTAAATATTACAATTTGGGAACATTTACCTATTGATAAGCTACAGTGTTATTAATTCTGGCTGCTGTTAATTTAACAGATTAACGTAACGAAACTCACACAATAAATCATTATACATGCAAGCGAATCACGATATTATAAATTACTTTTACGATATTACAATTTTTTACATTATACGATGCATAAATTTTAATCTTTTACTATATTTAAATTTCTGAAACGATATTATACATTTTTCTCATTAATTTACATCTTTTGTCATATATCTTTTTAAAAGATTTAAAATTCGATTGTTATTAAGTACCTTAAGACCGAATCGAATTTTTACAACAGCCCCAAAACAAAATTTTATTTTCCGAAGAATATATCGTAATAAAACAGGGTACCTCATCGGTGATGTTTCATGAGATTAAATAAAGTTACAGTTAAAATATTCACGCCTGCATATTGGATAAGCAATTTTTCCTACACTTAAACCCACGAGCGGGCTTATCAAAATTGCATACATTCTCGGCTGCAAAAGAATAATATCTAAAAGAAAAGATTTTCAATTTCCGTTGTTCAGAATAAGAAGTGAAATGAAAACATCTTTAGAAAAGTTTATTAAATCTGGCATCGTCTTAAGAACGTTTCATCGCCTACTTGAATTGGTATTTTGAAATCCAAAAATAAATATCATGCTCTGTGTTGAAATGTGTGGCGAATAAAATATGTTAGAGGGTAATAATCATAACAAATAAATGCAAATTAAAAGATTGCATTTCTCTATTATGTGTCGAGTTATTTATTAATCACATTTGATCTAGTTAATTTCAATACATTTTTTTTGTAATGATTTTAAAATTAAAGTTTATTTTTTGCAAACTGATCTGGAATTTGAGATTAAGAGTTTTGATGAGAAATTACTTAGTACGCTCTTTAATTTTTAACTTTGTTATATAATTGTATAGTCTTGCATTATAACTGTGTATTGCATTGTTTTTTCAATCGAATCATATACCATAAAATTTTAATTATTCGATATTTTCTTAAAGTTTTTAAAAACTTCTTTAAGAAAATGCAGAAAAGAAATTTTCCTACAGTTTTTCTACTTTATTAGCGTAACAGCCCCTTGGTGGTTCAAGACAGTCAGCTTACCGGCAGATTTCGAGACGGAAGATTATTTTTCACAGGTTAGAGTTGTCAGCTCTACAACCAACGCTCTACAGTCATATTAGACCGGGACCTACGGTTTAAAGCGGATTCATGACAACTTTAAACATCCATGGCACCGCCGTGACTCAACTCAAAAGCATGGGGCATCGAGCGCCAGAGAGCTTGTCATTCGGTCATCAGACCCCACACTCAGTATTCATTTAATGAAAAACATTTCATTCACTGTTTTGTGATGTATTGTTTTCATAATTTTTATAATTAAGCTGTAAACAGTTTTATTTTTTTATCATTAAAATCTTTTAGTAATAACTATTTGCAATATTAATAATTCATGTAACCAAAAATGACAATAATGGAACTGCCAAAATAAAGTAAAAGTTAATCAATTTTCCATTATAAAATGTTTTGAACGTTTTCTAAGTTTTAACGTACAGCCTTTTTAAATCTTTTGATTTTTTTAGAAGCTCACAACATTTGAATTGTTTAAAGTGATAGACAATTTCATAGATAAGGATATTTTTTAACAATCAATCACAAATTTAAACCAAATTTAATAATAAAATTATTTGATCACAATTTGAAAAATAAATTTAAGGTAATTATGTAATTAAACTCAATAAAAATGATATTAAATAAAAAAATCATTATAGTTTTTGTTTAAACGTATGTGTGTCTTTTATTATTAACCAGAATCATTTATTACTTTTCAATGTTATGCCCACAGAGATAAAAAATTTTTTCACCAAAAATTTAATTATCACATAAGTACTTTTAACCTTCAAATTTCAAAACAAAATTTAGGTATCGAAAGCTTTTATGATACATCTTATCTTTCTTTTATATTTAAACTTTATTATTTTCAAGTTGAAAAAACATTATGATCTGTAAATAAAAAAGAAAATCATAATCACCTTATCTGTATGCTAGAAGCAATTTAATGATATACACATAGGCTCATCAGAACAGAGTTTGGGACTGTAAAATAGCCAATGGACTTAACATTCTACAACATAATGTTTAATGAATGCAGTGGGAGAATTTGCTTAGTGATAAAGTACTTAGATATTTATTTCTATAGAAGCAAACTATGATATTTTATGATCAGTTTTTGGTAAATTTAGAAACTAATCTTAAGTTGGTGGAGCGTTTAACTTTTATGATGTTGAATAAATTATTACTCAAATATGAAGTACTTCAAAAGATATTTTAAAAGAATGAAAATTAAGTTTTTTGGCATGTGTTTAGAGCCTAATAAACATTTTGAAACTGTATTTTATTAATTATTAAAGCTCCTACAAGGATGTTTAAGTGAATGAAAACTGCATTAAAAAAGTAATAAAAATATTATAAACTTAAATGATTTAGGTTCAACAAAAGAAATTATTTTGTCAGCAACAAAGGCAAACATACGAAAACTGAAATATATAACGTAATAAAAAGATAAAATAGTTATAGTCTTTCTAAAGAAACCTTAATTCTTGACGAATGATATTTCAATATACTTAAAATGATATATATTCGAAATTAAGAATAGAGAAAAAATATTATTTCTAGAACAATTAAGTACATACAAAATGAAATATTTTAATTATTTTAACAGTAAATCATAAAAGTTATCTAAATCAAAACGATTTATATAATAAAATAACTAAATAAAAATTCATAAAAAAATTATATCATTGATAATAAAAACCATAAGAAAAATCTGGATCAATATTTAATAATATTTTATAGCATTTCTAACGAAAACCTTAATTCTTGATGAATGATATTTCAATATATTTAAAATGAAATATATTCAAGATTAATAACAGAGAAAAATATTATTTCTAGAAAAATTACCATACATACCATACCATATTACCTACCATACAAAAAAAGGATATTTTAATTATTTTAACAGTAAATAATTAAAATTAATTAAACTAAATGAAATTTTTTTACATAATAAAAACACCAATTAATTAATCAAGCAATGAATTAATTTTATTTATAAATAATTAATTAATTATTATAATTCTTAAAAAATATTTTATCCCTTATGATAGTAAAAAAAAAACTTGGATCAATATATAAAAATGTTTTATAGCCTTTCTAACGAAAACGTTAATTCTTGATAAATGATATTTCAATATACTTTAAATGAAATATATTTAAGACTAATAACAGAGAAAAAAAATATTATTTCTATTATCTCTAGAACAATTATGACTACCATACAAAAACGAAATATTTTAATTATTTTAATAGTAAATCATTAATATTTTATTTATTTACAAGTAATCTTAATATTATAAACAAATTTTGTTTATTGTGAGACCATTAGGAAAATTACTAAAAATGTTTTTAACAATATTTTGACATGATAAATGAAACCTTTTTTTTTTTTTTTCATGAATAAAAATATAAAAAATGCAAAAATAAAAAGGAGGAAAAGGATAAAAGTACAAAAAAAAAAAAAAAAAAAAAATTGCAAAATAAAAGAGAAAAAAAATATGATTTCCCATTATAGAAATATATATTAACTGCGATCGATTCTAATTATATTTATTCAGAAAAAAAGATTGTTATTTCGATAGGGATAAATTGAGATAATTATTACAGTATATTATGATAGAAGTTTTAATGCAACTATAATGAACCTGACATAGAATCGCTCTAGTTTTCAAAACACATTGAAGAAAGTAATCAAGAAAGTGGAATAAAAACTTTTTCTTTTGCTCAAAATGGAGTATGTTTATAAGACTGGAATTAATCATTGTTTATTGAAAAAGGGAATAGAAAAATTTCTTAATACGAGAGGATTTTTTTCCCTTTAAGAATGATAATTTTCTGAGCTCAATTTAAAAATATTTTGTGTGAATGGAAAAAAAAAAAGAACATAAATGATGAGAAAAATATTTTTAAATTACTTCCATAATAAATGAAATTTTACCTGCTTATATTTCATTCATGTATTTTATTTTTAAATATTTCTTTCCTCTTCTATATAATGAAATTCACTGAGATTCATATAATGAATTCAAATCTCAAATTATCAAACATATTCTCGACTTATCTGACTTACGACTTATCGATCTTATCGACTTACTGAGAATAACACAAATTTTCTCTTGGATTGTGGGAAATCAGCTACGTGGAATAAAGGTAGAGCATTGCGTGTGGGAACTTTTAGGGATAAATACCCTACTTTTAAGTGTTGTATCGAAGAATATCTAGAAATAGTGAGAAAGAAAATTTCAGCCCTGGCAAAGACATGGAGACTTTGGATTCAGCATCTTTCATGCCAAGCACCCTTGGTACGGCACCATTTTGTGGTACAGGGATATGCTTCACTTTTCACGTATATATGCTATGCCAAACTCTGGAATAAAGAAAGATCATTGTCTTCTGGTGGGAACTTCAACGAATAAATGCCTTGTATTTGTTAGTTGTGTCGAAGAATATCTGGAAATAGAAAAAAAAATAATTCAGTCCTGAAGGAGACATGGTAACTTTGGATATGACAGCTTTCGTAGCAAATACCATTGGCAGGGAAATTCCTTTTTGTGGTGCATTGGTATGCTTTATTTTCTATTTATGTTGCAATAAACAGACAACCAACAAAATAAGGGTAGACCACTGCCTTCCGGAGGGTACCTTTAGGGATAAATGCCCTGTATTAGTTGGTTGCGTAGAAGAATAACTGGAAATACAGATAAAGAAAATTTCAGTCCTGACAAAGTCATGGGAACTTTGGATCCGATATTTTTCGTACCAAACATAATTGACAATGGACCTCTTTTGTGGTGCATGGGTATGTTTTAGTTTCAACTTATGTATGACATGAACAGACAAATCATGGAATAAAGGAAGAGAATTGCCTTCCGGTGGGAATGTTTAAAAATACTATGACCTATATTTGTGGGTTGTATTGGAGAACAGCTGGAAAACTCCCTCTAGGCAGCTAGATGTCGATGCAAGACGCTTGTACAAGTTATCAAAATCACTATAACCAGAAAGCTTTAAGTGCAAGTTATCAAGAGTACAAGTTATCAAAGTACAAGTACAATTTATCCAAATCGCTTTTAACCAGAAAGCAAAAATGGATAATGATGGATTCGAACATGATTTCGAATTCACTGGATTCGAGCTCTCTTCCTCCATGCTAGCTCATCCATGCATGCATTCGTTACCACTGAATGCTTATTTCTACAGTTTGGAAACTTAACATGACGTCTATCTCTCTCTTTCATACCATATTTAAGTTTTTAAGAAAATAAACAATAAAATCTCAATTACCTTTGTTATTACACCTACTACATTATTAGGAAGCTTTTATTAAATATTCTTTAACGACACCTACGTTTTTTTAAGTTCCTAAATTCATGGCATTCTTTTGCATTTTTTTATTCTCCTTTATAACGGAATTTTTCTCATCAATTAGACAAATGGATTTATGAAGGCTTATAACATGATCCATCATTAGGTTTTTAATTTTAACGGATCGATAATAATTAATTAAAGGCTCATAAAGAATTGCGGATGTGATTAACGTCGAAAGAATTACCAATATCTTTTTTTTTCTTTTTTAACTCAGGCGAAAGTATTTCCAAATCTTTTAAGTGAGCGTGGGCAGATGAGTATCGAAAAAAAAAGTGTTTTCTAAAGTTACATGTCAAAAATTAATACCGATCTTAAATAAATTAATTAATCATCTTTATGGTATTTTTAAAACAATTCTCATTAAAAATTTTGGGTGGGTGTATCTGTAATTACTTGTAACTAATTAATATATTTTTAATGATTTTTTTTAACGTTTAGCTATTTTTGGAATAAAAAAAATACAGCCTTTAATTTCCGGGAATACAGTTTATTTTTAAATTGGTAATAATAAAGATTATTGTTTTTATTTTATATTTAGCTGAACTAGGTGCAATGTTTAAAATGTATTAATTCGAAATTTTAATTTAATAACAAAAAATTATAGTTTATTTTTAGCATCAAAATGCAATATGGATGTTACTTTTATTTCCTTGATCATTAAAAGTTAGAGAGGTTTTGTAGAAGTTCAGTATTTCTCATAAAACAACAAATCATGGACTAAATGCACCTAATATGCACTGTAAAACCATAAGTGCGTAAGCAAAAAGAGCTATAATTTTTTGAAAGTTTTAAAAGTTTGAATGCGAGAAAATATTCTAAAGACAATTTAAAATAGCATATGAAGTTATTTTATTTAAATATTCTAGAATGTTTAATACAATGTCTTTTAAAGAGATATATTATTGAAAATAATTAAAATTAAAAATTAATTAAGGAACTATAGGGAATTAAAAATTTTGAACTATTATAAATTTCAAAAACCTTCAACGCTCGCCGTTGGTGAACATTAGGGCGGAGGTTCAGTTGTAGAAAAAAAAAAAGGTTTTAAAAAAGAAGAGACTCGATGGCGTTTGTAATGTTCAACTTCTTGTCTCGTTTGTCGGACAACCTGGTGGGAGTTTTCCAGAGTTCCCCTCATGCGATACGGAAATGTGGCATAATCCCTCTTAATAGTCCTCACGGAAGGCACTACTCCCCTTCTTGAGCGAAAAGGAGCTATATCAGACTTATGTCTACTGATGCTCCATGCATGCGATCTTCCATGAGAGCACGGATTCATGAACTTGGTCAAGATGTTGTTGTCTAACAACTGATGATTAAAAGAAGAAAAAATCTCCGTACTTATTGCTAACTAATATCTTACTTTCTTACTTACCAATTTGATGATATTTTTAATAACGGTTCTATATAAAATGCATATTTGACACATTTTTCATATTTTTTCAGGTGTAAATATTAAATATATTTAATAATAGTTGTAAAAATACAATTAATGGAAAATAACGTTTGCTGTATTTAAAGGAAATTTCGTAACATTGTTTAAGAATTGCTTCAATTATTTTAATCTCACGCATTTGCATAGTAAAATATAAAATGAAATTAAAGTGGATCGTAATAATAAACTAGATTAGTTTTATTTCCATTAGTATCATTATGAAGAGATTGTTTACGGCAATAATACAAAGTTTGCCGGCCATATATCATTTTCTCTGAGGCGTCATCGCTCAAGTTCATTATTCACATTCATTATTCAAACAGAGAGCTTAAAAGTATTATGCGTTGACAAATGAATACGTCGTATGTCGCGAAATGTCTCCATACTTGAATGTTTTCGTTATGAGATAAATGCGTTTGGGTCCAAGATAAGATGTTCTTTATTTCTGAAGCAAAAGTACTTAGAATATGCTGAAAGTTTGAAAACTAATTATGAGGATAATTTATTGATTTCACTTTTCATGTAAGTGTTTCTTATAGTTATCAAGTATCTTACTTAAGTGATATATTTTAACTTAGTTTTGTAATTTTGTTAGTTTTTAGTTTTAGCATAATGAACTTATTAAAAGATGATAAATATTATTTGTCCTCTGTGATATTGCAATTCTCTTTTAAAAAATTAGTCCTATGATAAATAGTGTTAATTCATAAATAATGTTTCCTATTTGAAATTAAGGTTTGTAATTCTGTTTGCTTTTAGTTTTGGAATAATGAACTTATTAAAAGATAATAAATATTATTTGTCCTATGTGTTATTGTAATTTTCTTTTAACATTTTATCCTATGATATATAGTGTTAAATCATAAATAACTTTTCCTATTCGAAATGAAGGTTTTTATACAATTTCAGACATTATGCCTTCCTTAAATGCAGATATATTTTTTATTAATCTAATATAGCTTTATTTAAAACTTTTATTTGGTAAAACACTTTTGGTACGTAAATGAATATTTGAAATAATGTTTGTCTTATACGAAAATAAGTTTTTTATACAATTTCAGACAACGATTATGACTTCCATACAGGCTGACATATTTTTTATTAACCTAATATAGCTTTAGTTTAAAAATGTATTTGTTAAACACCACAGTTAATACATGACTAGATATTACATGGTAATTATCTTTGAAAAAGCTTTTTCATATGACAAATAATGTTAACTCATAAATAATGTTTGTCCTATACGAAATTAAGGTTTTAAACAATGTCAGATCATACATATAGCTTATTTAAATGTTGATATATATTTTTTTATTAATCTAAAATAACTACCTTTTAAAATTTTATTTGGTAAAACACTTTTAGTACTTTAAAAACACAGTTAATACATGACCATATATTAAACATAATTATATTTGAAAAACTTCTTATTATGACAAATAATATTAAATCATATATAATATTTGTCTTTTACGAATTGAAATTCATACACAATTTCAGACACAAATTATGGCTTCATTCAATTTCAACATATTATTTTTATTATTCTAATATAGCTTTCTTTTAAATCATTCTATTTGGTACAACCCTTTTTGGTACTTGAAAAAGCACAGCTTATATATGACCATATAATAAATGCAATTATCCTTGAAAACCCTTTCCCTATGACAGACAATGTTAAATCACAAACATAGTTTGTCCTATTTAAAATTAATTTTTTTAATACAATTTCAGATAATCATTATAGTTTCCTTAAATGCTAACATAATTTTTTTTATTATTCTAATATAGCTTTAGTTTTAAAATTCTATTTGATAAAACGCTTTTGGTACTTGAAAAAACACAACTAATACGGGACCAAATATT